>OZ004603.1:2273743-2790014 GCA_963924605.1 Malthinus seriepunctatus
GATAGAGATAGACATAGAGAGAAGAAGACAGATAAAGAGACTTGAGAGAGATAGAGAGAGATAAAAAGACAGATAGAGAAATAAGAAGACAGTTAGAGAGACTGTTTAAATGAGATATTGAGATAGGAAAATGAAAGAAGATAGAGAGAGATAAGGAGATTGTTAAAATGAGAGAAAAACATAGTTAACTAGAGGGAGTTTAGAGATAGATACAGAGATACAGGGATAAGGAGATGGATAAAGAGACTGATGAAAAAGAGAAAAACATAATAAAATAGAGGGAGTTTAGAGATAAATACAGAGATAAGGAGATAGATACAGAGATAGATAAAGAGACTGATGAAAAAGAGAAAAACATAGTAAAATAGAGGGAGCTTAGAGATAGATACAGAGATAAGGAAATAGATAAACAGACTGATGAAATAAGAGAAAAACATAGTAAAATATAGGAAGTTTAGAGATAAATACAGAGATAAGGAGATAGATACAGAGATAGATAAAGAGACTGATGAAAAAGAGAAAAACATAGTAAAATAGAGGGAGCTTAGAGATAGATACAGAGATAAGGAAATAGATAAACAGACTGATGAAATAAGAGAAAAACATAGTAAAATATAGGAAGTTTAGAGATAAATACAGAGATAAGGAGATAGATACAGAGATAGATAAAGAGAATGATGAAAAAGAGAAAAACATAGTAAAATAGAGGGAGCTTAGAGATAGATACAGAGATAAGGAGATAGATACAGAGACAAGGAAATAGATAAAGAGACTGATGAAATAAGAGAAAAACATAGTAAAATAGAGGGAGTTTAGAGATAAATACAGAGATAAGGCGATATATAAAGAGACTGATGAAAGAAGAGAAAAACATAGTAAAATAGAGGGAGTTTAGAGATAGATACAGAGATAAGTAGATAGATACAGAGATAAGGAGATAGATTAAGAGATAAGGAGATAGATTAAGAGACAGATGAAATAAGAGATAAGGAGACAGATACAGAAACGGATAAACAGAGTTAAAGAGAAAGACAAAGAATGAAAAGAAGATAGAGAGAGAGACAGAGATGTAGAAGTCCCAGAGTAAAAGCCCAGGGGAATGCTCTTTCTCTATCTCTTTATCTCCGTGTCTGTCTCTTATCTCTGTTTCTGTCTTTTTTTCTCTGTATCAATCTCTAAACTCCCTCTATTTTACTATGTTTTTCTCTTATTTCATCAGTCTCTTTATCTATTTCCTTGTCTCTGTATCTATCTCCTTATCTCTGTATCTATCTCTAAACTCCCTCTATTTTACTATGTTTTTCTCTTTTTCATCAGTCTCTTTATCTATCTCCTTATTTCTGTATCAATCTCCTTATCTCTGTATCTATCTCTAAACTCCCTCTATTTTACTATGATTTTCTCTTTTTCATCAGTCTCTTTATCTATCTCTGTATCTATCTCCTTATCTCTGTATTTATCTCTAAACTCCCTCTATTTTACTATGTTTTTCTCTTTTTCATCAGTCTCTTTATCTATCTCTGTATCGATATCCTTATCTCTGTATCTATCTCCTTATCTCTGTATTTATCTCTAAACTTCCTATATTTTACTATGTTTTTCTCTTATTTCATCAGTCTGTTTATCTATTTCCTTATCTCTGTATCTATCTCTAAGCTCCCTCTATTTTACTATGTTTTTCTCTTTTTCATCAGTCTCTTTATCTATCTCCTTATCTCTGTATTTATCTCTAAACTCCCTCTATTTTATTATGTTTTTCTCTTTTTCATCAGTCTCTTTATCCATCTCCTTATCCCTGTATCTCTGTATCTATCTCTAAACTCCCTCTAGTTAACTATGTTTTTCTCTCATTTTAACAATCTCCTTATCTCTCTCTATCTTCTTTCATTTTCCTATCTCAATATCTCATTTAAACAGTCTCTCTAACTGTCTTCTTATTTCTCTATCTGTCTTTTTATCTCTCTCTATCTCTCTCAAGTCTCTTTATCTGTCTTCTTCTCTCTATGTCTATCTCTATCTCCTTCAATTTTCCTATCTTAATATCTCATTTAAACAGTCGCCACATCTGTCTCTTTATCTATCTCCTTATCTCTATATCTATCTCCCTCTATTTTTCTATCTCTATCTCATATCTATCTCTCCCTCTCTATCTCTCGATGCCTCTGTCTCTGTAAATATCAACGATCTTCTCATCTGACATACTCATCTGTTAATTGACCGTCTTGTTTTCTTACCTGTCTATCTCCTCTGTCTCTGTTATCTCATCTGTCGAGTACTAAGATGTAACACAAAGAGTAACACTTTTTGTGTTACAGAGTTATCCAGCTGGACTTTATTTCTTATGTACTAAGACTTCGTTTGCCTTTAATAAACTTACTTTTCACTTTTAAAATCCAAATAGTGCTGGTCTAATTTCTTTAGAATTGTTTTTTTGAGAACTAAAGAGACTGTAGATAATAATTAAAGACTTGGATTTTAACGTGTAAGGCAATCAAGAGAATAAAGGAGTAGGAGAGGGAATATCTTTTACAAGGTAATTGAAAAAGAAGAAGATTATTGAGAAATTCTTTAAGGGTGCTTTTATCTCTGGAAAAAAAGTCAAGATCTACATGAGTTTACTGTTTATTAAAATGAAAAAATACACAAAAATATCTTCTATTACCAATAATATACATATTATTTAATTAAATTAATTAAATTATAATTTAATACAAGAAAATTATAATAATATACTATTAATTAATTTTACAAATTCAAAACTAATTAATTGTAAACAATTTATTATTGATTGACGGGCCAACGCTTAGTAAATCACCCAAGCGAGATTCAAGAGACACAACAGCCCCTTTAATGATTCAGTCTTGTGTCCTAATCGATGTATGCAGCAGAAATTAAAAATTGTAAAAATAGCTATACCATTAAAAAAAAAATTAAAGGTTGCAGCCCAGGGCATAGGCTGCAACAAGTCCACCCCTCGTTAGATTTGGAAAGAAATAACTGCAACAAATAAAGCTTGAGGAGTCATCGCTTGAGGAGTTGGGCTCATCAAGCGGTGGCCCACAAGACATAATACATAATTAAAACAATAAATAATTACAAAATATTAATTAATATTAAAACTGGTAATGGCTGCTTATCGGGTAGCTGCTAGGTAGGTGGCGTCGCTTCAACCCTGCACCTTGTCCGAGAGAGTGCGAGGGGTGGCACCCCCGTCCACCACTGGGGGTTGTCCTCGAAATTGTCGGTTGTTGCTCCTCCTCCTTAGTCTCTAATGCGCATGCGCGTGGACTCCGTGTAGGAGTGCGCATGTGCGTTGACGCCGGGCGGGGAGGGGTAGGGGGGAGGGGACCGCCGACCCCCCTCCCACCTACCCCTCCCCGCCCGGCGCCAACGCACACCCACATTCCAACATGGAGTCCACGCCCATCGCCACATTAAAGACCACGAAAGAGGAACAACCTCCGACCAATTCGAGGACAACTCGCAGTGGTCTTAGAGGTTGCTTCCCCTCGCGCTCTCTTTAACGTGGAGAAGAGCTGTTGGAAGCAACTTACCTAGCTGCTACGTCTTCGCTAGCAATGACCAGTAAATAGGGGTAGCTACCCTCCTAAGCAAGCAATGAATTTAAATTGAAAAAAATTAATTTAAAAAAAACTAATCGAGAGGTGTAGCTACCCTTCTATTTAAATACAATCCAAATAAATTAACAATAAATTAATCTTAGTCCTCATGTTGGGTCCAAAACCAGAAGATACTGTCGGCTTGGTAAGAATAAGCATCTTTCCGAATCAAAGGTGGAATGTAATCTGAAACTAATTGAGATGTTAGTCCGATGTACCCATTTTGGACACAAGCTGAATCGTTAAAAGGGCTTTTGCTTCTTAAAGTTTCGTAGTTATGGCTCAATCATTACTTCCAATTAATTAATTTTTAGTAACCAATAATTAAAAATATTTTGATTCAATCATGAAAGCGCTGTGAGAAAATCAACTTAGATAAAATAACTTCAACTTGGTCCATTAGGTTTTCTAAAAATCCTCTTGATGTGGACCAAAAGACACTCTCACTGTCGACGATAGAACGGCAACTGAAATAAGATATGTTTTAGTATATGTTTCGATTAAGTAATTAATTTTTATTTTTCAATATAAATTAATTAAAAATACATGCAGCATGCAGCATAGCAAAAAGCAAACAACTTCTAGGGTGTCTTCTCTATTTAAAATTAATTAAAATTACTTACTTAAGTTTTAGTAATTTTCGCCCAATGATTATTTCAAATTAATTAACTTTTAGTAGGTAACTAATAATTAAACATATTTGGATCCAAAATAGCTCGAAAGTAAATAAACTTAGGTAAAATAACTTCAACTTGGTCCATTAAGTTTTCTAAAAATCCTCTTGATGTGGACTAAAGGGCACTCTCACTGTCGACGCTTGAACGGAAACTAAAATAAGATGTGTTTTAGTATGTATTTTAGGCATGTTTTGATTAAGTAATTAATTTTTAATTTGCAATAAACATTAAATAAAAATACATGCAGGATTCAGCATAACAAAAAGCAAACAAACTTCTAGAGTATGTTCTATCTTTAAAATTAATTAAAATAACTTACTTAAATTTTAGTAATTTTCGTCCAATGATTATTTCCAGTTAATTACTTTTTAATAACCAATAATTAAACATAATTGGACCCAAAATATCTCGAAAGCGCCGTCAGTAAATAAACTTAGATAAAGTAACTTCAACTTGATCCATTAAGTTTTCTTGTAATCCTCTCGCTGTTCGGCAAAATGAAGAACTGTTAGTTACAAGACCATCTTTCAAAGTCGAAGATTTGAACGGAAACTGAAATAAGGAACATTTTAGTATGTATTAGGCATAGTCAACCAATGATTATTTTCAATTAAGTAATGAATTTTTAATTTGCAAAATAAATTAAATAAACATACGATTTTTTCAATAAGTTTCACTTTAAATATTTACAAGGAACCAGAAGAAGGAAAGCATTTTCGGGAATATTTATTGCTATTTAGTAAATTAATTTAATTAGTTAAGGGAAGTTATCTAAAAAATTTTGAAGAAATAAAGTATCGGAGTAAGTAGGTAGGTACTATGGATTTACATAATAATTTAAATTAGTTAAATGTTTAATTGTTATGCGATATTTTACATAGAAAGAAGTTTATTAACTAATAAGCCTACTAAATGTATTTTCAAAATAGCTCCTTCCCTTATACTTTACATATCCTTAAAAAGACGAAAAGTACTTACATTATCGTTGTTAATTTTCTTGTAATCCTAGGTCCATTGATCTTTGGAATTATTCTGGTATAGAGAGCACTTAACGAACGATCTTTCTAGTTCAAAAGTTAAATGAAATCTGAAACAAATTACAAAATGTTTACTATGATAGACATAAAGTGAATCATCACAAATTCAATGTTCTTATCTATTTTTAATTTTTTTTACTTTCACGAAATTTATTCTTATGCTTATCGCTACATTATACAGGATGTTGAACAGAATAGAATTTCAAACATCAGATTACTATGTGTTTACATGATAATTTAAATTAGTTTAATGCTAATTATTAAGAGATATTTTACCTAAAGCCTATTTTGAAATTAGGGCAAAACTCAACTTAATTAATCAACTCTAAAATATTACTTGCCAAAAATTTCTTACAAATACACCCTTAAAAATAATTAAATAATGCTATTGGTTAATTTGAACATTAATAATTAATTGTATTTTTTGTTAAAATTAATTTAATGAAAGTAATCCTAATATTTTTCTTATTTTAGAGAGTTAATGAATGACCGACTCAATTACCGGGTAATTACATTAATTACCTACATACGAATTACTGATTATTTTGACTCGATCCTTTTATGTAAATTAATGGCTACGTATTTAAAGCACTACCTAATTAAAAATATCTTTTACTTTTTATAACAATTCAAAACAGTGAATTAAAACGCTTTAAATTTATTTAATAATTAGTTAGCTAGACAAAAGTTATAAATATCATAAATCTTACTTACAAAATTTTTTCACTCGTTTTATTGGGAATGCAACTGGCAGCTTTCTTTCCACAATTCCAACTCTGGAATTGTTGTCCGTGTCTCTGTTCATTTTCTGTTAATCCCTAGATTCTGTTGTTAAACGCACTGGCACTTCAGGAACGATCCTTTCGACTGAGAAGTTCAAACGAAACTAAAACAAATTACGAAGTTTTACTATAAAATGAGACAGAGTGAATCATCAAATACTTTATCAATTGTTGTGCCTTTGTAATATTAAACTTCAGATTTACACAACAATTCAATTATTATGTAACGAAATATGTATTTTTATATTTGTAAAAGAGTTAATTATTTATTGTTACTAAAAACTTGGCATGACAAAAAAATAATGTTCTAATTTAAAATTACGGTTATTTTATTAATTTATTTAATTTTGTTTATAAATAATCTTCAGAAATAAGTTACCCTTAATATTAAAGTAAATTAATTAATACTTGGTAGAAATACTTATTATAATATAAAGAACAACTTCCAATAAAAAAAAATTCGAAAATTGAAAGTTGATTTTCACAAGAGTAACCCTTATTTTTCTAAAATTTGCTGATCTGTGTTACTGATAAGAATCTGAACTTATATTAACTTTTTCCCACTCATTCCCTACCACTAAAGAAATATCAACCAATAATATGCGAGTATTAAAGCAAACGGTTGCCTATGTGTTAGGCGGAAATTTCAATCACATTAGCATTACTTAATTTATTTCTAAGGATTGTTTATAAACAAAATTTAATTAATTAAGCAATTAAAACAACAGTAAGTAATCTGATTTGATCATTTTAAGTTTAATTTTTCAAACTTATTGTACCTAATGTTTATGTTAAATTAATAGACAACAAAGAAAAAATAAGTTTTGAACTTTAGGTGCCCCACAATTTATTTTAACGTATAAAAATTATAACTATAAATATACAAAAAGATGTTGTTTACAAATTTGAGTATGACCAGGAAACTGAATAAATATAATTATTGTTCTTTACATCATTTCAAAGTTAAAATACAAAAACAGAATTTTGATTAGTGGTTGTTTTCTTACCCTAAAGTTCAATAAGCGCTTATGACTAATATTTACAAGAAGTTACATAAGAAAATTAATTAATAATTAAAAGATTCTCTATACCTTAATAATATTTCTGCTATTCCTTGCTTTGCATATTATATGCAATTATAAAACAATACACTACACACTAAGGTCTTAGGACTAGATCTAAACAGTTCAATTTACATTGACAAACTGAGGCTCAAACAGCAAATAATTAGGTAACAATCACCATTGATAATTCATATTACATTTTGAAATGTTATTTTAGTTTATTTTAAAAGTAAACATGTATCAATCATCGACAAATAAATTTAACTGTGATATTCAAGTAGTTTCTTATCCTTAGCAAATTTTTCCACTTACAATAAGAAATATTTTTTGTATAATGGAGTAATGCCTATCTTTTTAAAAATTAAATTAAAAAATTACATTCAATTTTTTTGAACTTATTGCAATGTTTGTATTAACATAATTTTACATTTTTAATAATTAATGGTAGCTACTAGTTATTATTTAGTAATAATATCTCACTCCACTATCTCACATCAGTAAAAAAACATGGAAGAGTGACCTGATCCAACGAGTTGTTTTCTTGAACAATTATCGTGCTTCCTACTACTAATCTGATATTTAGCTGCTCTGGCAGTTGTTTGTACCTGAAAGCATAAAATTAATTAATTTTCTGATTACTATTTACCAAATTAAACAAACATTAGCAGATGGGCACATACAATATACAGGGTGGTGACCGGACCTCTCCGAGTCCGAGGTCCGATCACCACCCTGTAGAAGAAATTTAATAACATTTCAATAACACGAATCAAAAATTATAGTATGAATTTGACGAGGATCAAACTCTCATAAAACTATTCAAATATGAAAAATAATTATTAACAAAATAAATTATTAAAAATATACTACTTTTTCTTCTTCTAACAAAGTTTAAGCTTTTGGCCTCTCATCTCCATTTCATTAGTTTTCTAATGTATTGTTTCTTCAAGCTTATATTTAGCTCCATTCTTTTGCTATTGTTCCATCTTTCATTCCATGTAGGTGTTCTCTCCAATTAGTTTTTCTTGGAATAGAAATTGCTCTGGCAGTCGTTTGCATCTAAAAGCACAAAATAAATTAATTTTGGAATTACTATAAGAATTAATCAAATTTAAAATATAATTAAGCTATTATAGTGACTACTGATCAAGCAAATAAAATATACAATAAACTATTGGTTTATCCACTACAGGTAAACAAGTCGAAAAAGGATCAAACTCTTATAAAACTATTCAAATATGAAAAATAATTATTAACAAAATAAATTATTAAAAATATACTACTTTTTTTTCTTCTAACAAAGTTGAGGCTTTTGGCCTCTCATCTCCATTTTATTTGTTTTCTAAGTCTTCCACTTAATTATGTTTCTTCAAGCTTATATTTAGCTTCATTCTTTTGCTATTGTTCCATCTTCCATTCCATGTAGGTGTTCTCTCCAAATAGTTTTTCTTGGAATAGAAATTGCTCTGGCAGTCGTTTGCATCTAAAAGCACAAAATAAATTAATTTTGGAATTACTATAAGAATTAATCAAATTTGAAATATAATTAAGTTATTATAGTGACTACTAATCAAGCAAATAAAATATACAATAAAATATTAGTTTAAGCACTACAGGTAAACAAGTCGAAAGTTAAATTGCAACAATTCCGGTACACATAGTTGTGACTCGATCAGTTATTAGGTATAAGATATAAGGAAATAGTAAAACTTTATAAACCTGCCAAATCCTTTCTTTTGAATTATAGTTGTACGTAATTTTAAAACTATTAAACATCAATATCAAAGTTCTAATTCCAACAACAGTTGTACTTACTTCATCACAAAAGCTTATTTTTAACCTTAAATTCAACCCTTTTCCACGTAAATACTATACAATACAATACAACAATACGTTTAGTGGTAAAATATCGGGAGTGTTAGCATACCGGTTACAGATGTAAAATCGTTGACTAGTTAATTTTAATTGCATCCATTGTTGCATATCAAGCTATTAATTACAACAAACGTTTCTTGACATTCCGTTGTTGATTCAGTTGCCTTCGTTGACATTTCTATTAATGACACTTCATTGAATCGGAATCAGTTAATTGACAAACTTCTAACGACCAATTCCATAAGTGACACTAAAACAAAACAAGAAATGAATATATTACATTATTACATCTTTTAATAATTAAGCAGCGATACCAAATCACATTTCTAGGTTATTCACTCAATACCTGTAGCTTCGTATTTCAAACATTAATTGCAGCTCAAGATTGCTTTACTGCTTACGAGGTTCATCAAATACAAACGAAATTTCTATATTTTCTTTAATTTCCCCTTTAATTAATGATATTATCTTGGAATTTCACTTAAAAATTTCTTTGATGTTAAACGTCAGTTGACACAAATTTGACAGAACATATTAGCGCCATCTAATAACTTTTTGATGTACTTTATAACAAGTTTATCTCTTTCCTTATAGAGGACGCCAGTTTCGTTTTTAATTAACGTTAGGCAACTTGGAAAACACGAAATCTTTTTGTGTGTATGAAAAAAGCTATCCTTTAGGCGTAATTTTCTTAATAAATTTATGTAAATTAGAATAATGTGATATTAATGGATCTTCATCCTCTTGTGATAAGGTAATAATAAGCAGAGATACGTTTATTATCGCTTGATTATATTAAACAATTATAAATAATAATTTCAGTAAGTAGAGCAAAAATTTGTGCGTTCTTGCTTTAGATGGAGATCCATCTGGATTAAAACAAGTAGTAAGGAGTAGCATAAGTGCGAAACTGAAAAAATAAATTAGAAAAGTAGTTGAAAAACATATTTGGCTTAAATCCAACAATAGTTTAGTTTATGGTATGTTGTGAATGTTAGAGTTGCAATTCATATCGCTCATCGCTGCATTTACAACATTGTAGGTACTGGTATGAGCTCTATGATGATGTGCCAAAATATTTATAACTTTCCTAAAGAGCTATGTAAAGATTCTGAAAAAATAATCTTAACACGTACAGCCGGCCAAAAAGTTTTTGGCCACCCCCTGACAATTTTAAAAAGTAACCAACATTACAAGCCGTGTAAATTAAACGACGTGTAATGTTGGTTGCTTTTTAAAATTGTCAGGGGGTGGCCAAAAACTTTTTGGCCGGCTGTACCTAGTTGCAAAAATACTCCCTCTAAAAAAAATCATTATTCGTTTCAGGTTGTAGAAATTCAGAGGTACAGGGTTCGATGCTTATAATATTTACTCACCTTATTAGAAGTAGAAACGCTTGTAAACGCATGTTTCTGCTTCAATATCATACAAACAATCATTAAGCAATACTAATTTATTATAATTTAAAAATAAACAATACGTACAAGAAATAAATTAACTATCAGCTAAAATAATACAAGAATACAACTTATTTCACAAACAAACATTTTAAAAAGTTAGCTATTTCTGCTGGGTTTTTTGAAATGCCATTAACGTGCATAACAGGGATGTATAAAATATCTTTTGAATTTCCACTTCCACAATGGCATCCCCAGTTGTGTGGATTATGATTATTTGAATGATCGCCAAGATGAGGATATTCTTGATTTAATTGGTCTGAACTTGGTATAGTTGAAGATCCAGAATTTGGATTTTCCTCACTATCCTCTCCTGAAGTATACCCATCTGGATGTGAATTTGACACTGTGTTTCCATCGGATAAACCACAAGTATGCGGATGCGATTGTAACGGAGGTGGTATATAACCACCATTATTTTCTTCTGAATTTGGTTTTGGATGTAAAAATTCTGGCAATTTAATGGGTGGTGTTTCATTTTTGTTGGAAGAATCACAATCATTATTTGGATTTACATGATGAACTGGTGGTACAATTGAACCTTTACTTTCTTCGGAAGAATCGCAATAATCTGAATCTGTTGGGTAATGATGTGGCGGGTTTGGTGGTACAATAGGATGCGTAATTGGCGGTGAAACTGGTGGTGTAACAGGAGGGAAAATTGGAGATATTTCTCCACTAGTTTCTTCAGAAGAATCACAATAATCTGAATCTGTTGGGTAATCTTGTGGTGGGTTTGGTGGTACGCTAGGAAGCGTAGATGGCGGTGAAGCTGGTGGTAAAACTGGTGGTGAAACAGGAGGTGAAATTGGAGGTATTGCTCCGTGATTTTCTTCAGAAGAATCGCATTCGCTTGAATGTGAGGGATGAGGTGGTGGCATAATAGGAGGTAAAATCGGAGGCACAATTTCCGTACTTTCTTCTGAAGAATCGCATTCATCTGAACCATTTTGGGAATTTGGAGGTACAATTGGTGGTAAAACAGGTGGTATAGCAGAGGGTGATATTGGAGGTATTTGTCCGCCTTCTTCAGAAGAAGAGTCAGAATAATCTGAATCTGTTGGTAGATATGGTGGTAAACTTGGTGGTATAATATGAGGTAAAACTGATGGTAAAACTGGCGGTAAAACTGGTGGTATAAGAGGAGGTATAGTTCCGCCATTTTCTTCAGAAGAATCGCATTCGCTTGAACCTGGGTGATGAAGTGGTGGCATAATAGGAGGTAAAATTGGAGGTGATATTCCGCCATTTTCTTCAGATGAATCGCATTCGCTTGAACTTGGATGATGAAGTGGTGGCACAATAGGAGGTAAAATCGGAGGCACAATTCCGGTACTTTCTTCTGAAGAATCACATTCATCTGAACCATGTTGGTGATTTTGATGTACAATCGGTGGTGAAACTGGTGGCAAACTTGGTTGTACTACTCCTCCATTGTGATGATGATTTCCTGGTTGTAGTCCTGGCGATTGACCGTGGTTTTGATGTGGAGAAAGCGAAGTATGTGGTAAATCAGCAAATAAGTTTCCATTTGAAGGGTTGCTAATAAAACCGTCGCTTATTTCACCTCTTTGGCATTTAATCAAAGTGCCTATAATGTTAATTAAATGTCCTAACAAACAAGATTGTTGATGATCACTTAAGTTTGTACAACCGCAAACTGGAGCCGAATCACTATTTGGAATAGTAAAGCTCAAGAATAATACCAATACACCAACTGTTAGCCGACTCATAGTGGAAATGTAAAGATTACCCAGTGACCTGCTTTTTATGTAGATTTAAGACGAGATGTAAATAATAAATTAATAATTATTTACAATCAACAAATAATAAAAATATTTTAATAGTGAAGGTCGATACTCTTGAGAATCCTTAACTTTTATAACAATACGTTAATATGTTATAAACAAATTCTAAGAAAGTTCTTAGTCAGCATTTTAATTACAATTATTAATTTTAGTTGATTTTTTTCTTATTACATTCATTTTATTGTAATTTGTATTTAAATCATCAATTCTTAAACCTTGCTTAGTAAAACTTTTTAGAATTTTAACAATAGAAAGAAGGGATCAACACTTTTTACAATAATAAATTTAAATAAGAATAGTTTTTTTTTTAAATAAAAGTCCGTTGGGATTCAAAATTTATAGTTTTTTAAATCCAAAAATAATTTTAAAATTTCATTTTCAACTCGAGAAATAAAAGCAATATTAAAAAAAGACAGAATTTTAAAACACCCTGTAGTTTTTCTATTGATAATTTTGTAATAAAAATTTAAACAATGGTCACACCTCATCACTGAAGAGCCAAATATTTTCGTCGCATCTTGTATATAAAAGTTGTTGACACGACAACATAAACATAACCTCAACAAATTGATCTCAACTTTTGGTTTTATTGTTATTGTTACATTTTTTGCTTTGTTAACTTAAAATGTAAGTAATAAAGTCTAAATTTTAATTATTATTAATTAAAAGCTGTTTTTTAGGTCGACTATTAAGCTCGATCCGGTCGTCGAGTGTCCATTTAATTCGCAACACAGATTTTTACAAAGTCGCTTACAAGCACACATAATTAAATGTAGCAGAAATTATCCAGGGCATTTTACTTGTCCTTATAATGCATTACATCGTTTCTTAAATGAAGAAAAATATAAGCATCATATTTTGAGTTGTCCGAATATGAATCATATTTTAGCGTGGAAGTACTCGAATCCTGAAAAACATGGAAATTTAGAAGAAACTCCCATTCATGAGGTGAATGTTCGTCAATTTAATTTAGAACAAGAGAACTGGAATAGTGAATATTAGATTTAATAGTAATTAAGAACTTGGTTTTAATTTAATTCTTTGTTTCATGTACTGATTAGTTTTGTATACTTTTAGCCAAGTATTGCGATATTTTCTATGAATGTTTTTTATAACATGACCAAAAAGTGAATAAATAATGCTTTTATGAAGTTAAAAATAACTCTAATCAAGTGATCTACTTGTGTGACGTCACGTTACCATGGTACAGTTAATTGACAACAAAATTGCCTATCTTCAGGTAGCTGAAATATTTGCAGTGGTTTGACAGCTGTTCTAAAGAATGTGCGACGTGTATGACAATGTGTAGTAAAAATTTTATTATTAACAATTTTAATTTTTATTAACAAACATGTTCTTGAATACGCCGGGACCGTTAATGTGGCAATACGGTTAAGTTATAAAAGGACTAAAATTGTGTTTTAATTTAACGATTGTTAGAAGTTTTATGTTTTCATCTTCTTTTGCAGTTAGCCTTGAATGTTTGTTGTAAAATTTCACTTTTTAGTTTAGAAAAAACTTGATTAATATAAAATTAACAAGAAGAACAGGAAAACCACAGTTTCCAATTCTGTGATAAAAACGTATCGATACAAGTGTAATGACTGTTTACTTTTGTAAAAATTTAATTAATTGTAAATTTATTTAAATCTTAAGATGTTTCACGGCAAATTAAGAATTCACACATGTCGTGTTATATTATTAACTTCGTTAGTTTGGTTCCTCATAGATGTAATTATATTATCGTTTTATTCCGATTGTCAGGGTAGTGCGTGTAAAAAAAGTGGAGAATACGATGTTGAAGTTCCGAACAATATCCTTGGTGAAGTTGCTGCTTTAAAACAGAAAACAGAGCATAATTTAGTAAAAGAAGACGATCAAAATAGGTACATACTTTCGATTTCTATTTAAACGTAGTTC
Organism: Malthinus seriepunctatus; assembly: GCA_963924605.1. NCBI lineage: Eukaryota > Metazoa > Arthropoda > Insecta > Coleoptera > Cantharidae > Malthinus > Malthinus seriepunctatus. Next base: position 2,287,984 of record OZ004603.1, read on the forward strand.
AACAACTATTATTTAATGTCATTTTAAGGTTGAAGGTTGAATAATTGAAGCTTGAAACGTGGCTACAGTTATTTGTAATTGAGAAATGGGGAAGTTTCATAATATGAAAGTTTTCTTCAATAGTTTGTTTATTACTTGGTTGCGGTGCTCGATTTCTAACTTATTAAAAGAACCAACCGGCATACAGTGTTAAATTAAATAATTATAGAATACATAATTTAGTTACAATTATTCCTAAATGGATTTTATGGAATGTTCGTCAAGTGCAATTTTGTCCTAAATTATTTGCATTTTTAGCATCCAGCACGACGTCTTTCTTTAAAGTTATTTTCAAACAAACCCATTAAATTTCAACCAATTTGTATTGTGGCAACATTTTTTCTTAATTGAAAATTTACATTTTAAGTAATTAACTTTCCTTTCCTGTTTACAATACGCTAAAACACCCACTTTCTTCATTGCTTATTTAAAATTGAATGAAAGTGTTTTTTTGGTCGGTTACACACAAGTTGTTTCGTTTTTAAAAGGATTTGTTTTTAAAATAGTGTAAGTGGAACCCACAAAACACTTAACAATTAATTCTAATCAAGTTCCAATTGAAATTAGAGAGCTAGAAATGATTAATACTTGCACGCAAATTTATAGGAACTTTTGAGTAATAAAAAGTATGAAAAGAGCTGCAAATCTTTATAAATGATTTTATATTTCACAGTGAAGAGAAGCCCAACTGTAATCAATTTAAAAACTATAATTTTATTAAAAGGTCTTGACACCGTTTAATCAACTGCTTGAAAGGAACTGAAGCTTACTGCTTACCCAACAGTTGGGTAATAGACCGGTCCCCATCTTGACATCGATTAATCAACTGCTTGATAGGAACTTAAGCGTATTGCTTACCCAACAGCTGGGTAATAGACCGGTACCCATCTTGACACCGTTTAATCAACTGCTTGAAAAGAATTTAAGCTCATTGCTTACCCCACAGTTAGGAAATATGCCAGTTCCCATCTTGACACCGATTAATCAACTGCTTTATAGGAACTTAAACTTACTGCTTACCCAACAGTTAGGTAATCGGTCAGTGCGCAGTATTGACACCGTTTAATCAACTGCTTGAAACCACTTGAAGCTTACTGCTTACCCAACAGTTGAGTAATAGACCGGTACCCATCTTGACACCGTTTAATCAACTGCTTGAAAAGAATTTAAGCTCATTGCTTACCCCACAGTTAGGAAATATGCCAGTTCCCATCTTGACACCGATTAATCAACTGCTTTATAGGAACTTAAACTTACTGCTTACCCAACAGTTAGGTAATCGGTCAGTGCGCAGTATTGACACCGTTTAATCAACTGCTTGAAAGGAACTGAAGCTTACTGCTTACCCAACAGTTGGGTAATAGACCGGTCCCCATCTTGACATCGATTAATCGACTGCTTGATAGGAACTTTAGCGTATTGCTTACCCAACAGCTGGGTAATAGACCGGTACCCATCTTGACACCGTTTAATCAACTGCTTGAAAAGAATTTAAGCTCATTGCTTACCCCACAGTTAGGAAATATGCCAGTTCCCATCTTGACACCGATTAATCAACTGCTTTATAGGAACTTAAACTTACTGCTTACCCAACAGTTAGGTAATCGGTCAGTGCGCAGTATTGACACCGTTTAATCAACTGCTTGAAACCACTTGAAGCTTACTGCTTACCCAACAGTTGAGTAATAGACCGGTACCCATCTTGACACCGTTTAATCAACTGCTTGAAAAGAATTTAAGCTCATTGCTTACCCACAGTTAGGTAATATGCTACTCTCTATATTGCCACCGATTAATCAACTGCTTGATAAGGAGTTAAGCTTACTGCTTACCCAACAGTTGGGTAATAGGTCAGTGCGCAGTCTTGACACCGTTTAATCAACTGCTTGAAACCACTTGAAGCTTACTGCTTACCCAACAGTTGAGTAATAGACCGGTACCCATCTTGACACCGTTTAATCAACTGCTTGAAAAGAATTTAAGCTCATTGCTTACCCCACAGTTAGGAAATATGCCAGTTCCCATCTTGACACCGATTAATCAACTGCTTTATAGGAACTTAAACTTACTGCTTACCCAACAGTTAGGTAATCGGTCAGTGCGCAGTATTGACACCGTTTAATCAACTGCTTGAAACCACTTGAAGCTTACTGCTTACCCAACAGTTGAGTAATAGACCGGTACCCATCTTGACACCGTTTAATCAACTGCTTGAAAAGAATTTAAGCTCATTGCTTACCCACAGTTAGGTAATATGCTACTCTCTATATTGCCACCGATTAATCAACTGCTTGATAAGGAGTTAAGCTTACTGCTTACCCAACAGTTGGGTAATAGGTCAGTGCGCAGTCTTGACACCGTTTAATCAACTGCTTGAAACCACTTGAAGCTTACTGCTTACCCAACAGTTGAGTAATAGACCGGTACCCATCTTGACACCGTTTAATCAACTGCTTGAAAAGAATTTAAGCTCATTGCTTACCCCACAGTTAGGAAATATGCCAGTTCCCATCTTGACACCGATTAATCAACTGCTTTATAGGAACTTAAACTTACTGCTTACCCAACAGTTAGGTAATCGGTCAGTGCGCAGTATTGACACCGTTTAATCAACTGCTTGAAACCACTTGAAGCTTACTGCTTACCCAACAGTTGAGTAATAGACCGGTACCCATCTTGACACCGTTTAATCAACTGCTTGAAAAGAATTTAAGCTCATTGCTTACCCACAGTTAGGTAATATGCTACTCTCTATATTGCCACCGATTAATCAACTGCTTGATAAGGAGTTAAGCTTACTGCTTACCCAACAGTTGGGTAATAGGTCAGTGCGCAGTCTTGACACCGTTTAATCAACTGCTTGAAACCACTTGAAGCTTACTGCTTACCCAACAGTTGAGTAATAGACTGGTACCCATCTTGACACCGTTAATCAACTGCTTGAAACCACTTGAAGCTTACTGCTTACCCAACAGTTGAGTAAAAGACCGGTCCCCATCTTGACATCGATTAATCAACTGCTTGATAGGAACTTAAGCGTATTGCTTACCCAACAGTTGGGTAATAGACCGTTACCCATCTTGACACCGTTTAATCAACTGCTTTAAAGGAATTTAAGCTCATTGTTTGCTTGATAGGAACTTAAGCTTATTTCTTACCCAATAGTTGGGTAATAGGCCAATGCGTAGTCTTGACTCGGTTTAATCAACTACTTGAAAGTAATTGAAGCTTACTGCTTACCCAACAGTTGGGTAATAGACCGGTCAGTAGAGCGGTTCATTTCCTAGATAAATAAAGGGAAGGTGGAACAAATTGTATGAATTGTCTTCTTAAAAGAGTCCTTAACAACATGTTATGTTTGCATTCATCTGCTACGCCTGATTTTGTCATCTTGGTGCCTAATCTGACCATTTTATTAGTTTTAACTGAATGTGTTTTGTTTTAACAGTTTCAAAACGTTTGGACCGTACAAATCTTTTGAATTAAGAAGATGGAGGCCAGCGCCAACAGTAGAGCCTGTACCGGGACTTCCAGGAGAAATAGGAAAACCTGTTCATGTTCCTGCAAGTCAAGAGGCCAACATGAAAGAAAAATTTAAAATTAATCAGTTTAATCTTATGGCTAGTGATATGATATCGTTTAATAGATCTCTCGTTGATGTAAGACTAGAAGGGTAAGTTGGAGCTGCAATTACATTTCGTTTATGTTGAATAATCGCCTTTTCTTAGTTGTTTAGATAAAAATTATCCAAAATTGCTTCCCTCAACTTCCATAGTAATAGTTTTCCACAATGAAGCTTGGTCGACTTTGCTCAGAACTGTATGGAGTGCCATCAATAGATCTCCAAGACCGCTTCTTAAAGAAATTATTCTTGTAGATGATGCTAGTGAAAGAGGTAACTATTTATTTATTCCGACTATTAAACCTAATTAATATTTCTTCTTTTAGAACACTTAGGTCGTAAATTAGAAGAGTACGTAAAACAATTACCTGTACCAGTACATATATTTCGTACTGAAAAACGTTCTGGTCTTATTAGGGCCCGTTTACTTGGGGCCAAACACGTAAAAGGCCAAGTTATCACGTTCTTAGATGCACATTGTGAATGCACAGAAGGATGGTTAGAACCGTTATTAGCGAGAATAGTTGAGAATCGTAAAACTGTAGTTTGTCCCATTATTGATGTAATTTCGGACGAAACGTTCGAATACATAACTGCATCCGATATGACATGGGGTGGATTTAATTGGAAGCTTAATTTTAGATGGTGAGTTGTTTTCATTTAATTTTCCTTTTTATTAACAAGCTTTCAATAGGTATCGAGTGCCTCAAAGAGAAATGGATAGGCGAGAGGGTGATAGAACTCTTCCTTTACGCACACCTACAATGGCCGGTGGACTTTTTTCGATTGATAAGGACTATTTTTATGAACTCGGATCTTATGACGAAGGAATGGACATATGGGGTGGAGAGAATCTCGAAATGAGTTTTAGGGTAATTTTTTTATTACAACTGTTCCAGCAGTTAACAAAAATTGAAAATTATAAAAAAAACTTCTTAACTCTCTAAAGCAACACTCGGAATATTTTTGGATTTGACTCATTTTTAAGTGGCCAAAAAAGTTTTAATTCTCCTGTGTCTGCACTAACTAATTTTTTTTTTATAATTTGATATGTGTTTTATTTTGTTTTAAATGTGAAAATTAGGTTTGGCAATGTGGTGGAATACTAGAGATCATCCCTTGTTCTCATGTAGGCCATGTATTTCGAGACAAGTCTCCTTATACGTTCCCAGGTGGTGTTTCAAAAATTGTACTACATAATGCTGCGCGAGTAGCCGAAGTTTGGATGGACGAATGGAGAGACTTCTATTATGCCATGAACCCAGGTTTGAAACAGTTTGATGAGTTTAATTATAACCCTTTAAAAAAATGCATTTTGTGGAATGATAACTAATATTTTTCTCATTTTTAACATTCGAATGTGAAATTTTAATTTTCGTGTGAATTCTGCTTTTAATTGAATTTAACAGTGTGCAGGGTTTCTTAATTTTACAACAGAAAATGGTCTAACAAGTTAACCTTACCATTTACAGGGAAGAAATGAACTTGAACTGTTCTCAACAAAACTGAATTTTAACTATAGTTTTCAAAGATCCTTAAAACGCTCGTAAAATTAAAGAGTTTTGTTTCTAAAAAATACCTATACAAGTACAATTTTGTGATACTTATAGCAGTAGCGTCTCAATGGTCCGAATCCATTAAAATCAAGGCAGTCTGGAATTCTGAAACATCCTCGTTACTATAAAAATAGTATGTAGTTTTATAAGGAAGAAAAGTTGAATTTTGTTGGCGAGACTCTCGTTTGACGGATGAGCGCTAGCGAGTCCGGCAATTACAGGCTAGCTATTTCAGTGTCACTTTGTAGAGTTCTTCCTAGTGACATCCACAAGCTAATTTCATTAGCAAATATTGGTCATTGACGCTCAATTTTAATTTAATTTCTTCCTAAAGCTTTAGATCTTTGTGACTTGATAAAACTACTATTGTTGATGTTGGCACATTTCAACTGTCGAGACGCTACTCTGTAATGAATACAACGTTCTTTTGGGTGTTTGATAATAAAAGTTAAGGAACTAACACCTTGAGATTTGAATTTTTCCCTTTTTTTTTATAATTTTGGACGCAGCTGATATACCAAAACGTTATATCTCATCGTCAAGGGTATAGTCGCTTATTAATAATGTATTAAGGACTTGAAATTTTAATTACTATTGACTAATTTTGTAATGAATTATATAATCGTGGTTATGTGGACACAGGTTGACTATAATAAATAACTAATGATTTACTAATTGTTGGAATAACAAAACTTCTCTGAAGACAACTATTTTAATAAATTGATAAAAAGTATTTTTCACTAACTGCACTAACTAAATGCTGGGTAGGTGTGGATGTGCGGAGGTGTTTTGGAAATTGCAACGTGTTCACGTGTAGGGCACGTTTTTCGTAAATCTACACCGTATTCGTTCCCGGGTGGTACCAGTCGTATCGTCAACCACAACAATGCTCGACTCGCCGAGGTCTGGCTTGACCAGTGGAAAGATTTCTACTATGATATTAACCCAGGTCTCTATTATTTGCTTAACGTTTAACAATTTAACAGTTTGTTGCTTTTTGGGTTTTTTTTCTTTTACTTTTCGTTTTTAGATGGTCAAGTGTGAGAAAATTGTGATAGTTCAACAAGGTGGTGCTATATCGCAATTTTTTTGTATTTTTTTGCATGATTTGTGGCAAATTGGTAACATTGCTTTGTAGAAGCTTGTGGAATATGAGTAGAATTAATCTAATGATTAGGGTTTTGTTTAAAATATAGTCCAGTGTTTAAAATTGTATCGTTTGCACATTTTGTTTTTAATGTACTGGCTACAGGGTGATTTAATTTTTATACCAGGTGCTCCAAAGGGCGCGTGGACGTCAGATTGTGCCTCTACTACAGAAGTTACCAAAAAATAAAATTTATGGTTTTTGGAAGGCGTTTTGCAACATGATCACACTTTGTTTTATCGATATTTTCGTTAAACCAACATTTGGTGACGGAGACCATCTATTAAAAAACAATTTTTTCAAAACGCCAATTTACTAAAAGTATTTTCAACTGTTTTATTAATTTTTGGATTAGATCATTGTTGCAAAACGCAGTTCAGTTGTTCTAGAGCTGCCCTTTTTAGAAAGCTTCTGTAGCAGAGGCACAATATGCCGTTCACAGACCATCAGGACAGCCGGTATAGCATGAAGTGCTTTACAAAAGATTACCTTTCAATATCATTTCGTCTCCACTATTCTGAAATTTAGATATTTCCGTATATAAATTTGAATTCGTTCTGTTTCCATTCTACCTTTCTATTTCAAGAGTCGTTTGAACATCCTAATGCACTTTGAAATATTTTCTTAATTGGTTTTGGCAAGTTTTGGTCTATATGATGTAGTTCTAAATTGATTCCAAAATGTTGGTTTACACAAAATTATTTATTTACTTCCAAGCACTTGAACAAGAGAAAAGCTGTTTAAAATTCCAAAACCATGACCTTTAGGTTGAGTTTCATAAAGGGTGCTAAGCACGTGCTGAGTAATTACCCAACTTAAGTTCGAGTTTGAGAAAGCTTTTATGAAACGGACATAAGTCCGCGATCTCGAACTTAAGTTGGGCAAGTGCTCAGCACGTGCTTAGTACTCTTTATGAAACCAACCCTTACTTTTATAAATAATGAGGCATAATCCTAGGCTTACATAGCTCAAAATAAATGCAAAATTACGCTCTTAATATTTTTCTAAGCACTTCTTTATCAAATATTTGAATTTAAATCTATTTCACCCTGCACGCTTAGTCGAAATTACTTCTTGATTTTAAGTAATTTTAAATTAATTTAAATTTCGAATGTAGGTGCTAGGAGCGTTCCTGTGGGTGACGTATCGTCGAGAAAAGAGTTAAGAGATAGACTGAAGTGCAAAAATTTCCGTTGGTATTTAGAACATGTATATCCAGAGTCACAGATGCCTTTAGATTACTTTTACTTAGGAGATGTAAGTTCTAATTATTTACTAAAGTTTCGATTTAATTGAATTTTAATTACAGATTAGAAATGTACAAACTCAAACTTGTTTGGATACAATGGGACGAAAGTCTGGTGAAAATCTCGGTATGACTTATTGTCATAATTTAGGCGGTAATCAAGTATTTGCATATACAAAACGTCAACAAATTATGTCCGACGATAACTGCTTGGATGCTAGTCAAAAATTTGGACCGGTCAAGTTGGTGAGGTGTCATGGAATGGGTGGAAATCAAGCATGGGTGTACGATCTTGAGGTAAATTTTTAATGGAGCGTGTCAGTTGTCATGAAGTTCAATTTTATTTCACAAGGTGCCCACAATCGACGATCCCAAATGTAATTTGACGTTTGGGACCGTCGATTGTGCGCACCTTGAGAAATAAAATTGAACTTGATGACAACTGACACGCTCCATTGTAATAAAAACGTTTTGTAGTTACAAACTAAATTTCTTACAGGAGAAAACAATCAAACATGTGAACACTGGCAGTTGTTTACAAAAACCTGACACGAGAGACATGAATTTGCCTTTGTTACAAACCTGTGATTTTGGCAAGAGTCAACAGTGGATAATGAAGAGCGATTTTAAATGGCAAGCGCATCGTCAAGAGAATAACAAAAGATAGGGCGTCCTAAATAATTTGTAGTTGACGACATCATTACGATCGTTTAATTTCAGTATTTTTAATTGCATTTAGAAAAGAATTGTTTAAAGCATTCCAATTTTATTGTTTCGAACAAAGAAATGTTGTCAACTAAATAAAACAATCGTAGCTTCTTCCTAAATGCATGTAAAGAGTATTGTGAAACTGTTAATATATCATAAACTTTTTATAAGTACTGCCCACTTGTAAATATAGCTTTAGATGCCTCGTACAAACTGTTAATAAGATTTAACAGTTTACTAATGGCAAAGAAAATATTGTAGCATATCATTATGGTGCAATGTGACTTGACAAAAAAAAGTTAAAGCAATACACCTACGAACTATTATTATTTATAAGGCGTTTAACTATTATTTTATGTAGAGGTGTGGTACATACAAATGATTCTCAATTCGATAGTAATAGAATTTCTATTTTTTTAATTTCTTTTTTGTAAACTTTTTCATCTCCAACAAAAACTGAGGATCTGAACAAACTATGACTAATGTGTAATAGTTTTCTATTTAAGATGTACTTTAAATACGTTTCAATTAAGTGCAATTATACGCAAGCACTTATTTAAATTTAAGTTACGACCTAACAAGTTAAAATTATTTATTTATATTTTTTTATAGATGCGATAATAGTATATTGTGTAATTAGGTAGACAAGTGATGCCTTTATTGTGTGTTGTTGGTCTACAAAATTAAATCAATTTTTGGATTTATTGATTTAAATGTAAAGGAATGTATCACTTTCTGACCCAATTTTACAATAAACTATTGTCGAATTATTAATTTTTTCGATGTTATTGTCCAAATAGTCAAGTATTATTTTAGCAGCTACGTTATTGTATACACAAGTACCTGCTAAATTTATCGAAAAAAAAAGGACAATTGTAAATTTTCTAGCGGAATTTAGTTTTATCTTGAAATTTAGATCAAAAATTTATTAATGTTAAGTTTGTAAGTGCGCTTTGTAAAATTTGTTACGTTAAAACTTAGTTTCTCAAATGACTAATTATACATATCAACATCGAATATTTATTCATGCTCTTTAATTAACATTAATTAAGTTTATACTGAAGTGTTGTAAAAAATATTATTGCTACGATTGATTTCTTTTAAATGTTTTATTTAAATCAATCATTCAAGTGGAACTTGCCGGTTACAAAAATAATATGAGATGTAGAAAATATTTCGGGTGCCATTGCTATAGAATTTACTATTTGAAGTATGCATTAGATTTTTGTGATCTGGAAAATTGATTAGCATTTTCAAAAATTGAGTCGTCTCAAAAATTCAATTTTTGCACCGGAAAGTTCTCTCAATATTATCAAAGTTTGATCTGTTTTATATTATTTAATTAAAGTTTTGTTAACTTTATGATGTGAAAAAAATTATAGGCTAGGTGGTGGTGCAATCCATAGCTTATATTCTAAATTAAATCCACATTTTTAAGTAATTAAACTTGTTTTAATTTTCAAATTAATTTGAAAGTTTTTATTTTACGCCTAGAAGTTATGAAACCAACCATACACGTAATTTTTTATTTTTAAAAATTGCACGTTTTTTGAGCGAAACGCCATTATTTAAACAACTAATATGTTATTAGCTTAAATGTTTAATTTGCAATAATTTTTTGATAATAAAAATATCTGGTGCATCAGCTAAGAACCAGAGATAACCCTTATCTCTGCTAAGAACAGAAGTTGGACGTTATGTCCCTTTTAATTTGGCAAACAGTAATAATGAGTCGAAATTTGAGAAATCAGAAGTGGCTAAGAAAAACGACCTAACGTTTTGTAATTACATACTTCAAATATTTTCGATTCAATTATTCAAAAATTTGCATAAACAACAAACGGTTGTGAAAGCAGGCAAGAAAGTGGCCAAAGATAGAATCATGCATTTGAGTTACACAGAAAACACATTGTACAATGATAAATAATATACAGGTTGTCCATTACTTGAAAATTACTTTTTATGGATGCATTTTTCGTTTTGTTCCGCGAGTACACGTCGATGGTTTAAATTTGGCGGTTGTAACCAGGCACGCCGCTATGATTGCCTCAGTGATTTTCGACTGGTCACGAAGCTGTATTCGGAATGGGCCGTGTCATGTCAGTTTATATTTCAAGTTCTTTGATAGTGTCATATCTGAATCTGATTGTTTAAATATTTGATAAACAAGCTGAAGAAGTTTATAATTAAAAAAAAAACTTTCTAATAATAATTATTGAGCGTTATTGCATGTTTTAAGACGTATGATACGACACGTGATTCCATCTCCACTTCGTGCCATGTCACTGCGCATACAGGAGTGACATGTTTTGTGCATGATCACGTTGTTTGTCCGTTAGTAGGTAACTAAAATTTCCGACGCAACAAAGTTTAGTGTAATTATTTAAGTTTTTGTTAATTTGTAAATTTAGTGTTGTTTTTGAAGAAAATGAAAGAAGATCCTGAATTTAACATTTATTTCGTTTCGCTTATGGAAAAAAAGCGATGTTTATATGACTTCACTTGTGTTGAGTATACCAACAGGTATGCAATAGATTGTGCATGGGAGTCCATAGGTGAAGAAATTTCGGAACCTGGTAAGTCATAACCAACTTCACCAAACCACCCTTAATTATAATAATTTTGTATTTTAGTCGCAGAGTGTAAAGCTAGATGGAAGAACTTAAGAGCGTGTTATACAAGATACTTAAAATTACTCAAATATCCAGCCAAAGCGAGACAGAGGAAGAAACCATACTATTTAGCCCAATCTTTGGAATTCCTAAAACCATTCACCAAAACAAGAGTATCAAATAATGAAGAAAGTAATAAGAGCAGAGTAGAAAATTCTGATCCAGAAGCAAATCGTGAAAACCCATTCATGGTTTACAATGAAGAAGAATGTAATATTAAAGAAGAACCATATTCTTTTGTACCTACGGGTTTTAAATTACATCGCGACGACGAATCAAATCATGACCAATCGTCTAATGATGAAGATAATCCAATTGATGTAAATCCAATCGAAAAAAATCCATTTCCCAACCCAACACCAACAAAAACTTACGAAAAAGTAACTGTTGCGTCTATACCAAATGAAAATAAACCAAGTTATGAGGCTACTATGAGAGCAAAGAAAAGAACCTTTTTGGATAGTGAAGATCCAGATGTTTTGTTTTTGAAAAGTATTATTCCAGATATTAAAGAAATGACGGTTTCGCAAAAGAGGGCGTTTAGAATTGGTGTTCTTAATTTAGTACAAAATGTTTTATCTGAACAGTCACCTTAAAGCAATTTTTTGCAATCTTCTCGTTTTGTTGTAAGCAAATAATTGTATAAATAATGTTTAAAATCTAATAAAATGATTCAAAAATTTTTTGACTTGTTATTTGGGAAATTCAGAAGGTCAGGCCGAGGGGTTATCAACTCTATCCAGTCAATGTACAAAAATTGGGCTGTCAACGGTAGTCATCTGCAGTCGTCTGCAGTCAATGGCAGCCATAGCATATGCAGTCAGTGTGCAAATTCAGAACAGTCACTCCTCGGCTCAGACTTAAAAATTTGGGATTAAAGCGATCAACCATAAGTTGGTTACATTATAGAACAACGGTCATCCGTTGGTGACCAACGGATAGATAGAAACCTGTGTTTGGATTTTTATATCCTGATGGGATCAAAATGACGATCCAGAGCTATCGTATTTTCGTAACGTTAATTACAAATGATACCAAAAAGGCTTACTGCAAAAAAAACTAGCGTTAACTCAAACTCACTCCATAATGCTCATTGCCCCCATTGCTCATAATAAGGATCTTGACAATCTGAGTAGTCGATGTTGTCAAAATAATTTATGAATAAACGTCAAACCGAAAATGGATTCTTTGCGTAGAAGTTCGAAAGATCGTCGTAGTAGCAAACGCTCTGCTCGTGGTAGCAGCGTTGCTAGCTTGGGAGAGTCGAAAGAAAGCGATTCTTCCCTTTTAGCAGCAGAAAAACAATTGTGAGTTGGGCCACAAAATTGACACATTAACATCGTTTTATTCATATTTTAGAGAAAACATTTTGGAATCTGAAGAAAACGAATTAATAGTTTATGCTATTCGAGAAGAAATCATCGATAGAGCTTTAAATGAGTGTTATCAAAAATATTTGGAAAGGCAAGCTATTTGTTTTACAGTTCATTGCGCTTATCGAGCTTTAAGCCAAATTGTCGAGTTTGGTTTGTTTATGCACGATCCAGGTCAACAGTATTACACAAACAATCCAACTTGGTCACCGGACAATCCGCCACAGCCGTCCCCTTACGATACTTGGGCTGCACGTCGAGTACCGATTAAACCAAAGCCAATTGAACCTTCTGATTGGAAAACAAGCTTTACATCTCAACTGATGAATCAGATGTGTTTTATACCAAATTCACCTTCACTAACTCCATCAATAATAACTCCAGATGATACTGTAAGGGTTTTATATCAAGCAACAGGAATGCACGAAAGTACGTGTTTCTTCATCAAAGAGTCTGGTACTGCCGAACCACCTGGTACAGAAGTATCAATGAATGAAGCTGAAGAGGAACATCTACTTGATGTATTGGCTTTTTTCAATAATATGATGATTTTTTATACAAATTGAATTTTAATAGCTTCCGGATCCGGAAAATATTAGCATATTCACAAGGAAAACACGTGTACCTAAAGATGATTTATCAGTTTCGATGATATGTAATCCAGCAAACGTCCAAAAGAAATTGGTTAAAGAAGAGGTTAGTGAATTTACTTTGGATCAAATGTCTCTCACATCAAAGAAGAGTGCTACAAATCTACTTTCACTAAGGTTAGTCTATAAATTTACATCTAAACTACGTGGTCTAGAGATAGAGCGCTAATCGGCTATAGTTCCACGTTACAACTTCAAGGAGCTAGCACTTGTGCACCATCACACAGGATGGAATTTTTAATTGAAAACAAACCTTCAAGTGTCTAAAGTAATTGTTCCTTTTCTGAAAGATGCTGGTCATCACCTTACAAAACCGACAAAAGTTTAGACAGGGGAATTAAGCTCTGAACACGAGGACTTCTGATCCTGGTCTGGTCTCCCCAAGATGTGACTGATGATTGCGGTCTCGGTTTCGGCGGCGCCATTAGGTGCACACTAAATTGTCTTATGCGAAAAATAAAGCATTGGGTCAAAAATCATCTTCAAGAGAAGAGAAATGCGTTGCTTTCCCGACAGAACCATTGGTGATATTTTAATCGCTTGGCGTTGGACACGACGTAGCTTCTCTCTCACTACATCGACATTTACAATTTTTCGCTCGCTATCTCAGCCGTAGCCTAGGTCTCCATGTACATGTTTTCCTACCTTCTAGAAATAAAGTTGTTGGCTGATAATAATACCTTACCGGCTCACCACATCCTGCCAAACCTCTTCCACATTTCACATCCACTGCTGCAGTTTTGCTGTTATTTTTATTTTGCAAAGATTTGTATTCCGAGTGAGTCAGTCATTGATCAACTTCATCAAAAATGCACACAGTGTCACCAACACCAACAATTTCATTAGAATATGCCATTTTTAAATATTCACAGATAATTTATAATTCAGGAAACAATGTAATAAAATGATAGGCCACGCGTACCCTTGAAACAAAATAATAATGTATAAGACTAATAATGAAGTTCGTTGTAGTATTGGCGTCTCTTTTTTTACCTCTCCTACGGTTTGACGATTTAAAACTTGTTTTTAAAGTAAACAGTTTTATAACTTTATAATTGGATTATTTTATAAATAAAATTTGAAAAAAATTCTTCAAATATTTCAGAACTTAATTTCCTGAATTTTCAAGTATTTTAAGATGGATGTTGTTGGTCGTAGGTGTTGTAAGAAATGAAGTTATCCTATTAGTATATACAGAGTGTTCTAGTGTCAAAGAAATATTTTTATATCCCCGGATAATCTTTGAAGGACGTCTATCCATTCTGTTAGTGAGCACCCCAATTTTCACTTAATTTGTGCTTTGTTTGGACGATTTTTGATCTTTAGCGTTCCACTTTTTTTATTTTTCCACATTCGTAGAGATCTTCTTATGTAAGTTGATCTTATTACTTTATCTATATGTTAAATTTTGAATTATTTAGCTCTTGGGTTGCCCATCCAAAAAAAAAATATTTCTTAGCTCATAACGCCAGAACGTACCTACTACATCAACAATTTCGGTTCTTTAGCATTCCTTACGGTCCTTACCTTTCTATGTTCGTAGATCTTCTTCTATAGGCAGATCACATTACTTTATCTATACTCTAAATTTTAAATTTTTTAGTTCTTGGGTTGTTGCTCATCCCAAAAAAATGTTTCATAGCTCGTAACGTCAAAGGTCAGAACGTACTACATCAACACCCTCGGCTCTTTAGCGTTCTACACTCCTCATCTTTGCATCTTCTTCTATAGGCCGTTCTCATTATAGTATCTACACTCTAAATTTTAAATTATTTAGCTGTTGAGTTGTTGCTCATCCCAAAAAAAATGTTTCATAGCTCGTAACGTCAGAACGTACTACTTCAACACTTTCGGTTATTTGGCGTTCTACGGTCCTCATCTTTCTATGTTCGTAGATCTTCTTCTATAGGCTGATCTCATTACTTTATCTACACTCTTTTAAATTATTTAGCTGTTGGATTGTCCCTTCCAAATAAATTGTTTGGTATTCGTCTGATCATAAATACGTCGCACATGTCATGCCATGTTTATCTAGAACATGGCATAAAGAACATGCCATGTTCTATATCTTCTACTCATGCATCACCACTCGGTAAAACTCAAGTGTCTTCCTTCCTTCCTGTTGGGGACCTGCTGGTGTTCACTTAATTTTTTGGTGTTTAAAGCTTCTGTTTTACTAGTTATTGGTCCTAACATGTACTATCTATTCGTCGACGATTTCTATGCTCTATTGTCTTCAGCCCGTCGTAAACCCCTCTCATGTGTTACTAGTTTACCAATGAGGATTCTCCATCAGATGTGACGTCATATCAGAATAAAAATGGCGGGAAATTCAAATATAGAGGCAAAAGGGCGTGTAAATAAAAAAATGCAAGATGGCCACCAGATGTGACGTAATATCGGAATAAATATTGTTTTATGGTATCCTCTATCCTCCCCAACCACCAATGAAGTTTTTCGCTATTAAGAGAAAGCCCGACTCTTCTAATAGACGTCTTTAACGTATTTGTAGAGCAAATTACTATATGTTTTTGAAAGTTCAAGAGCACTATATTCCAATCTTAATTGAATTAAAATGCATTAATTAGTGTCAGATAATTTTAAAAATTATTATCTTTCGTGTGTTTACTTTCATGTTTGTCACTTCATATACAACAACTAAAAATATCTTATCGTTAATTGCTAATTACATAGCCTCCTATAAATAGGTAATAATTAAAAGATAACTTGGAACTGAAACTTCCCTTATTATTAATTATAAGGTCCACTCGAGTTGAATAAATAATAACAATTTGTGTTGTCGAGCACGTGATGTTAAACAAATTATAACTAAAGCAAAACTAAACCACACGGTCCTGCTCATCAATTATTTAACAACTTGCTAATAATAGCCCATCCTTCTTTCTACAGGGTGTTCCATTTAAAAATTGATTCTGTTATGGAGAGATTAGAATCTTGAGTTTAAGTACAATAATGCTCCCTTATAACGAACCTCTATTGAGCATTTTCCGTTATACCCTAAGCTCGTAAGGAAAATTAAAAATAACAAGTGATTCGTAATGTTTACTTTAGTTCGTTATAACCGAGAGTTCCTTACAAACAGGTTCGTTATAAGCGAACTGTATCTCCTTTTTAGGTTTTTTTTAAAGAACGCGCGTTAATCGGGACACCCTGTATAGTTAATTTTTTATTATGGAAGAGATTTTTATAATTTATTTGTGTCTAAAAATGATGTTTAAACAGTTTATCTGAAATCTTTTAATCCTACAAGATTACTATTATTATTATAAAAGATTTTATTATCTTATTTTTCATTTACAGCTTTATTTTTTTTATAAAAAACATTTTAAATCTACGATTTTAGTGGGTTAAAAAATATGTATGGAAGTATGGTATATTAAAAGAGCTTTAGGTTTGAGCTGTAAAAAAGATTATTTTTTAAGCCCTAGTCCCTTCTCTCTATGCGTTTTAGAGCTTTCATATAAACCTTATTTATGTGAATTTTTCACATAAATGTTGAATTGTGAGATTTAAAAAAAGGAGTGTGCGTTTGCGTATTATTATATACAGGAGGTGGCAATTTGTATGCGTTGCAAAATTAATACAAATTTAGGTAAAACCGTATCGAATTTTATGTTCCTCTTCTGATGAATTATGACTTAATTTTGAATTGAAAATTTTTTATTGCCACTAGAAGTGTACCTACATGTAGGTTTTTTATTTTTATTGCTTTGTGTATTCGCAAGGGAAAAACGAAAATTGTAAATAAGCTCCATATCGTTACAATTTTAGTGCAAATGACGATATTTATCTGTACGTAAAGCCTTGGGGAGACTTTGTGATTTTTATTTACGATAGAATAATATGAATGAAATTTTTTGACTGATGCCGTAAAATTGAAAGATAAAGTGTAGGATCAAGAGCCAGGGATGGCTTTTTGAAATTAAATCGACGATGAAATGCTTAAAGCGTCTTTGAAATGATAAATGTCTAAAGGCCCGTCCACACACAGGTCTTGCCTTCCAGTTTAGTCTGTGCAGGCGACCTGAAAACTGCCCAGACTCTCCAGTTTGCCCTGTACAGGCCAGGCGGCCTGAACGGTGTCCAAACGCTCCGATTTGGCCTGTGCAAGCCACCTGCACAGGCCAAACTGGAAGGCAAGCCTGTGTGTGTGACGCCGCCATAAGGCCAATTGCTTGTCCACACATGCCTGTGCAGGTGGCCTGCACAGGCCAAATCGGGGCGTGTGGATACCGCTCAGGCGGCCTGGCCTTCATAGGGCAAACCGGAGAGTCTGAACAGCGTTAAGGCCGCCTGAACAGACCAAACTGGAAGGCAAGACCTGTGTGTGTGGCGCCGTCATAAGGGCAATGGCCTCTCCACACACATCACGGGTTTGTCTTCCGGTTTTGCCTGTGCAGACTGCCTGCAAACCGGAGCGTGTGGATAGGCCAAACCGGAGCTTCTGGGCAACGTTCAAGCCGCCTGCACAGGCCAAACCGGAAGGCAAGGCCTCTGTGTGTGAACAGACCTTAATGTTCGCAATGGGGTGTGTGGGACCAGACCATTTCAGCATTGCAGAACACTTCAGTTGACAAATTAAAATGGTTTATTATTTTCTCCCAAAGTTCCCACGTCACCTTGGGAGCTTTGCTCAAGCCCAAAAGTGTTGTATAATGCCCCAGAGTTCGTCCGGAACACGGGTGCGTTCAGACTACAGAACAGTTCCAAAATGAACGCTAGTGTTCTTTTTCTCTCTCTATCTGTCTACGTGCTGAATAAACAAAGAGTATGACTTGACTGTGAGTACAATCTGAATGCAACCATGGACATTCATTTGTCAGATTATTCTATCAGTGAAAAAAAAAAGAAATCAGAGGAAGCAGAATTGGAACAATTATTACGTGACTGATCATGAAATGGCAAGAATTGAGAAAATGCCAAAACTAGCAAATTCACCTACGTCAAATTCCAAAAAGAAGAAGATAATAGATAAACAATATTGAACGTGCATTTGAAACGTTTAAATATTGCATAATCGAGCTCCTATCAAATTTATATTCATAACAACAAGCAATTTGACCCACTTTTGTGATTGATAACGAGCGTTCGTTAACTTAAATTCATAAATGAGTTAATTATTATTGCCTAAAAACATTTGATAAAATTTAATCGCTTAGTCGAACAAACAACCTTGTAGGTTTTTAGATAATAATAACTTTATCGCTTCCTCATAGTTTTTGAAGGTATCACCCGTTTAATTTTTGCACAACAAAAAATAAGAGAGTCGTGTTGCTGTGTTACGGAATTTCTTCAGTCAAAAGATTAGATGCCTGAAAGATTAAGGTTTGCACTAGTGTGTTGTACAAGATACCCCACCCCATTTCCTTAAAAAAAATGTTATGAGCGATCCAAATTTTAAGTAAAAAAAATGGAAACTACCTACATAAAACAGCGATTGCATTGGGAGGGTTGGGTTCAATGAACATAATCTTGGCACTGGCACCGGACATTATTTATACTTTATCCAGGGTGCAGGTTCTGACTTCTACATCTTATAGTAGAGCTCTAAAATGGTATATGTCTCAGTATCTGTACTATTTCCAAATATGGCTAACGCCAGAAGAAGTGAAGAGCACCAGTCTGATGAATTGCATTTTGAAAGTTTTCCCAAGATCCTCCAGGCACGTTTGCATAAAAAACTGGAAGATAGTCATTGACAATGTTCAGTACAGGGAAGCGAAAGACGGGATGAATATTAATGGAAAAAATGATCTTGTCAAATACTTCAGATCCATTTATGGGGCAAATGAAAGCACACAAAAAGTTGCTTTGAAGCTCCCTTTCTAATGTTCCTAAACTATTGGAACAATATTATTAAATATTCAGAGTAAAAATGGACTCACCTACACACCAGGAAGAGTCCAAAAAATAGGTGTATAAATTTTGTTTACCAACATTTCTCCTACTCCTCCTCTAACTAATTGAGCAAATATTAATTTATTTAGCAATAAATAATTACAAACTCGTCTCAACTTAATTGTTGCAATTTAGTTGCAATTAAAACATTTTTAATAACAACATTTTTATTAGGTACTTTGTAACAAGCAAGTAAACTTGGCATGGAATTCTTGTCCCAGTGCCAGATAAACTGATACAAACTACACATGGCAAAACGATCTATTTCCGCAATGTGGAATTATAAATATTTATAACGTGAAATAAAATTTTAAGCCAAGACACGTGTGTATTGTATGTGGCGATGTACAATTAATTTGGAAAAATTTGGGGAAAAAATTACCTTTCCAACTTGTCAACACTCGAATTTTTTCAAATTTTTCCACTGAGAAAAAATAAAGGAGTCTCCAATTCATAGACTTATTAGACTAGGCGCAAAAGTTAAAGTATTTTATGCAAGCGGCATTTCATATAACATTTTGGTAACCGATGTTTTCCTAGTATTTCAACCCTGCTGAATACGAAAATTGCGGTTATCAAAGCGAAATCTTAACCGGAAGCGTGATATTCAAGATGACACCCAAGATGTCAGCTTTGTTATTTTTGATGGAATCATTATGGACAATTAAGATAAATATTTTTATTGGTTCGGATAGATAATTTTATACTCTACAATTTTTATTAGAGGTATAACTATCTTCAGATCACTCCTTAAGGAGCTAGAGTCGATAAAAGCACCAGTGTTGTATAAACCATCTTAATACATAAAGCAGTATATGGAAGCATCTTGGTGAGTTCAGCGAGGTAGCTTTCCCAGTATCCAGCTAGGATGTATCTGTTAAAACATGATCAGAGCAAATCAAGTCCATAAAAGTCGATCATAAAGAGGATATTGCGTCTTCTGTTTTGACAACATACGGTGCTTCTCCCGACTCTCTAGACCCTTAAAGAGTGATTTTATTGTAATTTTTTGTAGACCATAAAATTATCTATCCGAGCTAACAAAAATATTTGTCTTAATTGCCATAATAATTAATCCATCAAAATAAATAAAAAGAGCAAACATGTATATTAGGACGATTTTTACGCACACGATGTCTTTTGCTGGCTTTCGCTCCTTAATAAGTAATCTTACGGTACTTTTACATTTAATAATAATTGTAGAGAACCTTGTATATCTAATTCAATCAAAACAGTTGTCCAAGTTTCAATAATAATTCTTCCATCCAAATAAATCTTAATTAATAAAGCAGACAACCTAGTCGCCATCTTGAATATCGCGCTTCCGGTTTAAATTTCACTGTGGGTAACCGCAATTTTTGGATTCAGGGGGGTCGAAATATTGGGAAAACATCGGTTACCAAAATGTCATATGAAATTCCTCTAGCATTTCGATACTGGGATTTTGTTCTAATTTTACGGTGCTTCTTCCGACTGTAGCTCCTTAAGGAGTGATCTGAAGATAGTTATACCTCTAATAAAAATTGTAGAGTATAAAATTATCTATCCGAACCAATAAAAATATTTGTCTTAATTGTCCATAATGATTCCATCAAAAATAACAAAGCTGACATCTTGGGTGTCATCTTGAATATCACGCTTCCGGTTAAGATTTCGCTTTGATAACCGCAATTTTCGTATTCAGCAGGGTTGAAATACTGGGAAAACATCGGTTACCAAAATGTTATATGAAATGCCGCTTGTATGGTTAAGGATACGTTTTTTCCGATAACAGTCCTAGTCTATATTATGCAAGTGCCCAAATTGGTTAATTGAAGTTTAATAAATCTTATACTTTGTTAGTTCCGTTGTGGAAGCGCCAGGGTGACACTTCTTCCGAAAGAATCCAAAGAAAAGATTCTCGTTTGAGCAGAGCAGCATAATTTTGGAATTTAAAAGTTGTTGTTGCTCTAGAGTACTTTTAGGTTTAAAATATGACTGCCCTAAATGCTTTTGAAAAATTATTATCATCATCATTTACTTCTAAGTACACAATTAGGTTAATTTAAATTGGCAAAGTTCCTAAAAACAAGACGTTGAACTTGACCTTACTCGATTGATGTGTTTGCAAAAATAAAATTTGGACGTCTTTGAAAACTTTCGAGCATCTCTTTAAATAAAGTTTAAATCATTATTATGTTTTAAAATTATACACCATAAGTATGTAGCAAACATTTTTATTTTTGTTACTTTAGTTTTGATAAGATGTGGAATTTTTTTATTGGATACGAAAAATTGAATCATTCAGATTTGAGAGCTCAAACAAACATATTTTAGGCCAAAGATCAAGATGATAAGATTTTTAATGCACTAATTATCGTTTATATAACAGTTTTACATGCGGAAGTTTTAAATCCGTTTTCTGCAGCTTGGCTCTAGAAATCTGCTCTTCAGAGACGCAGCCATTGCATAACAAAAGGAAAGCTTGACGCTCAAAAATATCACTACCTGGAAAAATCAGTTACAATAAAAGGATTGGGTCGGAAGTCAAATCTCATAAAGTCTATTATTTTACTCTTTAGCGAAAAGAATTCTTAGTCCGAGCTAGGACGATGGTCAAATCAGTGCCGTTTTAAATAAAGCTCCACTCGAGTGCGTCATTATCAACTCTAGATTAATTAGGTAGCTTACTACGTGTACCTATCACATTTTAATTTGGCAAAAGTTTTAAATAATTCATGGTCGGAACAGTTAGTATAGTCCCTACAATGTTCGAAGCTATTTATCAATAGTCATAATGAATTGAAGGGGCAAGTGGATGAACGTGTTATGTTACAAAATGCCGCAAAATCGATTTTACGTTATTGCTAATATTTTTTTTGTCATTTCATAAATAATAGTGTAGTCAACGAACCAAAATTTATCCTGATTTTCGGACTTTTTTTGTAACAGCGAGTTTTTTTCCTTAATCGGTCGAAACCATTCCTGTGAGTTGGTGTATAAAATGTCTCAACTCAATTTTGACCGGAAGGCCCTTATTCTTCGACTTTAGTGTAAAAGTTTGACTTTTTCAAGTTTCCGTTTCACTATTTTTTGAATAACTTCGCTTGTATTGGTCGGATCGGGACCAAAAAATTTTCATTTTCTTTGTAATGAATCTCTCTTTAAAACTACCCGGGTTAAAATTATTTACATTAATTTCCTAACCCAAAAAAATTCAAAACTGTCGTCATTGGTCGGTTGTAGTTTTTTCTAGAGAACTTGAGTTTTAATTAATGTTATGGTATGAAACTTTAGGAAGTTGCAGCTGATATAGTAACAAATCCATATTACAAGTTGGATCCAAAAATATTAAGAACAACGGCTAAAATTTGCATTTTGCTTCAAATTTTCTTTTTCATATTTGTTGTGAGCAATTGGTGGTATCCCAATAATTCTTCTCTTGAAATGTAGGAAATTTAATGCTCTTTCAGATGAAAACAAAAACAATCACATCAGACCATTTTTTCTTCCGATTTCTTTGAAGATAAAAAGAAAATCTTTTAACTGTTTCTCTACAAAACCAATTTTAGTGGTCGAAATTTAATTCTTCTTTTACGTATTTTTGAAAATTAAGAATCATAAAGAACTCCTATAAACTATTTTTGAACATTAAAACTGGTTTTAAAGTCAACCAACCATTTCGACCACTAAAATTGATTTTGTGGGTAAATAGTTGAAAAAGTTTATATTTCTTTTCAATGAAATCGGAAGAAAACGTCGTCTAGTGTGATTGTCTTTGGTTTCATCTGAAAGAGCATTAAATTTCCAACATTTCAAGGGAAGAATTATTACGATACCACCAATTGCTCACAACAAATATGAATTAGAAAATTTGAACCAAAATGCAAATTTTAGTCTTTGTTCTCAATATTTTTAGACCCAATTTGCAATATGGATTTGTTACTATATCAGCTACAACTTCCTGAAGTTTCATACCGTAATATTAATTATTACTCGAGTTCTCTATAAAAAACTACGACTCACTAATGACGGCAGTTTTGAATTTTTTTTGGGTTAGGAAATTAATATAAATAATTTTAACCCAGGCAGTTTTAAAGAGAGATTTATTACAAACAAAAGGAGAATTTTTTTGGTCCCGATCCGACCAATACAAGCGAAGTTATTCAAAAAATAGTGAAACGGAAACTTGAAAAAGTCAAAATTTTACACTAAAGGCGAAAAATAAGGGCCTTCCGGTCAAAATTGGGTTGAGACATTTTATACACAAACTCACAGGAATATTTTCGACCGATTAAGAAAAAAAACTCGCTGTTACAAAAAAAGTCCGAAAATCAGGATAAATTTTGGTTCGTTGACTACACTATAAAGTTGTATTCACACACAACCGTGATTGATCCGTCACGTCACGTCTCCGGTCAGTCGAAAATGATATAAAAAAATCGTAAGCGTGCTTTTAAATGAATCCATTCACACTCATCAGTCATGGTCCGGCGATTTTGTTTTTGACGCCGTCACGTCTCCGGTCAGTCAAATAAAATAACGTCGACAACGTTATTTTTATAAATCCTTTTATAACTAAAGGTAAATGACGGATCCCCACACGGTTGTGTGGGAATAGACCTTTAACACTTGATTTCAACTCCGATTTAGATCAAAATAAGATCTATTAAAAATGAATGTTAAACCTCAATTTAAAGATTCTTTATCTAACAAAAAATGGGGCCCCATTAGACTTCAATAGCCCTGGGCCCCGAAAAACATAGATCGGCCCCTGGGGTTATGAAGAAAAAATCAACACTGGTCGCAGTTCTGTACGGCTGAGAAACGAATCGACTCCTGAGTGCAATACAATACAATAGACTAGTAAAAAGGCCAAAATGGGATCTTGTGGTCTCCATCATCCGTAGAGGATAGGCACTTTCAGAAGAAGCGTTATATAAAGATTATAATTTAATACACACACACACCACCAAGAGCTGTTTAATTTTGCAAGGGAAGGACGAATTAAGCTTGGAAGGTTATATTCCATCGCTCGTGCATTTCAGGAGCTTTCCACAAAAAGATCAGCACGAAACTTGATAACTCGAGAACGCCTGTGCTTTCGATTATAAATTGTTTTGCTCATCGCTTTGAAGTATAAACTTTGAGAGGAAATGAAAAGAGACACAACAAATAATTAAAAATTCGCCTCTAAAGTATACTGCCTGAAACTAAACCAATTTATCACGTACATAATAAGATTTTATAATTTCAGGGACGACTTATATAAATTCTCGTATCTCATTACGCA
Source organism: Malthinus seriepunctatus (assembly GCA_963924605.1). Taxonomy (NCBI): domain Eukaryota; kingdom Metazoa; phylum Arthropoda; class Insecta; order Coleoptera; family Cantharidae; genus Malthinus; species Malthinus seriepunctatus. The sequence goes on from OZ004603.1 coordinate 2,312,188, forward strand.
AATGATTAATCGGTATACTTGCCAAAAAGAAAAATTAAATTTAAATTGTGTGCCTCGCACACTTCGCGCAACATTTTCGTTAATTAAAGTTGATATTCTCTATTTTTGTGGACTTCTTTTGACAAACAAACTAATTAAAATAAACAACAATTATTGTGTTTGCTAAACATATGTTCACAAAATTTTTTTAGCATGTGAATTATTTAGTACTGTTTGTTTTAAGTTTGATGAACTTTCATAAGCACTAGCTATAAATATGTTACATACCTACAACATCGCATCGTTTAACTTTTTTGGTTTCCAATTAAACGTTATTTAATCAAAAATTATTGTTATTATGTACAATTTTGCATTGTTTGTTTATTTATACATTTTAACAATGTTGTTTTTTCGTTTAAATCACAAAATTGGAGTTACGTTTTCGAGTATTTTTTCAGAAGCTTGACGGGAAAATTTATATCTTTGTTTTTTTGAAAGATTCAAAATATGGCTGTAAAGAGAAACGAATTGGCAAAATATAACAATAAAACACTTTCAAAGGTATGTTTTGCTTTTTTTATGTGACTTAAATCGATCATAAAAGAAAATAGCACCATTACTTTACAGTAGAAGTTAGAAAAAGCCCCTCCACCATGTGTCAGAAGTGATTAACTTGCCTAAATTGGATTTAATTTTTGCAATGAGTTAACAATTTTGCATAGACCTAGAGATTCCATAATTTCGAAAGCTGTGCCTTGACTGCAGTCTTCAGTTTGCCACAGCAATGGTTTTTATTATTCTCCGACTGTTCCGCAGGAACTTAGGCCGAGAAGCCCATCCTACATTTGATTTCTACGACCACTAGTTACATTTTTGGCCACCCTGTATGTTAACCTTCCTCAAATAGTAATCTCAATTTCTTTTATAATTTTAGTCAAAAAGTCTAGTATTAATTAATAATTAGCCTCCATGCATCCTTTATGATTATGAGTGTTACTTAATAAAAGACTAGAAAGATAATAATAATGAAGTTGTTTGTGAGCCTACAATTTGCTTTAATGAGTTGTGCTTCATCATCAAACCGAAACCGTATTATGTTCTCTTGTAAAATTGATTGCATATAATAACATTAATAATGATAACAACACAAAAATTATAAAGAAGAAGGGAAAAATTGTTAAAAAAAATTATAAATTAAAAGAAAATTTTGTTTTTTTCAACAAAAACGATGCTATTGAACTTGATTTTAAATAAATTATTGATGAATCGACAATTATTCTTATCGAGAAAAATTTAAATTTGTTATAAAATTAATGTTTATCGATATGAACTTGTATAAATAAATTGCAACGAGATAATTTTTATTTAAATTTTAAAATGTTTTAAAAAACTACAATTAATCTCTTCTTTTAATTTCACAATGTAATTTTAATCTTGGTACATAAAATTGATTAATGATTCTATTCTTAACATTAATTAGTAATATTGTACTCGTTGTAACTTGTCAATATTTTTTTTTGATAATCAAAACTTTTTAATTACTATTTTGACAATTTTTATTAAATTGTTCTTTCGGACGGTGCCGGTTTCAACCGGTAGGTAAGGTAATAGGGTCACGTAGGCATGTAGGGGGCTCTTTTTAACTAATGATGTTGAATTTAAATTTAACAAAGTGCTGTCATTGATTCAAAAGCTTCCCTGATCAAATATGTGGATTTAGGTCTATCCACATCGTCTGAAAGAAATATTACCAACGTAGGTAGCACGAGACTTATTCCTAGGGTGAAGGGTCTGTTGTTAAGGTTAAGGAAATAATCTAAGGGGCCTTACACATGCACAAAAAACTCTTACAAACTATATCTAGCAACAAACAGGGTCAAATAAGCGGGTTTACCTGAAAACACGAGAGCTCCATACGTTCGGAAGGAAATATCATAATCGAATATAAGCAAATTCGTTTGGAAATTCAAGAGGGAATCGTGGAAACGTTGCTGTCGGGGCACTGAATCAGGTTTGAAGACTTTCACTCTAAAACGAAGGGTTGAGGTGCTAGAGTTTGACGAAAAACGTGAAGCAAAAATTTACATTCATATATTAACGATTTTTTGGGGCAGATATCTCGAAAACTATAAGGAATAGAGAAAAAATTAATAGATAGAAACTTGTAGGAAATTTCATAAGCTATCATTTTGCTGAGAATAATTTTGTCTCTAAGACTCACCGTTTTTAAAATATAAGCGGAAACCCAAAAAACGGGACTTTTCCACTCCCTTCCCACCTCTAGCCATATAATAGCTAGGACTGGAGACTTTTAGTATTTTTACCTCCTAATAACTACTCCAAACGCATTTCTAGAGCAACAATTCCACCCTCTTCCATGTCCTCTAAACCCCTTCGTTGACTGGCCTAATGGGGTGAGAAGTTGTAACGTAAAATTTACTCAACGTTATTTTTGGACTTACCCTCTCGAATATCTAAATCGACCTGTTTGCCTTTAGTTTTTTCTTAATTTTGACATCTATTTAGGGTGTCGAGTTTTCCAATAAAACCACCGTATAATTGTAATCTTAAAAGGGGTAAAAAGGACGGGGTGAATCAAACTAATTTAAAATCAAATTATGAGCTAGTACCTTAAAAACTTCAAAGACGTAATTACTTTTGAAACATTTAAATTTTTGCCCTAAAAGTGCTAAAAGTGGGTGCTTGCTGGGTGGTGGTATTAATTTATTAGTGGTTGGTGTATAAAATTACGTAATTAGGAAAATTATCACACATAATGCAAACTACTCGAATTTCTTATAATTTGGAGAAAATATAGTTGATACCTAAAATAACAGAATGTCTTAAGGGATTAAATTCCCCCTAAATAATGGCAGATTTTTCTTTAATTGCAGACATAATTAAAATAAATAATGGCGTTGTTTACTCGCGAATTCAAATTTTAACTTAATCGATACTTTAATTAGGTATAAAAATTTAATCAAAATAACGTTCCTTTGGAGCAGATTAAAAGGAGGAAATATAATTCATCTTGTTTACGAAGGAGAAAAAAGTTGAAAAATTCCAAATTAAGATCTCTTTATAACTTCATTCGTTTAATTAACTTATTTGTAAGTAAATTAATAACAGATAATAATTGCTTTTTCCCTCTCTCTCTCTCTCTCTCTCTCTCTCTCTCTCTCTCTCTCTCTCTCTATCTGCTTCCCTCTGTATAACTATGGCCATAATTTTATAATAAAAAAAAGCGAAAAAAACATGTTTACGTTTTATATCGTTTATTAAGTTGTTTACTATATTGGGAAAAATTTATTTTTCTCGTATTTTTTATTTGTATTTTTCAAAATTAAGTTTTTCTTATGTAACTGCTCTCCTTAATCCTTATCTATTCTATAAATAACTTATAGTAATTGCAATAGAATCGAAATAACAGAGATGATGTACAGGGTTTAACGAAAACGTTTGCACAGCCAAAAACTTCTAAAACAAGAGACTGTTGATGTAAACGTGCAATGGGTGTACAATCAAGTGCACCAGGGGTAGATGGTGGATCTCCTTCCCATTCACCCATAAAATTGCCAGTAGGCAGGGCATGCTGATTGCTAGGGTGACCTAGTCCAAAAGAATTGCCTCTGGCAGTAGAAAGAAAGGAGTAGAGTGCCACATGACAGGAGCCGTGGGCTCGACGGGCAAGTCAGCGTGCGTGGGTGCAACTGGACGTTATACTAACCTCGGTGAGAAACCGAGCCAACGGGTAGTATTCTTAGCTTATGTTGACTCTACCTATTCCTAATTGGGATTCGAGTAACGGATAAGCACATAAAGTTGGTAAAGCTTCGGCTTGGCGTCTGGTGCTCCGCGAGGCCGTTGGGAGGGAGCAAGAGGAAGCAGTCTTTCCTACTCTAACCTAACCCTAACCTACCTCTGAGTACTCGGGCATTCACCGGGGGGATATGCTTGTAGGTCATAGAGCACTCGATCCTAATCCTCTGCGAAAAAAGAACGCTGATAGTGATTAATTCGGTAGTAGAAGGATTAGGCGAAGTATCGGTTAGCTCGATATGAGGACAAATAAGGAACGACAAAGGGGTAATAGCAGTGGCCTAACTACACTACCTCTAGCCCCCGCAATGCGGAGAGCCCACGGTAAAAAGGGTCCGGGACCGAACTAAAAAAATCGTTTTTTTTAAACCCATAATTCAGGTTGATTTTGCAGTTACGCCTTCGGGTATCAGTCCCAAATATTTTTAAGCTTTGTGGATCTAGCGAAGACCTTCGACTCCATAAATAAAGGCGTGTCGTGGATTGTAATGGAGTAGTTTTGCAATCCCCCAAAGTTGGAAGTTGTAATTGTTCTTTCTAACAGAGGGGTAACGAAACGGAACCTTTTCAAACACATCCTGTGGGGTGCATTTTCGGAAGAGACTCAAGTATAGAGGCTTGAGCTTGTACTACAGATTTGCCTGAGGACTTTTTGAACGGACGCGTATCACAGGACTCATCAAATCTACAATTTATGGATGATAGTCGCCAGTTCTTCTGAGAAACTAATCAAATTATGAATAAAATATGAAAAAATGAACTATGCAGAAATTTCCCACTAATACACGACTACTGCAGAAGAGCCCCTTGAGTATGTGTAGCAGTTAAATTACATTAGCAGCATCGCAAGTAACAACGCCAATATCAACTCGGAGATTCCAGAATGAGAGCTTTTTCGTTACTAATAGACCACAAACTTACCAACCATGACTTCGATATGCAAACAAAGATAACGGTTGTTTGAATTTAAATTTTAATAAATGATAGGGGCTGCTAGATAGGTTAGGGGATAAAATACAATAAATACCAAATACTGGTTTTATATGAAATCGATTTGAAATAACCAACCGTTTATTTCTAAAGTCATTTCGACAACGGAATACATAATTAAGTACCTTTCGTGACCAACTCAAATATTAATGAGAACCACCGGTAATTTACCGTTTTCAGTTACCGTTAATTACGGATTACCATATAGTTGGGCAGTGGTGTAAATTGTAATTTTTGCAGTGAATTACGAACGTAATATCGTAAATTACCAACTTAATACCGTAATTTACCGGTAATTTACAGTTTTAAATTACCATTAATTAAAATAGTGCAATGATGTAGTTAAATGTTTCCAGTACTGTGTATTTTCGGCGGTAAATTACGGCGATAATTTACCAATTTCAAAATGGAATACCTGAGAATTAAAAATGGTAATAAAACATTGTAAATTACGCTAATTATTTACCAAAATTTTAAATTACGGTAACTTTATATCAATGTTGAAAACCCATGCAAAAATCTCTTGCCCTGTTATTTATTTAAGGTTTCTTATTGATTTTGTTGCCTTTAGTGACCCTTTTCTCGACTATAAGCACCCTCAGAGATATTATATACCACAATTTTCCTTTTTTTTCTAAATATGATCTTGAGGGGCTTACCGAATATACTCAGTTGACCGGATTACACTCTCGAAGGATTATTTTTTAAGTTTACAAGGATTTAAAGTTACAGTTTAGTCCCTTTTCATTTTATAGATTGATTTTTGAAATATCAACGAGGACCGTTCGTAACCGGTCTTAGGGCAGCTTATATCCACATCCAAGTCCTTGATATTATGCGGAAATCATTGTTGTACACGAAGATTATTTTAAATCTTATCGAGTAGAAATAGAAAACCACAAAATGCGTTTTATTATTTTTTAAAAACACAGCTTTTTTTTAATTCGCTATGAACTTTTTGACGCCAATTAATTTTGGACCACTTAAGTCATTAGAATTATAAATTTATTTCAATTAAGTGATACACTGTAAATATTTAGCGATGATTTTTGTAATCAACTATTAGCCGATAAGAGATAAAATTAAGTAAATTGCTGTAAGCTGTGAAGTTGTATAAAATGCATACTAATTCTAAAGCTTTATTTTTAAACCAATGAAAGTGGATAGATAAAGTGGCATGGTTTATCGTCATATTATTATTCTACTTACACTACAAACAATAATAACAGAGAATGCAAAATATGATTTGATAAATTATTAATCAACATTCATAATTACTTAGAAATTTTTAATAAGGGTTAATGTTCACGAGTTTGTTCGTATAGTGGTGGGTATAGTGGCTTTAAACGCAGTTTAGTGGTTTCCGGAGGTTCTTTAAACGCAAAAGTTTGAAATATTTATCAGAAAGAAAGAAAAAGAACGATAACACGAAGAAACGAAGAAAAGAGATTGGAGAAGATTTGGATTAAATGCAGAGTTATTCTAGTCATCCTGAAAAGCCCCAGAACGCATTCAGCGTGACTAACGACTTGGCCGACTTCTGTTCCAACTGATATTAAGGGAAACCCTTCTCAGAATATCTGAAAATTGAAAACAGAACACACATACACAGAAGAAAACCTATAACTATAATGGACAAAGCTTAGCTCGTGGATTTCCTCTGCAGAGCTACTACAGTATAACCCATGCACAGTGAACTAAGGAAATTATCAGACTCAAATGAGTTTCTCCTTTCATTTTATTTATCAAAGTTAATTTCGTTTAAAGCACTCGAGAACAAACAAAATGTTTAATGGAAGTTTTTTGTAGGCCTACATCTTTGAAACTTGAAAAGTTTTCCTTTTAATTAAGGATACGTTTCTCTATTCTATCTAAAGGTTCAACGAATCTGTTGTGTTGTAGACTACAATCGATAAGAAACAATAAAACGAATAGTAATAGCTTTGTAATTGTTATAAATAGCAATTAAATTGTATAATTTAATTATTCAGCAGTTTTTTCCTTTCTAGAACGATGCATCTAATATAAAAGCGTTTTATAATAAAAGTATATAAAATATTCTAAAATCCTCCCAGGGCAGCAATCGATAAAATTACAAATGTACATAATTTGTGTTACATATTTTATGTAAATAAATTTTTATAAACGTTGGGTATTTATAAGCAATTTTGAAATCTATTAAAAAAAAACTAATTTTAAAGTTCGCATTTTAAAATTATCTTCGTCCTATTATTGAAAATCCTTGGGGAAATTTTTTGTTTTTAAGATCGATCAGTAAATGTATCCGCGAACTATGCCATTATACATATTTTATTATATTTATAAAATATATTTATGTGTTTTCTAAACGAAATGCCAGCGTGCTAACTTGGGAATTGTTTTGAAAACTCAAAGGGGTTTTAAGCTGGGCTTGTAATGCTTCAAAATTTTTAGGTCACAATAAATTACAATTTATTACATTTTTCCCTTTTTAAAATCATCGTCCTCTAGTGGGGAGATTTTACTGAAACTCAATTAGAGCATTAACTTGCCTTCTTGCCCAACGTGTGTGCCAAATCTAAAAGTGAAAAATTCGTTCGTTCCAAAAGTGATTGTGTTCATCCGTATAGACAAACAGACAGATGGGCAGACAGACAGACACGCCAGACGAGATGATTTGTAATTAAATAACTACTAGACTATCAAACGCTCCAGCAGACTATGAGGCATCAAGCATTTACTGAGGCATTTAAAAATTTTACAAATTTGAAAGTTCTATAGGTAGATAATCCACAGGAGAGTCGAACTAACCTAACATTTCATATTTCAGAATATAACCGACTACCAAGCTTTAAGTTTTATTCGTAAGCTATGAAAAACTCTGATGCGGCCATAACAAAGCCATAACAGAACTTTTTTGTAGAGTCCGAAATTTATCAGAACAATTAGGGCGGGGCTAATGCGCTATTATAATGAAAATGTGTCTAGTAACATTTTGGTTGCATCAATTGTAGAGATATAGAGAGAGATGCTTCCTTCATCTGTACTACGCAATATACATATTGGCTCCGCCCAACTGTTATCTTAAATTGTGGACTCTACCTATTTTAAAACTATTTTTACAATATTTCTAAATATTGAAAAATATTCAGGGTGTCCTAAGCAGATCTGGCAACAACTGGACTAACTTTTTCTCTCACACTGACTCTGTCTCTGGAGCCAAAACTAGAAAACTACTCATTTTCAAATACCAACAAGCTTTGACCCTCACCAAAGCCTTAGATAAGTGACTATACAAGAAGAAGTGAGAATAAACATTGCAGACTAAGCTGAAACTCCCTAAATACCCTAAGGGCCAGTATTATGAAACCTAGTTAACCGAAAGTTGACTCAACCGTAGCTTGAAATTATAAATAGACGTCAATTTTCAATTTCACTCTTTTGTCCAATTATGTCAAACTAAAATAACAGGCTAACCTTAGGTTGAGTTTCAATCTTCGTTTATAATACTGACCAGTACTCGTATGAGCAATCATAAGGAATACTCGCAGAGTAGATGAGTAATCCTATTATTCTTTGTCTCTAAAAATTGATGCTTAAGACAAATTAATTTTAGGATAAATAAACTGGCCACAAGAAAAGTAGAGCTGCTTATCACACCCTGCCAATCTCAAGTGAAAAAGGTCACATAAAATAAAAGCAAAAAAATTTAAACCAACTTCCTGAAGCAGATTGAAACTTCTAGACAGGTCTCCTGCTATTGGTAAATATTATCATTTTAAATCATCTTAATGTAGTGATTACGAAACATGTAGCCACTGCATAGAGGTCCCAGAAACGGCACTTAAAGGGTACCATGTAGGGGCCTATCTACAACCATACGAGAAGAATTGATTAGTCCTGAGAACGATACTCGATAGGCAGGCAGGTAGCTACACAAAAAGACATACAGACGGAGAGGTGGTCAATGGTTATACAGGCTGGCAAATAATAGCAATTTAAAAATTTCAAAAAATCTTGACAAGCCCTTATACAATTTAGGTTGAAGTGACGCGTAATTACGGAATTAAAATATTATATTGTTCCGTAAAAATGATGGAATAAGAAAGAAAAGTTATCGTAGAAAAATTGTATATTGTTTTCTAAAAGATAAATAGTTAATGAAAACGACACGTGTGGAAATGTTGGCTATGTGAATGCTTTTATAATATACACTTTTATGAGACGATAAATATCAACAAAATTACGCGTAATTTTTATAATAACAAACGTTTATAATTTTAGAAGGGTAAAAATAGAGAGGTAAACCCAACAAATTTTATATGACGATTTCGTGTGACAATCGCCCAATTAGATCAGCAACAATGTATACTACTATGATATTAATTTTAAACATCGGAATCAAAAATAAATAATTTTTGTTTTGATAAAAATGCAATATATCAGAAAGGTGGCTTTTCTCCAACTTTTTGGATTAGGGGTCGTAAACTTTACAAAACAAAATTTAAACATAAATAAATAACATTGTTGCAAAATAGCACTTTTCAGAATACAAACTTTAGTTTTCTTTTTTTTTTTGATCTAATCACGCTGCGTCTGCTTTTTTCTGCCAAAGCAAAATATTGTCCAAACGAAATATACAGTCAACCTTACAATTAATGGCCATCAATGGCCTATACTTAAATTGAGGGGTAACTTTATTTTGCCTACAAGTAGTAAATCAAAAACCTCCCCTTCTGTCATTTTGTCGTTGTTGGCTAATAACCACCCTGGCGTGCCAGGGTGGCCAATAATTGTCAGACTCTGGTTTGGATGTAAGTACCCATGGGCAAGGCAGTAGAAACGCAATAATATGTAGCTAGAGAAATTTCATCTTCTCATCTCATGGGACCTGAGTTAGAAGCCATGTACGTCATGGAAGGCACGGAATAAGAACTGAACAAACATGCCTTCACGTGAAGAGAAAAATTTCATTTGTCTGATAGATGACTGAGCGTTCATAAATTCTCTTTAATGTATAGGAGGTGTAGTTATTCTCTTGAACCTGTGATTGATAATGTGCGCATTAGTAAGGAAATGACGTTGTTCGCTGGATAGTGGAGAGTAGGGCAATAATTTTATGAGAAAACACCAGGCTCATTTTAGTGCCTCTTTGTTCCTCAGGACACCCACCCTCTCCTTAAGATTATACTCTCAGTAACAAGTTGCTGTATCTAACTATAGAACTAAAGCGTGACACCGAAGAAGGCACGTAACTACGGGAGGGCCAGAGTGGGTCCAGGCTCACCTAAAATTTTGCTGACCCACCCTTTTGCCCCCCCTGATAAAATGACAATTATAGGCGAAAATTCAGATATTTACAGTGTGATCTGAATTCCACACAAAATATTTCATCTTTAAAAAGATCTATGGGATACATTATTATGTATTTGCCCCACCCAAAAAAATTTGTGACCACCAAGTGCCCACCTGATTTTAAGAAGCTAGTTACGTGCCTGCACAGAAGCGAATTCAATTGTTGCCCTGTCTTTTAGGTTAGGTTTCTTCTCTACGTTCTTTAACCCTTTAATAGAAAATTTCGTTCCGTAATTTTTATTATTCATTTTTTTAAAGTTATTTTTGATATAAACGTGAATAACAGTTAATTTTGAAATTGAATTAGCATACAAAAAAACGAAAAGAGGGTAACCTATATGCAAATTAATTCCACAAATTTAATAATTAGTTCAATATGACTAATTGAAGAAAATTAAATTATGATAATGAATAATTAACAATCGTCAAAATGTAAATTTATGAAACGCGTCAAAACCCAATTTAAATTGCTTTAAAATTATCAATTATTATAATTGGCACTCAAACGCATAACAATGAATATGTATAATACATTATATTATATAAATACAACAATGGAAATTTATGACAATGTATTTGGGATAGGCAAAATATAAAATAATATAATCGGAATCACGAATTTAACAAATAAAGTATCCTAACAATAATAAAAGCTCTCAATTTATTGTGACTTCCAAGGATTTTCCAATTGAAAGTTTAAACAATAAAATAATAATATTAAGAACAAAGATTGAGGAAATTGTTAGCTGCTTCACAAATCAAACTGTTTGTCACGAATTTAGTTCACAGGATGTTTTCTAATAAAATAACCATTAGCTTTACAAGGACCTATTCAGAACTTCCCCCTCCTAGAACTCCACCATGTGATTCCAACAACTTTTAACCAGTCCATCACAGTCCTGAATGACTCGCCATCCATAAAATAGCTAGAATATACATCTTCTCAGATAATTAAGCAGCTCCAAGAACTTTAAGGGTAAAGGCCAAATGTAACACCTTAAATCGGGGTTACAATAATTTCTTTCTGTAGCTTTGCTCAGATGGAGACGGGTAGGTGTCGAAGCACCAATAACATTATGAAAATGAAAAAAAAAATAAATAAATGGTACAGATACAAAAAAAACTGTCTTAGAAAAAAGTTTAAAAGGATGACCAACTAACTAAATACAAATCTAAGGCCACTCTTCTCCCAGACTACCAAACCTTTGCTCTAAACCCAACCGAACTTCAAGAAAAGAGGAACGGCCACTAGACCTCTGGAAGACACGGACGAGACGGCCGAATTCCCAGACCACTAGACCTGTTGTCAAGACCCAACCGGACATTAAGGAAAGACCACCTGACCTGTCTTCAAATGCCAACCGGACCTTAAAGATAGGCCATTAGACCTGTGAGGAAATACGAAGACAAAAAGGGCAATTTTTATCATCTGACCACTAGACCCGTCTTCGAGACAAAACCGGACCTTAAAGAGAGACCACTAGACCTAGGAGGAAACGGGAAAACCAAAAGGACAATTCCTTTCACTAGATCGGTAGACCTGTCTTCACTTTTGGGTCTAACCTAGCCCATAACTCACTATCCTAATACCATAAAACAACTAGCAAGACACAACAAAGTTGCCTTGATGTGGCTGTTAGACTACGATGCTATGAAAATTGATGAAAAGAGATAGCAGATTGCCTAGCTAAAGAAGGACAGTCTATCAAGTGATAGGACCTAAATCGTTCTGTTGTGTCCCTAAACGCCACTTACAAAGTGCATGAGTCACGGGAGACACGGATCAATTCTAAATTCCATTAGGGCCAATAAAGTTAAGATCTACAAAATTCTGTGCCATTGTTCCAAATTTAGAACTTTGGGCTTTTAAAGTTTCCAAAACCGATCGATTCCGCCTCTGTGATAAACCATAACCGCTAGGATTACTTCCGAATGTCTCCCATGATGTTCAAGAATTTCCTGTTTATGGTCTGAACTGGAACTATTGTTTGATACCTGGTTATCGAAGAGTCTTGCTCTCGATTAGTTTTCTGTGGCATCGGGTTATTTTAATTTTTTGTTGTTCTACAGAAGACTTGGCCAAAAATACTTTATAGTAACAGTAAGCTCTCAGTGATGATCTGTCTAAGCTAAAAGCTTCAATAATAGAATCTAGACTATTGAAGATTTCCACCATAATTATGAGTTAGTTAAAGCAGGTTTAGGGTTTTAGAAGCTCTTCCGACGTGCATTTGAATAAAAAAAATCTCCTCCAGCTAACTTTATGGACTTGAAGAGAGATTGTAGTTCACAACTAAAAGTCAAAATTTTTGAACTCTACAATTAACCTCTTGGCACTTCTCCCTCTGTAGGTATTATTGTTTCGTAAAAGCTTCATACATTGTAACGATTTTTGGCCTAGGTACTCTCTTTTATTTGAATATAATTTAATTGCTTTTTTAGTTTTATTATATATCTAATCGTACGGAAATGTGCATAACCCTGAACGAATAGTTGGAAGATTGTCAAAATAATGTAATAATAGTTAAAAATAAAATAATCGCTTATAATGTGGTTTCTAGTAAATAAAAATCGTCTTCTTTATTGTGGCTACATAAACAAAAAGGATTAATCGGCACCGTACTTTTCCAATTAAAAAGAAAATTGCGATAAATGTTATCTCAAAGCCACAAAACCTCAAAACTAAAACGTGAAGTCATTTCAATTTTCAAAGCTTGTAAAGTGGGGGAGAAAGCGCAATTTTTTGCGTTTCCACAACAATCTAATATTTATTTTTATAAACAAACAAATAGTAAAAAGTTAAACTTGAAACCCAATTTATTATCGAGAAAAACGTTCACCCAAAAAACTATTTATTTGTTAAGTTACAACGTAAACAGGTAATAAAATAAAAAAAAATTGGGCGTAAGCGTGGGATAACCGGAATCTCTTTAAATTTCAAAATCAAAAATATGAATGGCTTCCCCCTTTTTCCAGCTGCAAAACGTGACGTCAATTTTCTATTTATTAGTCTAATTTAGTTTGGACACATAGGGCAAATATTATTATTGCATTGGTTAGATAATTTTATGCTCTACAATTATTATTAGAGGTAAATGTACCGGCAGATCACTCCTTAAAGAGGTAGAGCCGGGAGAGACACTGTAAGTTGCAAAAGGCGACTTAAAACATATTGTTTAATTTTCTATGTATGTTTCTAAATTAATTAGGGCACTTAGGGCAAATATTATTATTGCCTTTTTAAGATACATTTATGCTCTACAATTACTATTAGAGGTAAAATTACCGACAGATCACTCCTTGAGGAAGAAAAGCCGGGAGAGACACTGTAAGTTGCAAAAGCTGACTTAAAATATATGTTATATTTTCCACTTCAGAAAAATAGTAAAATAGGAAAAAGTTTTCAATTATTTGTTGGTTAAAAAGAAAAACGTTATTAAGAAACACCCTGTATAATAAATATTGATTATTAAAACAATCTGAGGGCGATAAATAACAGCCATAATAACGAACATTTGGGGAAAATTTATCTGTATAACCCAAATTCAACCAACTTTTATTAATATATTATATTTTAAATAATTAAAATCTACCTACCGATAGTGATTTTCACAACTTTCGATAATTTTGTAGGTAGTTAGGTTCCCAAATTTATGTACATTATAGTCATTAAAATTTAACACCAGGTGTAGAGTACGTTGAAATGGGTTTATCATTAAGGATAGGGCTTGCTTTTAAAAGAAAAGCTCGGCTATACATTACAATGAGGATTAAAGGGGAGATGAATGATATGTGAACTATTCGACTTCTCTCTCTATCTTTTTTTTTAGAAAAAAAAAAACAAGGGTTGGCCTCTTCAACTTTAACAATTAAAATGTTAAATATTGTTGCTAAGTGAACTGCATTTAACAGGAGAAGTGCATGTGTCGCAATGTTTTGTTTTTTTGAAGACATATTATTTTGCAACTTTTTTTCATATCTATTAAACTTGAACTATTAGTTAATGACAAATTATTTTTTTCTATAAATAACAATCTTAATTGTTTTATCTTTTGTTGAAAAAGCGCTCCGAGTAACAACAAAATTTATGAAGGTCTCTATCTATAATATAGCAATGAGGTTGGTAATCGCTTTAATGGGAAACAAATATTTGTAAAGAACTTACCTTGAATTGTGTTGATGGAAAAATAAATAAATTGATGAAAATTTTATCCAGCACCGGTTTGGATTGGGCCTCATCTGTTCTTTTTCAATTTGTTGAAATGCACTCCCATCAGCGTTTGTTTCTGTAACAATAAAAAGTAATAGTTAGAAAGAAAGCTATAGCCCAGGTACTTTAAGATTTTGCCTCAAAATGTGTTAAAAGTTTGGGTTCTCAAAGGGCTTTCAAAAAAGCAGATGAAAAGATCTCCCCCTTTTCGTAGTTCCAAAGAACTTCTCTAGTCTGTTATAGCATCCAGGGTCATGGTGGCATCAATTAAGAATTTATACAAGGTGGGATTTATCAAAAATTTTGTCCTGAAGATCCTCCTACCCAAGTGACATACCACATAAGTCCATCCAAAAGTGGTCTGTTCACTTTAGTGCATTTATGGAGAAAGTATCTCTCTTTGACTTTATTGGTGAAGTGTTTTGTGTGTTTATCCACATTACTGATCTATCGCTTTGCACAAATTCTCTTAATACGCTCCTGCTTGCAGGAAAAGTAATTAAAAATTATCTCAAAATACATTATACTGAAGTAAACTAGTTTTATGTTTTTGTATAAAATGCTAATCTGGTTACTATTCAGCGATAAACAAATTCTGTGTGTAAACTATGACTTTTTTAACCAGTGGCGGAACTTTGTACCATTAGGGCGTGGTGTAACGCTCAAAATATGCCCCAAATATAAGAACTGTTTTTTCTAAGAAATTAAAAAAATTTTTTTTTATAAATTAGGCCATGAGCCGTTAATTTGTTTGGGCCTCCCAAGCGTCGACAACTATACTCTACCCCATGTTATAAAGTTGCACCCCTCCGTAGTTGGTAACTTTTTAGGTTTGATTAAAAATTCTTTTTTTGGAAAGTTTAAAAAGTTACACAAAAGCAAAAATTAATAGTCGTTTTAATTACGTAGGTGTTTATCTTGTAATACAATTAATGCTATTTTAATTTGAATTTCATTATTAATTAATTATTCTTAAAAAGAAATGACTTTTTAATTTTATGTACAATAATACTTAAAAAAAGGCTTGAATTAAGTGACAATTGATTTGATAAATTAAATATTTATTGATGGCGTGTTTGAAGAGAAACCCAAAAAATGCATAATAACCAGAAGTAAGAAAGGAAAGTTATGACATGACTTATTTTTTATTCACAGTGACGCCCAAGGTTTTGAGGTGGCTCAGCTTTTACAGTTTTACTTGTTTCTCAAAAGAGACAAGGGTGTAAATAGTACAGGTTCTATAGGTTTCAACCTCGAAAAACGACATATGAGTCGTAAATTTGGAATTAACTAGTATTAGTATTAGTGCTGAAATATTATCGACGTTTTCCACATCGTAATCCACTACTATCTTCAACAAGCTATAATTCAGTAACTTTTCCGAATCGGATCTATGTTGTTATAACTTTTTTGCTTAAAATGAGCTAAGGAATACACCCCTGAAGTTAGGCAGATTCTTCCCGGGACACCCTGTATAAAGTACCATTATGTCCTTATCAAAATATTATTACTTTTAAAAAAACGTCCTCTAAAAACAATATATGGGTGGGATCTACCCATGTCGCACACCCCTGAGGATGGTAAACTTTTTAGCATCTTTTAGTACATATCAAATAATGGCCAAATCCAAATTTTCAACCACATAATGTCGTGTATTTCCTGAAAGCTAGCTAGCTAGCTGAAAGCTAAGGGAGCAGTTGAGCACCTCTCTTGAGAAGCTCAGAAAATTTTGCTCTTTCTTTCTTACAAACAACGGCTAGTTTTCCGCTAGTGGGAGTAAAAAGGTTCCACTACTGAAATTAACTCGAAATAATCAAAAAGGGGTACCTACTCTTGCAAATGTCAGCTCTTTATAGCTTATAGCGGGCACCCCAGTCGAAATCGACGAAGTTGCTGAAGATATGAATGCGTTAGAAAAATGAAATTTTCAAAAATTATTATATGCACCTACATCCTACAACCTACACGGATGATTTTTTGTTGTTAAATGCACGATATAGGCGTGTCCGTCAGTCAACGTGATCGAACTTTGTTAAAGTGGGGAGATATGAGATAGTAATGAGCGTGACAATTTATTATTTAAAAAAATGTATGAAATTAATAATTAGAAGAAAAAAATTAGTGCTGACATATCTGTAGGTTGAGAGCTTGGATTAAAAAAAATCATTAAAATCGATCCAGTAGAAGCACGCTAAAATTACCGGTAAAGAAAAGCTTTCGCGTTTTAAATATACTATTGGATAAGGTCAATTTGTTCTTTAGAGATTATTGAGGTTATTCGCGAAGCCAGGTAAAACGATAAAAAAAATCTTTTGAATTTGAATATTTAAAAAGAACTTCATTAATTGAATAAATAGCCAAAAGGGTTGCTGCATTATTTACATCATAGTTTTTGATCGTCTTTCTATAATATCAACCTTGTTACAGAGTTTTTATTTATTACTTAGTAACAACAGGGTAGCGGGAAGTCGATGGGGATAAAATGCTACTTACCAAACCTCCTAGTAATCAAAATATCTCATTTCATTATTAAATAATATTAATACTGCCCTTTTACTCACAAAATTTTGAACTACTAATTAGTTACATCAAAAATTAATGAGTAATGAGGTAATGACTCACTTAAAGTATGAACAAAATCAGAAAACACCATGACTATCTAATAAAAAAATAATAAAACTAACCTTAAAGATGACTAAGCCAAAGAGGTGAGCTTTAAAACCCCGTCTCAAAAATCCAAAAGGCACAAAAGCACGAAACGTAATTAAAAATGCAGGCACCGACCTGACCATATCGCGTATTAGAAACGTACTGTGGAATAAAAGTACTGAAAATTTTATCACAATGACCAAATGTGCCAAGACCTTATCGTATCAAACCAAATATCTACGTTTATTCTCATTTATAATTTTCAAAATTGGATTATTTTAAATTATAAAATTTAATGTTAGAAAAATGAAATTTAAAAAAATTATTATAATGCACTTACTTAACACCGATGATTGTTGTTAAATGTACAAAATATTGTACATTTATTATTTAAAAAAATGTATGAAATTGGTAATTTGAAGAAAATAATTAGTGCCGACATATCTGTGGGTCGAGAGCTTCAATTTAAAAAAAAATATCAAAATCGGTCCAGTAGAAGTACGCTATTATTATATATCAAGAAAAGGCTTCGCGTTTTAAATATATGGATGGCTGGATGGATAGAATTAGTTTTTCACATCCTCAGGTAGTTAAGGGTATCCATTTGCCACTTTGGACACTCTTGGCTAGGCTAGGCGTATCTAAATGTTTCTGAAAATTGCAGTCCTTTATTTAAGGTTTAAGTTCAGACAGCGTTTTTTGTCCACAAGTTCAAAAATTTTGAAAAAAATATATGTTATGTATTACCTACTGTTAAACAACATTTGTAATTTTCATCAAACTCTAACCAGTGGTTTTTGGATAACATCAAGAAAACCGTAAAAAAAGAGGTTTTTGCAATTTATTACCAAAGTGAAGTGCAGAATTTTCTCAATTTGTTTCTACAAAATGTAACCGAGTTTCTACCAATACTGTCATTTTTTGAAAATTTTTGAACTTGTGGTTTTCTTAATACGACCGAAGAAGTTATAAAAATGCACACAATTTGATTATTCTTTAGAGTTTAATACATATCAACGTAGAAAATAATAGACATGGGCCTATAAATAGTAGCGCATTATACACAAAAACTGGACCAATTATTTGAATTTTCGAAAAAAAATTAAATTTACGAAGGAGAAATATTCAAATTTATAAGTATTTGACAGAGCTGTCATCAGCGCCACCACATTAAAATACATATAAATTTTGCGGGTGAAATGCACACTATAAAAAAACTGCATTACTATACACGCTTGAATTTAAACCTTAAGCTTATCCAATTAGTTTTTGAACCCTTCGAGGGTTTAAGAGTAGAAATTCGCCCCTTAGAGTCTATTCTTACCAGAGGTAGGCGTACCCAAGTACTTCTCAATCATTTCAGTCTGTTATTAATTTATAAAATTAGTTTTTCACCTGTTAAGGGAGTTAAGAGTAGTAATTTGCCAATTAGTTTTTGAGCTCTTCAGCGGTTTAAGAATAGAAATTCGCTACTTTGGGACTGTTCTTAGCTTTGCTAGGCTGACAAGTACTCCCCAAAATTTATTTAGCTTATCGAATTAGTTGTTCATCCCTCCATGCAATTCTGAAAGTCATAGCAATTTTATCTGAGAAAATAATGCCATTTTCTTTGAATTTTGTCTCGGATTGTGTTAGTGGAAATTCGCTACTTTTTGGGACTTTTTTGGCTAAAGTTTTTCAGAAAGATTTGAAAATACTACTTGAAGCAATGAAGCATGCACGGACACGCTATGGATTTTAAAGGTAACTAGATGTGTTCGATAAAACACAATAATGACTTAATGATGCACCAATTAGAGTGAATAATTTATGGAATTCGTGTAGGTACGTATAGGTGGACGCTGTGAAAAATGTTTATTTAGGTTTAGGTGTAGTGAAAAAATAATAGGGCCAATGTAAGCTTTAAATACATAATATTTGGTATGCAGGATGGTCAATATGATAATTTTTTTATAAACCTTAAGAATTATTAATTTGTCTTTTATTGTATCTGATGGTATAAAAATAACATGAAGATGTAGTAGCTGTAGAAAGGTTTTTCAGCATCCAGAGTGCATTTTCAGTTATTTAAAACCTAATACCAAATTGCCCTTGCACTCACTTAAGTCGTAAAAAATTATAGGAGAAATAAGGCAATTGATGGTTTCAGTTTTTCAGGATATTTCAGGAACTATACTAGATGTCCCTAATTTCTTTTTGTGTCCTTAGAGAGCAGAAAAAATTGCAACTTTTTGGTAATTTGCCCAACGTTTTAGTCTCTTGTGGTTTAGGAAGTCCCAACGGTATACTTTCTAATAAAAGTTGCCCTCTCTGATGCTAGGGTTTCCGTATAGGTCTATGTAGGGTGGAATGGTGAATTTAAGAACTAAGCAGAATATTTTTTAAAGTTTGGTAGCTTAGGGATAACAAACGTGTGGTTATGCAGCTTTCTAGAACATCCTATATGCAACTAATAAAAAAAAATTTGAAGATATAATTTGTTATTTAACACAAATATGTAATAAAGGAGGGGTTATTATTTAAGTTTAAACTGTTATCCTTATAAATATTTTTATTAAATAATTATCAAACGTTGACGTATTTTTTATCGTGAAAAAATATAATTTTTGTATGTTAAAAAAAGACTATTATCGTACTTTCAAAATACAAAACAATAATTTTGTATGCAATAATCGAACATAACATGCGTCAAAATTATTGATAAATGATGAAAATAAAATTTTATCCACAACTAAAATAACACCTTAAGTAAATTTTACGTCAATCGTTTTATTATCCTCGTCCTTAACCTTACAAAATTTGTCTACTAATAACACACGATGTTTATGTTTAGAAAAGTTTCGATTAATTATTTAACTCTTATGGTGCGTTTACACAAAGGGGAGCGACACAGTTGTGTTAACTATTCCACGTTGGTGAACCTGGCTGTTGACACTAAAACTGCGAGTTTCTCTAAAGATAGTTATCTACTGACGAATAGATATCTATTCCCTAAAAAGTGTTCAAAAACCGGTTTCAAACAATAGATATGGTTAAGTTTTGGAATGTTATGGATCCATAACTAAGCAAAAATGTACCAGAAACTGGCCATATAAGTGCATTTTGAAAAGTTTGTTATAATAAAAAAATCGAAAGTACCTAATTGCCCTTGGTCTTTTTAATTACACTAATTTTACAACAGCTTTCGGTCATTTGTTCAATAGCCTTTCCACTAACAGACGTTTGGCCGAATGAACAAATTTGCTGATCCACGTTAATTGTATGGCTATTTTGTCATTACTTATTCTTCTTTTTACCTTCTCACTCCGACCTCGTTTGAGCTTTCCTGTGGCTAAAGAGGAAAACTCTTCAAGTCGCTTGCTTGGACGACACGAATTTTCTCATTTAGTAGGCACTTGTGGAATAAAGCTTTTATAATTTATTTTTGCATGTTTTATAAAACTGAAAGGGTAAATTTAGTATCGATTACAATAGTTATTAAAATTTCCTTTGGGCAAACTTAAACGAGAAATAACAAATCGACATGATTTAAGTCACGCAACCACTTGTTTTACTTTTAAATACACTCGACTAAAGTATAATAAATAAAATAATTTTACATGTTAAAAGGCACGTATTTTTAACAATTATAATTATTTATAATTGTATTTTTGTTTATTTGTTTCAAGGAAACCTATTATATTTTAATGGAAATTATTTTGATAAAAGTTAAAAATACATAAATGTAACAGTGGGCTATAAGTACCCTACACGACATGAACTCTCCACCACACTTTTGGTGTATTTTTTCTAAAAAAGGAGGTCTAAAAAATTCAATTATTTAAATTTAAAACCACTATCAGGAAATTTGTATCTTTCCTCGTAACAAATTTTGGCGTATCTCATGTTTTAGGCAAATTTATAAGGACTTTGTCCTATGTAAAAATTTCAATTTACATGCAGTTCCGTAAATTGATTTTAGGTATGATGTAAAACGGAAGAAAAAAAATAGAAAAAATAATTTTATTTATTATTGTGTGTGTGTATACAGAGAGTTAAATTATTGTAATGGGTATGTTAATTAATGAAAAGTAAATTATTAACCAACAAAAATTCTAAAAATAAAAATTTAATTATATCTACCAATTTGACTTTTTAATTTTATTAAAACTGATATTTTAAAAATTGTTAATGAAAATATAACAATAAAAGTATCAGCTATTATTTTTATGCAATGCGTGTTCAAAGTTTAAAATTTCCTCCCGATTTGTTGGTTGATAAATTGTTGAGCCGTTCCGAACATTTGCAATGTGTTTGGAGTATTTAGAAGGCTTATATCTAAAAAAGGGGAGCCCTAGGGAAAACTTCTTCTTAACAAAATCAAAGCTAATCAAATTTCCTACAAGATTGTTTCTATTAATTTTATCTCTATTCTTTATAGTTTTTGAGATATCCGCTCGCAAAAATTGTTAATGTATTGGAAAAAAAATTTTGCCTCACGTTTTTCCTCAAACTTTTGCCTCTAGCCCTTCGTTTTACAGTAAAAGTCTACAGAAAAGAAGTTGTACAGCATTACATTTCCTTTACTATTTTAACGTGAGAAAATTTTTGTTTTCATACATTAACCATTTTTTCGGGCAGATATCTCGAAAATGATAAAGAATAGAGAAAAAATAAGTAGAAACAAACTTGTAGGAAGTTTGATAGGCTTTCATTTTGTTAAAAGTAGTTTTTCCTAGGACCATCGGCTTTTGAAGTATAAGAGAAAATCCCAATAACGGGACCTTTTCACCTAATTCCGTCCCTTAAAACCCATATAGCTAGGAGCGGGGATTTTTAGTATTTTTATCTCGTAACCACTCTAAACACATTCCTGAAAAAAGAATTTTACTCTCTTCTGTGTCTTTTATTTAGATAAAATTGAATGCAATTCACCTCTGCAGCAAAAGAAATATGAATAAACTAAAAAATATTCAAAGAGATTGAAGTGAGGACTCGTAAGTTAATGCTCTCGAGTAACTCGTCTAGAGCAAGAAGATGATCTTGGTAGTGGTCTCATAGGAAGAAGGTCATGTAATAAAATGCAAATCGCATAGAGACGGTTAAATCAAGAACGATATCTAACTATAGGTTATGGAGATGATACCACCATTCCGCTGACCGGTAAGTCTGAGAGTGTTGTATTCGATCAAATGCAAAGCGCCCTAGACATAGTCGAAACCTAGTGTAACGAACACTCCTTTTGGTAGCAAATACATTAAAAAAGAAGCTTTCACTAGGAAACGTAAGATGAAGAAATTTAAACTTCATAGTCTATCCGGAACTCCCCTAATTCTGGCTCATCAGGTCAAATATCTGAGAGTTACTCTTGATTATAAGCTAGACTGGAGAAGCTACTTCGACAACAAAGTGGAAAAAGCAACTGTAGCGTTCTGGCAGTGCCGCAGAGGAGTAGAGCAGTCTTGGAAACTTTCCCCAAAGATAACCTACTGGCTGTACACCGCTAATATTAGACCTATGCTAAGCTATCCGGCCATAGAGTGGTGGCTCAAAACCAAAATAAATATCGCAAAAAGCAAACTCCGACAAGTGCAAAGATTGGTATGTTTATCAATCATTGGAGCTATGAGAACCACACCCACCTACGAAGACGCTTCTATGTCTGCCTCCACTTGACTTACACGTGGAGGAAGTGGCACTAAGGTCGACTGTAAGACTGCTGATATCCATATCTTTACAGATGGATGAAAAACTGAATCTGGCTCAGGGACAGGAATCGGTATACTATTACGTAGATTCACCTCGGTTTTCCAAACTGAACTTCACGAAAACACATACAGATATTTTCAGACAGTAGCACTGTTGCTCTTGAAATCTACTGGACCAAAGGACACCAAGATAACGAAGGTAATGCAGAGGGCAGATTAGCTGACAAGGTAGAGTTCGGGTTCCTACCAGAATAGGCCAGAACTGACTCTGACTCTGGCGGTCAATACTCTCAACAGTCTCATAAAACAATAAACATTAAGCTCACATGGTGTGGTGAAATGTGTGGTCAAAAGGAACGGGTTGTAGACAGGGCAAAGCAGCAATTGCTGCTCCTTGAATACGACACGCAAAATACTAGTACGAGTACTCATGGGCACCGTTACAGGACATTGTGAGCTAAACAAACACCTTCACACTCTGGGACTAATCGTTAGCCCTAGATGCAGAGACTGTAATCAGGAAGATGAAACTGCAGAGCATGTGCTTTGCTCGTGTCCTGCGGTAGCGTCAACTAGACGATCCATACTTGATGACTACTGACTGGATATGGTCAGAATCAGAGACACTCCACCCATCAAGCTGCTCGAGTTCATCTTAAAGTTGGGATGGCTCGAAAAGGCGTCTCACGGGAGGTTGTACAATGGGCCTGATTAAGCTGCCTAAGTGTAAGCTGTTCAAAAGCCAGCCTTCCCACTAGCAATCCAATTCAATCCAAGAAAATGATCTTGATACTGGTCTCATAGGAAGAAGGTCATGTAAAAAAATGCAGATCGCATAGTTAAGAATAGTGCGATATCTTCATTTGTAAGACTGCTACCTTCTTGCTTTTATAACATAGTTCAAAGAAATTGAGCGTCGATCCACCCCATCCAGAGTGAGAGCTAAAGACGATATTGATGATTGCTCATCAATATTCAAAAAATATCGAGCGTCAAGCTACCACAGCAATAACAAAATTGGACTAAGAGAACCTGTAGCCTTTATGTGAAGGTCTTCTACTAGGTATTTGGGCATCGTCTTATGAAGAACTAATTCAAAATATGGAGAAATTTGAGACCAAAAGTTAGTATAAAAATAAGAGGCTGATAAGATGATCCTAAAACCTAAGATTCGAATGAGTCATATATGTAGATATAGGGGATTTGATATCAGAATAATTTTTAGAAAAGGTCGCAGTGATCATAGGTTAGCATTAGCGATTACCTCTACTATTAGAAGCGAGCCCCCCACCAAAGCTATCTAATTATCTATCATTCAATACATTTATCATAGTAATAATCCAGAAAATTTCTGAACTCGTGTGCAAAATGTTAAATATTTTGAAAAATAAGTGTTTAAATTTTTGATAACCCTGACTTCCATTGAACCTAAACGTATGATAATTTAATTTTGGTACACGCTCACAAATAAAACAATTAAAAGTACATAAAAAGTGGAAAGGTTTTTTTGTGTAATTTTACATGTAGTACTCTGGATATAAAATTACAAAAAAAAATAAAGTTACTTTTAATTATGCCTTGTTGCTTCAATTAAATTCATCATGTCATGTTAATGACAAAATTGCAAGCTGCAACACATTATAAAAGTACTTTTTAAGTAGGGAAATTAAATAACACTAAATGGATAAATCGTGCTACTATAATGTACTGTTCTCAATTTAAAACACTTTGAAAGTTTAGATTATTCTACATTTGAATACAAAAAATTGCTACTGTAATCTACAAGCGCCAGGCCCGGATTCGATCGGCTACTTAACGACTAGAAATCGGTGGGCAGCTCCCACCAAAGTCCAGGTCGGTAAATGATTAAAATATTAGATTATTCCATCGCCAACAATCCAAATTGAATATATTATTACTGATAACTGATAACAAAATTTAAAAAAATATTTTATTCATTATCATTTATCACTTAGTGGTAGCAGCAACATGCAACATCACCATCCAATTTCCCTTCGGGTGGCGGATAGCACAGAGTCAGGTCGAATAATTAAGCAAACTATAGGTAATTGTGATAAAAATTTACTCCCCTTCCCCTTCATCGGACCTAGTTCTAGTTTACAGAGAACAGACTTCAAACAAATCCAGTAAAGTCAAGCAGATCGCTCCTCAATGGGACGGTTCATACCTGGACTCACAGAAAATTGTTCTTGGTTTATTTATCTTTTTATTGGCGACAGCCGACCCGTTACCTCGAATTTGGTGACTAGCATAGCATCCTAAGACCATGACTTACGACTTTACCAAGATATTTCTATTGAAAGTTGTATCTGTTCTCGGCCCATTCAGGTGCACTGTGCACCCATTTAGGCTTATTGCGCTAGTGCAAAGAAAAGTTGTCCATTTCTGACACCGGGGTTCCATTATGATATCATGGGAAGGACATAAAATAGCTTATTTTGCCCTAATCCATCTTTTTAGAGCTTCTCTTGCAATTTTCTCCAAAGGCCAATTCTTGGCCACATTCTTTCGGAAACCAGAAAGGGTTCTTCAAAACTTGGAAAGTTCATTAGCTGTTTTGTAGCCTTCAATAGCATTATGACTGTACCTTACTCTCAAAGAGCGTGTTTGAGCACCTTATAATACTATGACAATAGCCTATGAGGCCCGTTGAGATCCAAACGAAGAAATTGGGAATCTTGACTTAGCAGTTTTACTTCCGGTGATTTGTCAATTAAAAACTACAACTCGAGCTTTAAAAATATCTCAATGCGGCCCTGAAAAGCACTACAAATTGAACACGTACTCTTTAGAGCTGGCTGGATAATGCGAAAAAATATTTGATGGTAATACAAAAATTAAATAATTTAATGACGTTAATTATGACTATGAGAGAGGTTGTGCAGTTGTTGTTATAAAAGATTAAAAAAATGTTAGGGTCATCAAAAAATAATTGATTTACTAGTTAGAATATAATGTATAACAGATCATTAGCAGCAGCTATAAGGACGTGGTGTATAAAATCAGTAAAATATCAACTGAGGTCGTCGCTCTAGTTGCACACTCGCAGATAATAACAGCCTGATGAGGTCAAATCGTGAGTAGGTTCTTTCATGAAACGCACCTTGTTTTCATTTTAATTGTATGCCTGATTTACGAAACCCAAAGAAACTGTTCTTTTTTTTCAAATTTATTTTTTATACTTTACGCAGTGCGAAAATTGTAGGCGTCCTATTATAATGACAGTTATTAATGACTTTATATTATAATAATAATAAACGAAACAATAGTTGAAATATAAATTAATATCCTCTTATGAAATATGGAAAATTTTTAAAAATCAATAAGTCTCTTTTTTAAGAAGCCTTTCTAAAATATAATAAATTTCAGTTACACCACTATTAGCTATAGCTACTACTTTAATCAAAGGTGCGTTGACTTGTTAGTATACGGTGGTGCAACTCGGCATGAACTTGAAATCGTTTTTATAATAGCATTGCGAAATGTTTATAGTTGCTTCTATGCGTCGAAACCAAAGTTTACAAATTTTTGGAAAAGGAAAATTAATTTTAGAATGAGCAAGGGATGGTTTTCTAACTGCCAGGGTTCAAAACTACCTTTAGTGAAAATTGTACTTAATCTAAACTTGCAAGAAAGTTTTTTTATGCAAAAACTTGACGTTATTTACTAATACTTCTGCTATCAAATATACAGGGTGTTTCAAAAAGAGATAGAAGTGTAAGAGAAGAATGGAAATTGCTCAATAAAGCTACCGTGCTTACAGCCCAACTAACATTCTTGTCTTATAACCTTTAGCTAAAAAGCCTGATTTATTTTATAAGTGCTACATTCTTTCTCCTCAAGTGCTAATTAGTTGTTAAGAGGCTTTATTAAACATTATTTTGTTCCCTGAACTAAATAATTCTTTAAAGTAAAAATATTTTCAAAATTGTTGCTCATAAAATTTCCTACAAGAATAGTTTATTACTATCACTCAGTGTCCTAATTTTGCTGCACAAAATAATTCGTAAAAAGAAGATAACATTTAATTGGTTTATATCTTCCAAGGTATCAACGTTCTTACAGCAAAATTATAAAATTGTTTATAGGACTTATATAAAATTGTTTTAAGAACGTTTATAAAACTTTTTTTACAACGTTTCCCTAACTGCTTTATAACATTTCTGTAATTGAGCTTCTTATCTTCACTGCAACTCTTACAACATACTTATGAAAATGTACAAATAAACGAACAAATAGCTCACAATAGAAACCTTAAGAAACTGTTGTGTAATAGCAAAGAGTGCATAGGTTATAGAAAAATATGTCGTAATACGAAGGTTGGAATTACGTGTTGTGATTGGTTGGACAACAACCAATCACATCCCCAAAATCAAAATAGAAAAATAATTATTTTTTTTAAATTAAAAAATACATTACTATGTTTTGTATTGAATGTTTGGATAATACATTCAAATTTAAATGTTTTTAAATACGATCCTGTATCTGCTTCTTTATTAGATACAACACATATTGTATACATATTTTGTAGTAATCACTAACTGGATCTAATTGTCCTATAATAGTTGCTTTCGTGGCAAATGCATTTTATAAGGAAGAGGCCATGTTTAAAGAACTACAACACGTCCGAATCGCCGCCATATTTGACAGATAATTAAATGATTTAAATTATTTATAGTATTACTAGTTTTAGAGAGAAAAATAATGGTACTTTAAAAGTTTTATGTCTTTATAAATATACGAGCGGGCACCCCCGTCGAAATTCGACGAAGTAGTTGTAGAGATGAATGTGTTAGAAAAAAGAAATTTTCAAAAATTATTATAATAGCGGTCACCCCCGTCGAAATCGACCAACATTTTGAAGATAAAGAATGAGCTATGACTATTTTATAAAAAAATAAGAAAACTAACCTTAAAGATAACTAAGCTAAAGAGGGCAACATAAAAAACCGTCTCAAAAATCCAAAATTCACAAAAGCACGAAACGTAATTAAAAATGCACGCACCAACCTGACCATATCGCGTATTAGAAACGTACTGGACGAATAAAAGTATTGAAAATTTTATCACCACGACCAAATGTATAATGTGTGCCTTATCGTATAAAACCAAATACTATCTACATTTATTCTCATTTATAATTTTTAAAATTGGATTATTTTAAATTATAAAATTGATTATTTTATTATGTATATTATAAAATATAAAACAATGTATGAAATTAATAATTTTGAGAAAAAAATTAGTGGTGACATATCTGTAGGCCAAGAGCTTCAATTTAAAAAAAAATTCATTAAAATCGGTCCAGTAGAAGTACGCTAAAATTAGCGGAAAAGAAAAGGCTTCGCGTTTTAAATATATGGATGGATTAGCATAATTTTATTATCAGAAAACGTCAATTTCAAAAATATTAATTTTTTGGGGAATTTAAATAATTTTAAAAATATTAAGCAAACGCATGGGGCATTAAAATTTCATGATATTTGTGGTATATAAATAACAGTAATCTTCGCTTCGTATGCAAAAATAATCCTGTAGGCCATGCATATCATCTCCAAAAAGCTTTGACTTAAAATTCTTAGCCATGATGGCTATCGTCATGTACTGCAACTTTTTTTCAATCACCCTTGAAATCTATCGTTTAGACCGGTTAAGGTAATATAGCTTGAGAACTAATTTGTTTCCTCAAGATACGTCTAAGAAAATATTATTGTATTTATAGATGTTACTTTCTGCAGCTCTTAACAAAAAAAATTTAAATTCTAGTCATTCTTATAAATCACCTATAAACTCATTGTATTGAATATCTATTATTGTTTCATAACTATCTGGTAAGAGTGTTTACAGGCGTTATACAACGACCTATAGTACTAAATTGTTTTATATACCTGCGCCCATTTGGGCCCTATAAGGATTGTATACACGTTTAGGAAACGTTTTTATTGCAGCAATGTTTATAATTATTGTTTTGTAAAAGTTCTTACAGCTTTTATAAACCATCAAATTGTTAGTTGGGAGGGACACACTCCATGTTCTAAAACCCGACTTACGAACCGACGTACGAATTTTTTTCTATTTGATTTATAGCGTATTCGATTGGCACCGCACCGACACGGAGCCAGTACGGTTCTGCACCGGTAGAGTGCAGTCACGTGATTGATCTATACAGGTATAGGTGGGTGCACTGTTGTGCAAATAAAACAAACATCAAATAAAATTGATGCCTTAATTATGGGACCTATGACAGATTATTGGTTCGGATAGATAATTTTAAGCTCTATAATTTTTAATAGAAGTGAAATTACCGTCAGATCACTCATTAAGCAACTACAGTCGGGAGAGACCGCATGTTGTAAAATCCGGCTCAATAGGGATCTCAGGTTAAGATCCCAGCGCCCTCAAAATAAAACCGTGAACTAAGTTATCGCTCAATCAAGTCCCACATGTAAGTTTGGATTTCCCTTAATCAATGATTTACGTTGAGACACTGATACGTTAATTATGAGACCTAAAAAAGATATCTTTATTGGTTCGGATAGATAATTTTATGTTCTATAATTTTTAATAGAGGTGAAACTACTGTCAGATCACTTCTTAAGGTGCTAAAGTTGAGAAGTAAAATAAGTTAAAGTATAATTTGATCGTAGTGGTTCATTAGCACGGAGCTGTCCATTATGACAATTTCTTTGTTACCTAAATAAATATTTTGCAATAGCTCTATTTTCAATTACTTTATGTAATTGGAAAAACCCCCTCGATCTAGAATAATGACATCTAAAAATAATTTAAATTTTGTTTCAGAACCAACATTGCGTTTTCCAAAAATGTAGAAGCACGAGCTAGTGATACAAAGGATTTAAAGGATAAGAAAACCAAAAAATAATTAATTATTTCAATTGTTTGTAAAAATTGTTAATAAATTAAAATTTTGCACACCTTAAAATAGTAATAATTTATAAAAGTTAATATTTTATTCAACTATTAAGAAAAATGTAAATTAGACAAGAAAAATATAATTTATTGCTTATGAAATTGTATATTAACCCTCCTTTATAAGTTGTGGTTTCATATTAACTTTCCAAAAATAGGTACAATTTTTATTATATGAGGGACAAAACTTCACATGTTACCAGGGTTTATATGCTGTTATTTAAGTAATTACAAGCCACCGCTGCGACCATATAAATTTATTATTAGAAATAATCATAAAAATATTGACTGTTAGTTGGAGAAGCATGAAAATAAACTTCTTATAAAATAATACCGTGATCTGAATAATAAAGTCTCCTGGTTTTATGACTGACAAAAAGTTTACTTCATCTTTTGAAAATAATATCTATATCGGCGTATTTTTAGTTGTCTGATAATAAAAAGGAGAAGGCAGAAAATGATTAGATGGGGTAACAGGTAAGAGCCAAATGATCTAAAAATAGAAATATGTGCTTTCAGTATTTAAATCAGGGATGAGCAAGGAAATAGGGTGTGTGGTTGAAAACAGTGCAATTGTCAAAATAAAAACAGTTACAGGTCCCAAATGAATGAGGACCGAATTGAATGCATTCTGGGTTTCGGAATGTGGAAATAATGGTAAGATCTCTCGGTATATCCATTTGAGCTTTCCAACCAGAGTCACATCTATATTCCTGTCACTCTCTTTGCAGAACTGTTAGCTATATTCTAAAAGTTAAACTTGGTGCCATTCGGTCCCTTAAATGAAGGACCCAAAACGCTAATAATCAAATGCGAATTGACACACTTTGTTTTCAAAATAAACCATTATGAGGAAGAAGAAAAATAAATTATAGAGCTCCGAATCTTCAATTACACAAAACTTTGATGACCTTGATAACATTAATACTCGTATTATCCAGTTTATTATTATTTTTTTCTAGTTACAATTATTATGTTTAACATTTGCCCAAAGTATTATCGATAATTATCAAGGTTATGGCAAATAATTGTAAATATGGTATGTTAACAACAATTTACTAGTTGTCAAGTGGATAAAAATAAATTTTAAGGTAAGTGCACTTTACAATTATTTTTCTTCTAAAACCCATTAATAATTATAAAATCTTATCGTAAATGGGCAAATAACAATGTAAGTAAGAAGCTTTTGTTGAACTAATTAAAATAATTGAATAATTAAATTCAACTTATAAATTACACTTTATTATACCAACCTAGCAATAATTTATTTTCTTTAGTATATTTTTAAACTATGATATGAGAATCTTCAATTGTTTATAAAGACGTTTTTATGTGAGAGAAACTAGGATAATTAAGGGAGTCTTTAATTAAAAAAAATACAAAGTAATGTTACCAACTTAATTATTATTTACTTCAAAATTAATATAGGAAATTTTAACGAAAATGTTTTCTTTGGAGAAGACAAAATACCTTTGAGACCTAATTTACAGTTTAGCTGCTTTTGAGCGAAAAATTCAACCAACACCTCAGGGCTCTAATTTGAAATTACACAGTTAAGCTCAAGATAACGAGCTCAAGATAGGGGCGCAATTTTCAGATATCCCTGAGACATAAGCTACAACTTTTGCACCTTCTGACCTGCCGTTTGATGTAGAGCTGAAGATCAACATCTTTTGAGGTTGAAAGGTCTGATATTTTTAGGGCGTAGCTGTTACAGTCAATATTTTTAAAGGTTCGGTAATTTAACTGGACTCTAGTTCAAAATTAGGCTCTAGATCTTACGAATTGAGTGAAGCTACTCATCTAAGGCGTTTAGACCACTATTAAGTCGAAACAAATTTTTTCTTGGAGCACAAGTTCATAGTTGAGCTGAAGGTTTGATTATGGTCAACATGAATACTTTTGGAGATCCAGTCCTCAGTTAAGCTGCTCAAGGTGAGAAGCTTCAAGGTAAAACTAATGTCAAAAGCTAGGATGGATCAAGTATCACATAAAAATTTAAATTAAAGCTACGAAATGCCTAAGCAGATTTTATGAAAGGGTCTCTTCAGTCCCTATTAGTTTACCTCTGAAAATTCCAACGTTAAAAAATATTTAATTAAGTGAAACCGTACAAAATATTTTTTTAACAAAACAAATAAATATAAAATAGTGTAATTATACTTTTATGGATTCTGAAAACCTTAGCATTTGAATTGTTACAAGGGTAGGGCATAAATTTGTTACTTTCCTTAGTTATTTAGGGGACGAAACTTACTGTTTGATCCTAAAGAATTAATATTATTAACGGTAATCGATTGTTGAATGTTGATGCCACTAGACAGCGTGTCGTCTATTTACGATTATGTACGAAAATGTTGTATTTCATTATTCATTACTCACCAAATACACACACACCACTTAATCTACGGAACTTTCCATTCATCAATTGAAATTTAATCGACATGCGAGCTATTAAATTACATAATATCCTTATATCGTATTCAATCGATTATAAAGTTAAGGCCAAAAATTAATATCAAATTGCAAGAAATATTTGCTTGCAAGCTTATTCAGAGCACAAATTCATTAATTGAAAATTAAGTATCAAAATTATAAGATCATTTTGGCCCATGAAGATTATTGGGCTTCAAGATGTACTTCAGCTCTGTTCCTTTCCCTCTTCCTTAAAAATTGTTGACTACCCCCTGTTATTAATGTATTTGCTGACCAAAACTCATGCATAGACGTTCATTAATTCATTTCATTCTGTGGAGGTGTGAAGGAAAACATTATTTAGGAATACAAGAATCGTACTCTCTAAAAAGTACATTAGGGTCAGCGAACGACCATACGAAATCTTCCTTCAAACACACCACTATAGTTATACTACTCACAACCAAGAAGAATCGGCGAGACACTTTTCTAGACACATTATTCTTGAGACACTGATACGCCGTAAATGATGTGAGTAAATAGGTAAAAGATTCTAGAATCCTGAATCTAGAGAGGAAGGCTTCGAAGACTACTGTAGCGGGTCACCAAGCCATTAATTGGACAGAGGAGACAGCAAATATTAAACAGCTGAATGTGTTTAGATAGCATGTTAGGCCGTCATCGATCTAGAGTAAATTGGAATTAAGACTAAAACCGTTCAATCTGTTGGTTAGTAAATAAATTATTGGCCACTCTTCCAAAAATCTAAAGAAGAAATTAGATCCAAAAGAGTTAATGTACTTGAAGCTCAGTTTGTTTTCTAATTAGAGCAAACAATTGTGCAAAATAAATTTGGTTCTATAGGATGCAGGGTTGCAATGAGATTTCTAGAGAAGTCCCAATTGAAGAAAAGCTCACCACGTGATTACCGTTAAAGTTGCGCAGTAGTTTTGTTCTGTACACTGTACCCAGGAAGTCACGCTTTGCGCAAATTGGGTCACGTGTTGGGATTTTATGTCCAACTCGAACACGTTTCAAAATTTTCAAAATATTCGAATACATTGCCAAAAAAGCATGCATAGTCATCAATAATCGCCGTCCTCACTCCTCAGCATAGTCTACTAAACAAATACAGTGGAACTCCGCTATAACGTACCATCAGGGACAGAAAAATTTGGTACTTTATAACCGGCGTCCGTAATAACAAAAATAGACGAAATAAAAGCGTTTGAAAATGGGACCAAAGATTTAGTCCGATATATCCAGTGGTAGGTACGTTATAAAGAGGTACTTTATAACGGGGTTCTACTGTATTCTTTTAACTGCGCTCTTGAGGCAATTTGCAATTTTTGGAACTTAAATGTCTTAAGATATAAACATATTACGCGAGTTGAAAGTATCTATAGGAAATTAAACTTGAATAAAATTAGTAAAATTATTCCAATTAAGAAACTTTTGAGCTAATTGAATTACCTTACAACTTTTGATTAAATAAACTTTTCATAAATCATAAATTATACCTTATAACCCAATTCAACTTTTGATGATATATTTTATGTAATTATATCAACACGAATTTAGTTTCTATTGATTAAGTTTAATGAGCGAAATTAGTTAAATTATTTCAATTTGGGCCAAAATAACATCTAATTACACCTCACAACTTTTTGTAATAATAATAAGACATCAAAGTAATCAAAAAGGGTGTACAGTTATCAGGGGGGGATTTGTAAAATTTGGGCCCCTAGGCTAACTCCAGTTTTGGGCCCTTACTATTGTTATTATTATCTTTAATGGTAATTAAATAATAAAATTATTTTCATGAGCCACTGTATCAAAATTTTGTTTTCAAGTTTTGTTACTTGTACCATTGTAACAGCTCATTTTTGTGCGGCCCCTTTGGGCTTGCGGCCCTAGGCTACAGCCTAGGTTAGCCTAGTGGTAAATCCCCCCCTGACAGTTATACTTTTTAAAAAGTACACAACACAACACTTGTAGAAGAGTGCTTGATTATGTTTTTATTTTATTTTTAGACGATGGCGATGAGTCTTGACATTTTTTTACCAAGTTGAGGCTCTTCCTAGCTTCAAAACCAGGTTGTTTTTAATTTTTCCAAAAGGAAGTAGAGAAGATGGCTCATTATGGAGATGAAGACTCATTGTATAGACTCTATTGCAGTTTTCAAGTCTCATTGATGTAATGGAGATCCTTTTCTCTAACACCAGAGGTTTATAGACAGTTCCTATAAATATGTACGTCACAGGCAGTTACGAGTCATTATGCAATTCTCTTTTATCGAAAAAAGTTAAAATCCTGCTTCAATGGACCTGTGAAGTTCTAGAGGTGGTTCTGGATACGCCATGCCCAGCTTTTAAAGTCTTAATGCCATTATAAGCTCTATTTATCACCCTAGCTGCACCCTCAGCACTTAGCATTATCTTAGGTACCTCTGGTTTATTGGTAGTGGCAAGTGCATAGTCTTATTTGTCCTTGAGTGACTTTTTTGAGGACAAGATTACTTAATAAAGAGCTGAGTATGTCTGAGATTCTGTATTTAGCATTGATTTTTATATCCTCTCAGTAGATGATAAGAGAGAGGCTTTAGGTTTGATGAAACTGTATGGAAATCCAAGAGCAGGTTCAGACCCCAAAATACTGCTCTAAAACTTTAATCTAAGCATCTCATAGAAAATGATAGATTTCAGAAAAATCGATTCAGAGAGGAAAATTTAAGGCGTAAAAGCTGATGCCAGTGCAGAGTGATTTTTGGGAATCTTCTGATCACTATATAAATCTTTTTATCGCATATTATTTAGCTCTTGTAACTGACAAACACCTTTTAATAGAATCTATCACCTTTTGAGTGTTTTTCATGCCTAGGTAGATAATGCGGTGCTTTTAATTTTGCTCCGAACTAATTGGAAAAGATTGGACATAATTATCTTAGTATAAAGACTATAATTTAGTCAATTTTCTGTAAAGCTTTTTTTAATTAACTCTTATAGATTTAAAGCGTGTAATTACGATAAGACCTCATCGTCCAAAATTCCATAAAAATTAATTTTAAATTGGCCCATTAATTAATCAATTTATTATTCATTAGCGGAGAGAAGAAAAAAACTTTAAACTGATCCATTTTCCTCAATCCCAAATTAAACTTTATAGTATAACTAAACTCTAATTTAGTTATTAAATCTATCAATTCTAAGTTTTAATTAACCCAAATTAGTAAAATTTCTGCACTTATTAATAAAGTTATAATTAAATTTCACATTTTAAAGAAAAGGGAAAATTTTCTTCTAGCAAAGTTTGAAAGTTTTTCTAAAAAGTTTACCGAAATCGAAAATAATTTTCTAACATGATTATCAAAATTAATCGATCGAAGTTATCTAAATTGCTGTAATTAAGCCAAGTTGTGCCTAGAAACCCAATTAAATTAATCCCTTCCACTTTTCGCAACGAAAATTTTTTTGCAATGTTAAAAAAAGTTGTTGAATGCGATGACTTATTATTTTGCAATTTTTTCAAGTATTTCAAACAATTTGTTAATAAATAATTTATAAACAAAATAAGCGTACGAGTCCCTTAGCAACACAACAAGATAATAAAGTGCCTACACTTACGTTTAAGAACACACTTTGTTTAATAATAATTTGTTCTGTCTTGTATTATTACAATCAAATTACAAAGACACAATTGGAAATGACAAAACTATCTATTAAGTTACATAATAACGTATACCATTACGAGCAAACAAGAGCCCTAACCCAACAATCTACTCCTATATCGTTATACAGCTATGTAATTTAGATTTGTATAGATCCTTCTTATTCTGATCAATGCACATAAAATAACAATTACTGGACGACCTTTTATTATTTCGTGAGTTATCGTTTTAGAGACAATAATTAATGGTTATTAACATTTGACTGTTTTGAACGCGTCGAGAAGGGATCGTCTGTGATCTGTGAAGAATAGTTAATTTGAGACTTGCAATAATGAGTCTTCGATGGTAAGCTTTAGTAAATAATCTGATGACAGCTACTGTGGAAGATAAAATGTCAATTTGTGAGAGGAGCTCCTAATACGTTAGATAGCTAGAGGCTAGATTGCTAGATAGCTAGAGCAGCATCTATCACCACCCAGAGATAGCAAGACGTATGCCCAATATAGGAGGGTCTAAGCCGGCAAAGAGGAGACTGCTCAGCATGGTCGCAGCATAGATCATGTAGTATACGGCTCCTGTCTGGCTGTCAAAAGAAACGAGGCCAGGATGTTGAGAGTCCAGCGGCAGATGGAACTTGGGGTTGCCCTCGCCTATATAGAACTGTTCCTTAGAACGCAGTGCTAGTAGTGGCCTCCATGTCACCGATTCATCTCCTGGTCCTAGAGAGAGTCACGAAGCGCGACAACCCGCACTAATACCTTCGCTGCATGGCAGCGCCGCTGGATAGCAACAGCGAATGGTCAATGGACTCGATCTCTCATACCCAACCTCCAACAATGGGTAGAGAGGAAACGTGGCGAACTGTCATACCATCTGATGCAAATCCTCACAGGCCATGAATGTTTCAACGCATACGAGCATCGTATCGAAAAGTTGCAAGAATACTGCAGAACATACCTTGTTCCACTGCTACCGCTGAGAAAAGAGGCGGGTCACGGGGTCGCTGAGAGTTGGTGAAATTCTGACTCCAGTCATGCTTGTCGACATCATGCTTCGGGACGAGGAAAGCTGGGTATCCCAAGCAGAGCTGGTTCACAGGATAATGGAAACTAAAGAGCAGTTGGATAGAGAACATCAACTAAAACCACTCCCCAGAAATTTTCGGCACTAAGTTCCCCGAGCCTAGGACAAATGGAGAAACTACAGAGCTGCTCCAAACAACAATACCTCTAGGAAAACAAGACAAGGTTGAATTCGCCAGAATATACGGCGCTTAAGATAAGACCGGCACGGTAACATCAAGGAGAGAGCAAAGAGATTCTGAGAAACTTACATCGGAAGAACAGCGAAAGCGGATTCCCTAGTAAATTGTAGAAAAGAGAAAAAAGAGGTTAGTGGGTAAAACCAGACCAGGTCCACCAACTTCCCTGGCGACTCCCACACATTCTCCTGCGTAGATCCAGCAGGAAGCGTCTATAAAAAATTCCCTTAAACCTCTGAAAAAAAAAGAGATAGCTAGAGTTAGATAGCTCACTTTTCAATTTATTTTGATTTAATAATTTAGGACTAAGAAGAAGAAGACGAAGGTAAATAATTAAGTGACCAGTAACCAGTAACATAAACTTTATCGCCCTCAGCCCGGGTCATCGTTTGGGGTGGCCTTTTGGGTTAATTCAATAATCCAAGCCAACCACTAAACCTCTAGAGTTGATCATATGATAAATGATAATTACAGAAGTAAAACCGAAATTTGACAGAGTCGTAGGCAAAGGTCAACACCATACAGAACCATAGCCAGGGAAATGCCAAGGCAGGCTGAACCTGCACTGAAAAATTTTAAGCCTGTTCTAGCGAGAGCTAGCAAAGGATTTCGATAATAAAACGATAAGTTCCTAATTGGTGTCGAAAAAGGAAACATTGATTTAGAGAAACTCAAATTTTAGCAAACTTTGGACAAAACACTTTCATCCTAAGAAGAGATTACAGTGGTGAACGGATTTATTTTATACAAACCCCCAGAAGAAGGAAAACTCTGATTTTAGCTTTTCATCCTACCTCTCCCTTAAAATTTTTGAGCCTGCCCTGATAACACATTCTGGCTACGGCCATGACACCATATCACGATAATAGCATCTAGCATCCCAATAAATTGAAAATGACAATAATGGCTTCTAGTGCTAATAGAAGAGTCATAACGGAATCTGATTTTTTGAGAAAATTTTTTTAAATTTTCTCTCAAGTTAATTTGCCTCTAAAACAGTGTCTCACGTACGAGTATAAAATTAAGAAAGCTCTTTACATCTCTTCTTGCTACTCTTTTATAGAAAAAAAATTGTTACATAATAATATATTCAGCGATGGCTCATAAAAATTAAATGGTAACCTAAATAAAGTAATCTACTTGTGACCTAAAATATGAACATAATAAAAGTATGACAATGAACATAAGAAAATATAGAAGGTTCCTAATCCTATTTCTAATCCATTTAATATTATATTGGCCATGACCGCAACACCATTTTGTCTTGTTGTTGCATCAGCAGCAGTAAAGACGGAGAGAGAATCAGGTACTTCAATAACGATGAAAGCAATTCCATCTAATCCTATCTCGCTTGGTGTGTGTTGTGTGTGTGTGTGTTGCTAGGCAGGCAAAATTGATTTGCTTATTTGAATTGATACACAACATCATAATAATACAATACGTGTGTTTGGGTTTAATGTTTTTAACAATTGGAGAAGATTACACTTTAAATAATAATAATAGGAGGATCGGTTGGTCGTTGTAAATAATAATTTTAAACTTTTATTCCCTTCAGTTTGTTCTACTAAATTCAATTTTTTCGTGACGTATTTGCACGCACAAATTGGATCTTTTTTTAGAAGCTAAATTTACGTTTAGTTTGTTGTTCATTTATAACTAATAAAATGTTATAATAGTTTAATATCTTTATTACTAACGCACACATCATATTAGACCATGTTGTATACCCTGTCTATTAATAGATAACAATTTTCTAGTTAAGGAAGTAGAACTATAACAATTGAAAGTTAATTGGAAATAAAGAACCTTTTTTAGTACTTGACGCACGAATGGAAAAATTGGAAACTTTTCTTTAATTGGTTAAATTTCATGTAATTAAATTGAGTGTGTTGTATAGAAATAATATATCAGTAAAAGATCCGGAAATGTAACTCGTACTCGTCACCGATCGGCTTTTTATCTCGATGTGGTATAGGAAAGCCTTTATAAAGGAAATTACGTAACTTGAACTTACTAACACTGCAACTTCTAGGTAACTCCCCCACCCATGGCAAGCATTTTCTAACATACTTCAAAATAGTTCTATTTATGCCTTTGGAATGTGTTTGCAGGTTTACACCAAAATGAACCTCAATAACCTGTAGGACTCCCCTGTAACCTGTATTATTAAACTTTAATGCTAACCACATCAAGGGTCATAGTAGAGCCATGTTCTGCTCTTACCATCACACAACCACACTCATTTTAAGAGCTTTACGAACTAACGAACGTATCAACCTAGGTTTTCATACAGATCTACTACAAGCCTCATGGTAAATCAAATAAATGACAAATAATGTGCCAAAAGTTGAAATATTTTCAAATCCTACCTTTGTGTGTTCTATTCGTTCTTCGAAGCATCAGTGCTCATGGCAAGAATTTGAAGGATATGTACGCACCTGAAAATAAAAAAAATAATAAATTTTTTCCGAAATATGAAAAGGCCGAAGATTTCTCCTCACCCTTCTGAAGAGATGGATCGTTTTATTCAAAAATTATAGTCTTGGGGTCAAGATAACCCACAAATCCGTCTAGCACATGCAATATTTCCGTATCGTACGCTCATCGTACAAAAAAACATAATTGAGTAATACGTTTTAATTAACACTTATAATCCTATAATTATGCAATTTAAACCATTCAGATTATTTATGTGAAAAAAATTAAATAATTACACTTTTTGTTGCTATTTGAATTTTATTTTATGCAGAAAAACTTGTTATTAATAAAAAAAAGTCTTATGTAACAACAACAAATATTACAGTTTCGTAAACATAAGTAATTAATTAGGTACTTAATTAATTAAAAAAAAAGTTAAGTAGTTAAGTGAATAAGTTCAAATTACTTCGAGTCATTTTAAATAATTGTAAGAAATGATACTATTCATACAGGGTGATTTTTTAACAGGCTTCAAACCCCCTAGGCCATAGCGGACATACTACTGAGTCTCAAAAATAGTGGGTCAAGAACGATTTAATTTCCAAACGTGCCTCTAATAATGCGTTAATCTTTAGTTTTTTGTAGCGTAGGCCATAACCGGTCGCTGGTGTCCACCAAGGGTTTTGTAGGGCCATCAACCCCCCTGGGCCATAGCGGACATATTATATCATACCGAATCTCTAAAAGAGTGGGCCAAGGAAGATCAAACTTATAGAAGTCTGGCAGACACGCTATGCCACATCTAGGGCATAGCGGACACCGGTGTCCGCCTGACTTTTAAAGTTTGATCTTCCCTAGCCTATTCATTGTGATATTGTGTTCGCTGTGCCACGGCACAATAAAGCACTGATCTTAAGTTCCTGAATCCTGAATTTTTCGAAGAATGTACCAAGGAAGATCAAATAGCGTAGGTCAAAACCGATCATAACTTCAAAAAAAGTGGACCAAGGAAGTTCAAACTTGAAGAAGTCTTGCGGACAAACTATGCCCCATCTGGTTCATGGCGGATATCGATGTCTGCCAGACTTTTAAAGTTTGATCTTCCCTAGCCTATTCTATTACGAGATCCATTGTGGTATTGTGTTTGCTGTGCCACGGCACAATAAAGCACTTTGATCTTAAGGTTTTTGTAGCAGAGGCCATAATCAGTCACCGGTGCCCATCAAGGGTTCCATCCTTCAATCCCCTTGGGCCATAGCGGACATATTATCATACTGAATCTCAAAAAGAGTAGGCTAAAGAAGATCAAACTTTAAGAAGTCTGGCGAACATAGGTATTCGCAACGTCTCTATCCACCTAGAGCATAGCGGACACCGGTGTACGCCAGCCTTTCAGAGTTGGTGTCGCCCTTACTGTCTTATTTTTTGACATAACACTTTTGATGTTTTCAATCAGATCACGTAAACATAGGGGGGAGATGTAAATTTTAATTTCGACATAAACCAGTGATCATATTATGTGTGGTTCACAGCGACATCTATCGTCTTAATTCGATACGATTGATTTTAGTGTCATTTGAACGTTATTTGAAGTTTTCAATTTTTTTCCTTAAAATTTTGTTTTACCAACGAACTAACCCAAGAGAACGACATTAAAAAATCACCCGTATAATAATTTACCAATGGGTACCACTTATTTATTCATTATTATAATAATCATTAAGTATTACCATTACAGGTTACAGGTAGGAGGCAAAGGTAGTATAAATGACTTCATAATAATTATAGAATAAAATTGGCAGACTGCTTGGCGACTACAAGGTTTCTTGTTAGATATGGGTAATTTTTTTAAACGAAATTTCCTAGGAGTGTTTAATTCAATTATCGCCTTTTTATTTTTTTACGATATTCAATCGAGATGTACTCGAAAATATTATTCGAAAAATAATAGGTATACATAAATTTTTAAATTTGTTACTTAATATTGGCCTAAATCCAAATTTACATCCGCAACATAGTACGAGATCTAATGATGTGACGTATTTCAAAGCTCTTAGAACATAACCCAAAATATTACCTTTTTATATTTAGATGTAATACGTGATAATCACGCACACAAAGAGTTTTGTTTAAACAAATTTTTTTAAGTTAAAAGATAAGATACACATCACTTATAAATACACCTATAAACACTTCAAGATATGACTTAATTTCTATATCTAAAAGTGAGCAATTAAAGATAGTCAGCAAAAAAATTGTCTTTTATTTAATTGCTTGGCGATTTGCCCCCCCCCCCTTTATATGTAAATTAAAAAGTGCTGAATTAATTTTCGTGCTTCTACTGTTACAATGGGTGCATTCAAACCAAACAACACTTTCCAAAAGTTCACTCTATTTTAGCACGTATAGATAGAGATAGAGAATGAGCGATCAATCAGCTGTTGGAAACTCTTCTACCGTATGAAAGCACCCACTATTTACAAAATAAGATTTTAAATTAAAAATTATGAGAGTCCTGTAATGGCCACACTAGCGTTTTTTATTAATTAAAATAATTAATTAGAAAGAAAGTAAACTTAATTAGATTGGCTTTTTCTTTTCCAATTTGGCATTTTTTAAATTGCACAAATGCACTTGAACTTTAAATAAATTGACAATTGATACTTTTAATTTAGACCCCTCTTCCCCTCACTTTCAATAATAATTATTAATTAAAGTGAACATTTTTTTTAAATTAGATTAAATTATCTTTAGTATAAAAAATAAAGTGCTCCCATTAACTACCTACTTAAAAATCGCTATTGTTTTACAAAAATGGAAAAACAGGATGTTTCTTTCGGATATCATCAAACTTGACAAATGCATTCTAGTGAGTGTCTCTAAAGTTGGGTCCCAACAGTGCAGATCTAAATGAACGTATGTTTTCTAACCTGTCCTAGGACTCTTAGGTCCTAGGTGTTAAGATAATATTTAAATTAAACGTTTTATATGCTCCTTATGAGCATTGAGCATGAGCAGCAGTGTATTCAACTCTCCAACACTTTGAAAGCTCAGTTCGTTACGTTCTTTCAGATCTTTTACTGTAGGAATTGATTCAAGTGGATTGAATGAAATGGTATATGCGGCTATCAAACCCCATATGTTCCATTTCAAGATTAGTAAGTGTCGAGAAATTTTCTTAATATACATTACACTGTAATGAGCCTCAGATCCACCATGCTTGCAACATGCATGAACACTATCAACCTTGCATGAACACCATGAATGCATTGAACGCCTGATGCGGAATATTCATGGATTTATACTCATCTATTCAATAATATTTGCAGAAAAAAATTAACTAAGTACTTAAGCAATTGTCAATAATATTTTGGAAGACCAGAGTCTTCCTCCTTCTACAAGGAGTATAAATGGAAATGAAGCTTGATACTTGGTAAAAAATGTTTTGGAAAGCTTGAGAGCCTTGAAAAGAACTACCAAAAAGGTCTTGAAAAATTCAACAGTGAAGCAGAAGCCTCGACATGATTTAAAGAGATCTTGAGGTTCACCTTGTTAAGAATATTGTATTTAGGCTTCTCGTTTACCCAAAGCGCCCAAATGACGCTTATAGTTTTACAATAGCTTAAAAAGTCTTATAAGGAAAGTTTAGGTCTGAAGAAGAAGAAATTACCTTCATATGGAACAAATTATTAGAGATACATTCGATTTTCAAAATTTTTATAAAAGACACCAATTGTAAGAGTAGATTAGAAGATTACAAAGATCAAAATAGGCTTTTTTGTAAATCAATTCCAAAAAAATCCAGAAGAAACCAGACTCAGAGCTTGAACACTGTTCTAGGTGACAAGATCACTATTTTATCAGTCAATCCATGATTTAAACTATTTGTCCGATAAAACTTACAAAACATCACATTTTTAAAAGGATGCCAAGGAGTTGAAGAGTGTCTGGAATAGCAGTTTTCCGTTTAATGATTTAAAAAATGCGATCGGAACACATGACCAGCATTTTTCAATATCGTTGGGGAAAAGGCTCTAATTCAGTTAATCGATACAAAGGTTTAGTGTCGAAGGTCGAAAAGTGTCACAAAATTTCTAATAATAGCAAAAACTTCTAGTAGAAAACGTGCCACTAATCTCCCAACTTAGAAAACTCTCGAAAACAAGACTCGCATGATCAGGTGTGATCAGTATCGTCAAAAATTGAAATAGCTGTACAGATAAGAAAAATCGAAGGCCAAGGAGTTAAGAGGTGTATTGATGGGTATGCAATCTCCAAAAATGGTTCTTTAGGCCTCAGTAGAATATCGTAAAGGTTTATCGCAAGAAATCTGTATGGATCCGTGAACCAATGAAAAAATTCCCTCTCCCCAGGTCCCCATGTCCCCATTTTGATATTATTCTTGAAAATGTTATCTTCACTGGCTTATTTTTGATCCTATCCAGTTTAAGTTAAATATTAAATATTTAAGGAGAGTCTATACACGTGTGGATTATTTCTTCGCAAATACATAACAAGATAACATTGATTATTTATTTAATTATAAAATAAAAATTTATATAAAATTAGATTAAGTAATAATTTTTGTGCTGATAAGATCTTCATCGATTAGATGTCTGAAAAGCAATACTCTTTAAAATAAACTGCAATTTTAAAACAAAAACAAAACGTTTTTCAGGATAATAAAGAAAAATAATAGCCTCAAGATAAAGTTTTAAAAAATAATATTATACAGAGGATTAAATTTGTATATAATATAATTTGGAACAAATAAATATCAAACTAAATTTAGAATTTGCTGGCAACAACACCAAAAGAAATATTTTAAATGAGG
The DNA here is from genome assembly GCA_963924605.1 of Malthinus seriepunctatus. NCBI lineage: Eukaryota > Metazoa > Arthropoda > Insecta > Coleoptera > Cantharidae > Malthinus > Malthinus seriepunctatus. The sequence goes on from OZ004603.1 coordinate 2,356,402, forward strand.
CCATTCGGTTGGTACTCGAATAAGTTAAGAGAGAAGAGAGTGGTTCAAAAAAATATAATTTTGTACTGTTCGTTCAACCTCTCTCTCTTAGGACGGTTAGTGCCCTCATCATCTTTAATTAACTCAATTCCATTTTTAAACTTGACAGTATTCATTATGCAATAAAGTTCACGATAATTAGTGGAAAAAAATTATATTTTTTACAAATGTTCTTCTAGAGTCGATTTGTCACTGACCACTGTACAACATTTTGTATATTGTCGAAAATACGTTAACGTGCCAAAAACTTATTAAAATTTTTAAAAAGTAATTAAAATTTATTTTAAGAATTTTAACATAAATTTAGGTTTTTGACTTCAATTACAATTTATTTTCAAAGTTTTTTTTCAAAAACAAAATTTTCAATTTGTAATAACTTATTAATAAAAGAGAGGGTTGTCAACCTCTTACAATTTAACTCTAAAGTTATTTTAATGCGATTTCCGCTATAATAATGTAATAAATGATCAAAATTTCAAAAAGCTGAAGAAACGCCAAAAAAATTCGAAAATAAAAAAAAAACATACAGGGTGGTTAGCTAAACGCGCAGAGAGGACAATTCAAAAAAGGAACTGTTCTTGACGTTCAAATCCATCATAAATTTTTTTTAATTAAACAGTGTGATAACATACAGGGTGAGACTATAAAATACCCTTTTTTAACGAAAACCCCCTGAATATATATTTTTAAAACACTTGCCCCCTTGCTCAAAAATTTTCCTAGTATTTTAATTAATTTACAATCGTTTTTTACGTATTCATTTTATTTAAATTCTCACTATTCAACTTTTATTTTGTGTTAATTTTTCTAACAGTGCACAATAACAGTTAAACTTTAATAAAATTATTTTTTATTTATTTTCAAGTATTAACTTAATGAAATGTAGGAGGTGATGGTTGTTACTTGTTACACTAAATTTAACAAGTTAAATTTCCCGGATTATTAAATCTTTCCGGTTTAATTAAAATTAAAATGCATCAGCACATTTTTAAGAAGTTTATTTGTTTAAATAATCATTATCTTTAAATTAATAGTTTACGGGGTCGCTAATAAAATTAATGCTAGGCGCTACTGTGTTATTACATTATTACTTTTGGGAAAAATACACGCGCTAAATTGATTCAAATTTAAGACAATTTTCAGTAATTTAATGATCATTGTTAACACGTTAACCCTCAAAGCCCCCACACGTTCTTATTTAATTATTTATCTTGACCTTTACGGAATAATTTTAAAAATGCACTATTTATGTAATTATTAAAAATTTGTTTATTTGATTTTTATTTTTTTTAAATATCCTTAATTATTGTTGGCATTGAAATGTTTGTAACTAATTAAACTAAATAAATCTGTTTTTCGCACGTGTTGCTTCATGATTAATGGTCCTCTTTTAAATTAAATATTAATTTTTGATCATCAAAGTCGTTTATTAAAATTAAAAAAGTTGAAGTACTCCTCTGACCCCGCACCTTAAACTTTTCTCAATCAGTTCAAGCAATGGTTCAAGCAGTTCAAGACGAAAAGAAATTGTTTTGAATTAGGTATTTAAAATATTTTTCAAGTTTTTCGGATAAATTTATATAGAAAAACATTTTTGTTACGTAAAAATAAAAAAAATATGATTTGTATGTTAAAATATGCAATATTAATCTGTTATTTGTATGACGTAAAAATTGAAGATGTTCAGCTGTTTAATTTTTGACAAATTTTGATAAGGACATTTTTGAATGAAAATGAAATTTAAACCTTTGGTAATTGGTAATTTTTCGTAGAAAAACCAATGTGAGAGAGCCTAGAAACAAAAATTGATATATATTGGAACTTTACATTATTAAAATGAACAAAGGTGGTGATTACATAATAATTAATTAAAAAATGTAACATAGTCATGGAATTTGTCATAATTTGGCAATTAATAGTAATAATAGTGTACAATAAATTGGCGAAAGAACAATTTTTTTGCACGAACGCACTCAAGAGCAGTTAGGCGTAAAGAATAATTTTTAGGCTTTCAGATAGTTTCTAATGCATCTTTAGCCTCAAGGTGAACTTTGGAGTGTTTCAACTTAGACTTGACCAGCAGAAGCAGAATTTAAGAAGTTTCTTCTTTTAGCCACTGTTCAAAAATGATTTTCAGTAACGTTAGAGGCCTAGGTTGAAGTTTCCTCAATTGCAAAGAAACTACTTACTTGGGGCTATATCTAAACCTTACTGAAACCGAAAAAGAGTGCTATAGAACTCCCTAGTCCCTATACATATTAGGATAAATTGATAAATCTAAAAACCTAAAGAAGTAAATATGAAGATGGTGAAGTTCGCCTCATTTATGCCCTTGGTTCATATGTAACTAAGTATTTAATTATTTTTACTATTTTATCGCCTGTTTTATTCTTGTAAAAACCACTTTTTTAACCAAATTAATTATTTAATTATAATCATTATTTGATATCCTTTAATAGCATTAGCGTATAATTGATGAAGATTCAATTTACGCTTATACAACAAGAAATTATCTTTAATTGCAAAACAGTGTTATAATAATAAATTTTTAAAAATTCAGCAATGTCTGGCCGGATTTATAGACAAAGTAAATAAAAGCTATGAGTTTAGATAAAGGAAATTAAAAATAGAAAACGATGTACTTAGTAAGTGATATATAAGTAGTTTCCTTTCTGGTCATAAACTGTTTTTCTTACGAAATTGAAAAGAAAATAAATTTTGGGTTTTAACTAGGTCATGATAAAGGTATTTTTAGCCGATAATTGAAATCTTTTTTCCCTATTAAACTTTAAACTGTGACGAGGGGAATTCAAAGTATCAATTTTGCGAAATACTTGATTCGCTCGTTATTGCATCATTTTCTAAAATATGTACATAATAGGTTTAAGAGAAACATATTTTTTGGATAATTTATTTATATAAATTCAAAATTTAAACAAAAATACTTTTACTCCAAACCTAAACGTAAGACGTCAATAGTGGGTGGATAATTTGTTAGCATTTTATTTTAATAAACATCAAACTCAACTATTCGAGTTTTTTTACATTTTTTCAAAAGCATGTTTTTGCATGTTTACCTTTCCTATACACTTACAACACAGTGCTTTAGCGCCTTTTGTGTAAAACAAACAATTTTCTTCTTAAGATATCACTTCAATATGGAATATGGAGTTTTTTAAAATGGAACACATTGTATACTTTTACAAATTTGACTTTCTTAAATATTGTAAAACAAAATTTATTTAATGCTAGATTTGTCTAAAGCGAACTGTTCTTAAGATATTGTCACATCAAAGTATATAAACATGTAAGAGGACAAAAGAAAGTGTTTTTCTCGAGTTTGTCAAATATAACACCTTGTATATTTTTACAAATTTGACTTTCTATAATATTTTTGAATAAAACTGGCTTTTTACTTAATGCTAGATATGTATCTAACGAACTGTTCTTAAGATATTGCCACTTCAAAGTATAAACATGTAAGAGGGTAAAAGAAAGTGTTTTTCTCGAGTTTGTCAAATAGAACACCTTGTATATTTTTACAAATTTGACTTTCTTAAATATTTTTGAACAAAAGTGGCTTTTTACTTAATGCTAGATATGTATCAAACGAACTGTTCCTAAGATATTGCCACTTCAAAGTATAAACATGTAAGAGGGTAAAAGAAAGTTTTTTCTCGAGTTTGTCAGATAGAACACCTTGTATATTTTTACAAACTTGACTTTCTTAAATATTTTAGAATAAAATTGGCTGTTTACTTAATGCTAGATAATGTTTCAAACGAAATGTTCTTAAGATATTACCACTTCGACGTATAAAGTTCTCTCTGACGCTTGTAAATGCAAAATAATTTTTTCGCTACTCTACTGGAACGATATCTGTATAAATGTATTTATAGATATTTATAGCTTACTTAAAAGTTTTACATAATAAAGCTTCAGTACAGTACTATTCTTGTAAGACCCCCTCAAAGATTGTCGAGTGTCTTTGTACTCCCTTCCTTCACTTGAACTAATCTGAATAATAGCGTGCACTTATGCACATTCATTGAGATAAACATTTATTTAATTGCAGAAAATTATTAAATATTATGAAATGTTCTGAGTTTGCATACTTTTCTGTAATTTTATTTACCTACATCAGTTTTACTACAAACTGAAAAACTGAGATAAGAATTGCTTTTAGATTAATTGACTTTTCAGCAATAAGCAAAATTTTTATAATTAGAAGCGAAAAAAATTTGAAAAGAACCAAAATATGAAATTTAACTTAAAAGAGGGAAGAAGGGGTCGTGCTATGCTCCAGTTTGTTAATTTAAAAATACTGCCTATCTGTCTATTTCAAAGTTACGAAATTGCTAGCAAAATGCCATTTTAAAACATCGAATGACGTAATTAACTTCCCGAGTTAATTTCAAAAAAGGGTAGTTATTATGAACTTGTTTCGATTTATTTCAATATGCAAAACAGAAATAAAAACGAGAGGGGTGGATTAAAATGTTATTTATTGGTATTACGTTATTTATTAGTAAACGTACGTAAGCTAATTTCCAAAAAAGTGTAACATTTAAATTATACAGTGTGTTTTAATAAGAACAGAGATCAAGATTACTTATTATTCCAATTGCTAATTGCTCTAATTTAATTCGAATTAAACATTTTCTAGAATCATCAGATAAAAAGACTTTTATAAATATAGGAATAATGATTTTTGCAACTTTTTGAAAAAATAAGCAAAATATGGAAAAACGTATCCGTTAGGGGTTATCGATTCATTTTGACGTCAGCAATCAATAGTAAAGAAATATTATGTTAATAATTGCTTGCTTAGTATACTTATTATTATAATTTTCATAAGTTGACATAATCTTTAAATGTTTAAATGCATAATTTATACATATACCTCACGATAGTAATTATTAACATTAAGTAAACAATTAGAAATAAAATTTAATCGGTAATAAAAAGTGCTTATAAAGTGCTATTAGTTTTCTATTCGAAAAGTCAAGCACACGTAATTTCCTTTTACATCAAATCATATAAATAATTGTACAGAGTGTCTCAGATTTATCTCATCTTTTGAGTAGCTATCGAAAACCGTACGCTTTTCCGCACACCCTGTATAAATAAATAGTCAATACTTTAAATTATTACTATTTATATTAAAAGGCATTATATTTTGATACTAAACCCCAATTAATGTAGACCCAGAGGGTTGTACACTACTCACCTATAATAACCCTGAAATTATAATTAAAACAAGAGATGGAGTGCGCAAAACTAAAAGGGATATTTTGTTAAGAACATTCAAACATCATAATGTTATTATACAACTATACAGTATCATTCCATTTCAAGCGCCATTAATTAAACAGACAAAATTATAAACTTTCACACAAGAGTTATAATATGATTTATCATCGAGATAAAGTTTTTTTTAATTAACTTCTCTACACTTAACTTAATTATAATTACAATAAAGTAGTTTTTTTAGTTTGGAAAGTTTTTGAAATAAAAATATAAAACGACTTACAAGAGGAATTTTTATCAAATATCAAGAATCAGAGTATGTGAGCGATATTTAGAGAACTCGGTTAGCATTTCAAAACACAACACTCTGTATATTGCAAAACATTTCTAAATTACGTGAGTAACAAAAAAGCTTTTCTGAAACGCTCTCTCTTTAAGTTTAAAGCCAATTGAACGATTGAGGCTCGTCGTTAAGCTACACCATACCCTGTATAGTAGTGAATATTGGTTAATTGAGCGATTTGTTTATCAAATTGTTTGTGGAATAATTTAGTTTTAGTGAGATAACGTATTATTTACAAGATAGAAACCATTTCCTTAAATGTAGGAAAATTTTGCTAACACTTGACTTGGAAAATGTCTATGAAATATGTTGTTGGTTGTTTACCAACTGTCAGTTTAATGCTTATGCTACAGATTTCTTACCACAAGAATTGTTTCTATACTAAAATCAAGTTTTAACCCTCAATCATTTTACTGTCGTTTTATATACGCTTATATTGTAGAATGAGAATTAAGAAATATTCCATTATAAATATTTTCGTAGTCGTTAAGAATTTCCTTATTGATGAAAATATTTTTAAATACAAAAAAAAATGACTTTATAAACAAAAGGTTCATACACCCTAATAATTAATAATAATACATAAAAGCAATAACGGTTGTAAGTTATTGTCCTATTGAATGAAAAACATAAAAGCACAATCACAATATTAAGGAAAGCTGATGTAAGAAGCGAGGCTTTTAAGACTTTTGTGCCTACATTTTCTCAAAACATGATGCTTCTTCTGGAACAAAGGGTTGAATAGACAAATTAATAAATTATTATTATTTCGTATTAATAAATTATTTACCCTGTCTCGAATTTTAGCAAGATATGCCAATTTTTAGCTTTCACAGAGAGAATTGGAGCGAAAGCTCTTGTTCAAATGAAAATTAACAATTAATTATGGCCCTTAGGTAAAAATTTTGTTAACAAAAGTTATTAAACATTTTTATTTACATGGTTTTGCTATAGCTCTAATATTGACCGAGTTAGGAATTTTCCGAACTAATTTGAAGCGAAAGCTCTCGTTTATATAAAAATTAGGATGTAATTATTGACCCTACATAAAAACTTTATTAATAAAAGTTATAGATTATTAAATAATAAATATTTTACATTTACAAATTTTTGATCTATCTCTAATATTAGCAAAGTTATATATTTTCTAATTTTCTGAGCTAATTTAAAGCAAAAGCTCTCGTTAAAATAAAAATTGGGAAATAATTATCGACCGTAGGCAAAAAGCTATTAAAAATGAAATAATAAACATTTTTATTAAAATGGCTTTTCTATAACTCGAATATAGACCAAGTTAGGAATTTTCTAATTTTCCGAACTAATTTGAAGCGAAAGCTCTCGTTTAAATAAAAATTAAGATGTAATTATTGACCCTACATAATAACTTTGTTAATAACATATTTATTAATTCTTGATTAATCTCTAATATTAGCAAAGTTATAAAGTTTCTAATTTTCTAACCTCATTTAGAGCAAAAGCTCTTGTTTAAACAACAATTGAGAAATAGTTATCGACCGTAGGTAAAAAGTTTATAAACAAAAGTTATTAACAATTAAATAATAAACATTTTTTATTAAAATGATTTAGCTATAACTCTAATATTGACCAAGTTTTAGGAATTTTCCAAGTTTCAGAGCTAATTAGGAGCGAAAGTTCATGTTCAAACAAAATTTGAAAATTAATTATTGACCCAACTTGAAAAGTTTATTAATAAAAATTATTAATAATTAAATAATAAATTTTTCTATCCAAAAGTTTTATATTGATATTATCAAAGTTCGTCGGTGTCTGATTTAAAGAATCACAAGAAGAATTTGAAAAGCAATTTGCAATTGAGTTATGCAATTTATGTCCTTAGTTGAAGCTCTAGAATGATCTACACATAACAAAAATTATTGTAATGTTTATTTTGAACAGCCAAATCTAAACTAATACCAGATAAAAAAAATTGACCTCCAATCATTATATAAATTGTTCTGGGTCAACAGTTCGATACTCGCCAAAAATTCCAAATTTTCCTTTGAAAAATACATGATGAAACTTCAAAGATGACACTTTTCCTACTGAAAATTTCATCATCCTTTACATCATTTGAAATAATTTTTTCAAGGTCAATTAAACGTGAAATTTTTGTTCCATCAATAAAATACTACGTGTTTTTAATTGATAAGATAGTAACTAACCAAAGACAACTACATATTTATTACAAATTTAAACAATGAATTTGAAATAGGAAAACCACAAAATGAGTGATTAAAATGAATCAGGTTAATATGAATTGTAAAATAATTATCACGACATGTTCTAGAAATTGTAAGTAGTTGATAATAAAAGAAAAGGTTGTTAATAATACCTTACTCGAGTTGTAGATTCATTATTATAATCATACGATGTTTCGTTAATTGGTAATTTGCATAATTAACAAATTAGAATTTACAAACCGAACCAAAAAAAAGTTTTTCTATAAACAAGTTATAAGAAAAGTGCTTTGATTAGCAAAAATTGCATAATTTCTATAGCTTAAAGATGTAGTTAATTGTTAATTAATTATATAGGGTAATAGTTTTTTATTTTTACGGGATGTTGCCTTACTGATGCTAGGCGAGAAATTATGACTAAAACTTATAATTTCCAAGTTTTTGAGAATTTAAAAAATTTATTCTATGAACTAAAAATTACAATTATTAATTTAATAATTTTATTACGAAAGAAAATATTAAAAGACCTTTGAAAATTTAAACGCTAACTTTGTTTCCATCTTTTTTTAGATTTAATTAGAATTATATGAAAAGTGCTCAAAAGAGCGTAAAAGCTTTATTTGTTTTAAAATGTTTTTCAAAATAGAGAAAGTGTACGATAGCACACATATTCAAAACAAAACAAAATTGACAAAATCCGGTATCGAAAATAATATTTAGTTGCTTATAATCCGATTTCTATTAATATAGCGTATAATATAATAAATTACCTCACAAGAGTGAGAGCTTTCACACTAAAAATAAGTAATAAATAGATACTAAAATTAAATTTCATTGCACACGTAATAATTGATTTTAAAAAAATGTATAGGACCGAACCCGTAAAAGAACGATAAATTAATTAGATACCGGGTGTAGGTAAAGTAGCTACCGTTGGGTTGGGTTGAAAAATCGATCCGCAGAAAGATCAATAATTTTCAGGATATAAAGAAATGCTGTAAATAAAGAAAATAAGTCGTATTTTTGTTATTGTGCAAGATTAGGGTAGGGTAGGTTAGATTAGGGTAAGTTAGGTTAGGTTAGGGTAGGTGAAGTTAGGTTAGGTTAGGTTAGGTTTCTTAATAAATAGTAAACTTGCACTCACTTATACATAAACGATTGATTCCATCGGCAGTATAGACGAGCTGTCGATCTAGCTAAAGTTCGACCCTGATATGAGGGGGTGCAAAGAAAAATAACAATGCAATAGAAAAATAGGGCAAATAGTTGGGCATATGTGCATGCACTCATCCCTTTTACCATAAAAACAAGTTATTTACCTTTTTTTCCGATGTCCTCTTTTCACTTGCCGAATACGCCCTTCTCCATACCAAAATCTGCTCCTCGCTCCATCACCCGCACTCACTTAATTATTTAAAACGAATCGAACGAATAATTATTGAACACTGCGCACTTAATTTAAGGTAATAACCGAATGGCGAATTATTAAAGCTTCCATCAAGCTTGCAACATCGGACTCGGTTTCAATAACGCGTACGCGGGAGTTTAAACTCGATTCCGAAAAAACCGTTTAATTATATCGCGCCTGAAAGTTAAAAATTTAGCATTAATAATCATAATCACAGATACAGTTTTTCTATTTATTTTCCGTCCAATGGAAATGACCTGAAAATAGAAAGTTGATTATTATTTTTACGTCTCCATTTAATTGGTTAGGGTACCTACGGATAGCTCGATAAGATAGATTAACCGAGATATCCGAAGCGACTGTTGCAATGAGGAAAAGAAGATGAAGAAAGGGATAGCGCAAGTGAAACACTGATCTTCAGATTTATCAAAAAAACTCACCTGTTGTTGAAGTGTCTTTCTTGTTTTGGAATGATTGAAATTTGGCCCCGTCAACAGCTTGGTTATTTGCGTCATGTTTTGTTTCCTCTTCCATCGATAAGATCTGAAAATAAAAATTTGATGGGTTATTATGTTATCTCTAAATTTCATAGCTCAGTAATTTAAATAGTTTAAAATTACAGGGAGACATTGCCACTTACAGAAGTTTGACAACGTTGGCAATTGCCCACCTGACCAACCCGACACTGATTCCATCCAATTTTTGAACTTTGTTCCTCACTATAAGTTCACTAAAAAGTGAAATATTTGAACACCGTTGTATTTATAATTGATAAACTAACGGAAAATGCAAAAAATCAATTTTTCCCTAACATCCATATAACTCTGTAGGAGAAAACAAAAAAGTTTCCCATTAAAAATTTAATCTCGTATACTTAACTCAATAGACAGTTTCCCAAATAAGGTAAACTTTCTTTGCAAATATAAATTGAATAAGAAAAAACTTTAATATATAATTACACACAATGGAAATTTTTCAATTTTCTACTTTAATATTTTCATGAATAATTTACCTAAGATACAACTTTTAGATCGGGGGTTGTCAAATTTAATTGTTAGGTTAAGAAAAAAAAAGTTTTTCAAGTTTCAGATTTTTATATACTGCATGGTGCGTGTGACATGCAATTGGGGAAATTTGGGGCTAATTGATTTTCTTTTTTTAGGTGAAAACTGAAAATTGATGAAAATATCTGTTTTCAGACTTTTGTGGCAGAAAACATTGTTTTTGTCTTTAATAACTGGTTATACTTTTGACCAGTTAATTAGTTATTCAACCGGTCAGGCTGTAACTAGAGTAGTTTTCAGCTAATTGATTTTTGTTTTCTTTATTAAAAGTGGAGAAAGCTCAAAGTTCAGATTTTCTAGATAGAAAAATTTATTTTTATCTATAGACGTAAACGCTGATTCTATTTTTCGACCAGATAATTATTAGTTACTCAACACGATAAGGCTGTAACTGGGATAGTTTTCAGCTAATTAATTTTCGCTTTCATTTTTGTCACTAATGTAGACTCATCAGCTGGTTCTAATTTTGGACCAGTTAATTATTAGTTACTCAACACGATCAGGCTGTAATTGGATAGTTTCCAGCTAATTAATTATCGTTTTCTTTAATAAATGTAGAGAAAACTCAAACTTCAGATTTTCTAGATATAGAAATCGATTTTTGTCACTAATGTAGACTCATCAGCTGGTTCTAATTTTGGACCAGTTAATTATTAGTTACTTAACACGATAAGGCTGTAACTGGGATAGTTTTCAGCTAATTAATTTTCGTTTTCTTTTATAAATTTAGAGAAAACTCAAAGTTCAGATTTTCTAGATAAGAGAAATCGATTTTTGTCACTAATGTAGACCCATCAGCCGGTTCTAATTTTGGACCAGTTAATTATTAGTTACTTAACACGATAAGGCTGTAACTGGGATAGTTTTCAGCTAATTAATTTTCGTTTTCTTTAATAAATTTAGAGAAAACTCAAAGTTCAGATTTTCTAGATAAGAGAAATCGATTTTTGTCACTAATGTAGACCCATCAGCCGGTTCTAATTTTGGACCAGTTAATTATTAGTTACTTAACACGATAAGGCTGTAACTGGGATAGTTTTCAGCTAATTAATTTTCGTTTTCTTTAATAAATTTAGAGAAAACTCAAAGTTCAGATTTTCTAGATAGAGAAATCGATTTTTGTCACTAATGTAGACCCATCAGCCGGTTCTAATTTTGGACCAGTTAATTATTAGTTACTTAACACGATAAGGCTGTAACTGGGATAGTTTTCAGCTAATTAATTTTCGTTTTCTTTTATAAATTTAGAGAAAACTCAAAGTTCAGATTTTCTAGATAAGAGAAATCGATTTTTGTCACTAATGTAGACCCATCAGCCGGTTCTAATTTTGGACCAGTTAATTATTAGTTACTTAACACGATAAGGCTGTAACTGGGATAGTTTTCAGCTAATTAATTTTCGTTTTCTTTAATAAATTTAGAGAAAACTCAAAGTTCAGATTTTCTAGATAAGAGAAATCGATTTTTGTCACTAATGTAGACCCATCAGCCGGTTCTAATTTTGGACCAGTTAATTATTAGTTACTTAACACGATAAGGCTGTAACTGGGATAGTTTTCAGCTAATTAATTTTCGTTTTCTTTTATAAATTTAGAGAAAACTCAAAGTTCAGATTTTATAGATAAGAGAAATCGATTTTTGTCACTAATGTAGACCCATCAGCCGGTTCTAATTTTGGACCAGTTAATTATTAGTTACTTAACATGATAAGGCTGTAACTGGGATAGTTTTCAGCTAATTAATTTTCGTTTTCTTTAATAAATTTAGAGAAAACTCAAAGTTCAGATTTTCTAGATAAGAGAAATCGATTTTTGTCACTAATGTAGACCCATCAGCCGGTTCTAATTTTGGACCAGTTAATTATTAGTTACTTAACACGATAAGGCTGTAACTGGGATAGTTTTCAGCTAATTAATTTTCGTTTTCTTTAATAAATTTAGAGAAAACTCAAAGTTCAGATTTTCTAGATAAGAGAAATCGATTTTTGTCACTAATGTAGACCCATCAGCCGGTTCTAATTTTAAACCAGTTAATTATTAGTTACTTAACACGATAAGGCTGTAACTGGGATAGTTTTCAGCTAATTAATTTTCGTTTTCTTTAATAAATTTAGAGAAAACTCAAAGTTCAGATTTTCTAGATAAGAGAAATCGATTTTTGTCACTAATGTAGACCCATCAGCCGGTTCTAATTTTGGACCAGTTAATTATTAGTTACTTAACACGATAAGGCTGTAACTGGGATAGTTTTCAGCTAATTAATTTTCGTTTTCTTTTATAAATTTAGAGAAAACTCAAAGTTCAGATTTTCTAGATAAGAGAAATCGATTTTTGTCACTAATGTAGACCCATCAGCCGGTTCTAATTTTGGACCAGTTAATTATTAGTTACTTAACACGATAAGGCTGTAACTGGGATAGTTTTCAGCTAATTAATTTTCGTTTTCTTTAATAAATTTAGAGAAAACTCAAAGTTCAGATTTTCTAGATAAGAGAAATCGATTTTTGTCACTAATGTAGACCCATCAGCCGGTTCTAATTTTGGACCAGTTAATTATTAGTTACTTAACACGATAAGGCTGTAACTGGGATAGTTTTCAGCTAATTAATTTTCGTTTTCTTTTATAAATTTAGAGAAAACTCAAAGTTCAGATTTTATAGATAAGAGAAATCGATTTTTGTCACTAATGTAGACCCATCAGCCGGTTCTAATTTTGGACCAGTTAATTATTAGTTACTTAACATGATAAGGCTGTAACTGGGATAGTTTTCAGCTAATTAATTTTCGTTTTCTTTAATAAATTTAGAGAAAACTCAAAGTTCAGATTTTCTAGATAAGAGAAATCGATTTTTGTCACTAATGTAGACCCATCAGCCGGTTCTAATTTTGGACCAGTTAATTATTAGTTACTTAACACGATAAGGCTGTAACTGGGATAGTTTTCAGCTAATTAATTTTCGTTTTCTTTAATAAATTTAGAGAAAACTCAAAGTTCAGATTTTCTAGATAAGAGAAATCGATTTTTGTCACTAATGTAGACCCATCAGCCGGTTCTAATTTTAAACCAGTTAATTATTAGTTACTTAACACGATAAGGCTGTAACTGGGATAGTTTTCAGCTAATTAATTTTCGTTTTCTTTAATAAATTTAGAGAAAACTCAAAGTTCAGATTTTCTAGATAAGAGAAATCGATTTTTGTTTTTTTTAGACCCATTAGATGGTTCTACTTTCAACCAGTTAATTAGTTAGTCAGCCCGTCAGGCTGTAACTAGCGTAGTGTTCAGCTAATTGATTTTAATTTTCTTTAGTAAAAGTTGAAAAAGCTCAAAGTTCAGAAAATATAGATTTTTTTCTTTCAGGATTTCTAGATCCGTCAGTTAATTTGATTTTAAAGATAGAACAGTCAATTAATAATCGGTCAATAAAAAAATCTAACAATGTTGAGACGCCAGCGTCTGTCGTTCAATATATCCGCCTTATCTATCAGTTCCTCTCTTAGTTATTGGTCTTTCAACCACCCTGTGCAATTGATCTGCCTGGTTTTTAAATTTCGGCTAGTTCAACCAGTTTGTTGGTCAAGGTCAAAACTTCCTAATAAGCAAAAATGAACTGCAATTCGTCTTTTTTAAATTATGGGGTTTGAAAGAAATTATTAGGCAGTGGTTAAGATTAATAAGGACTTTCATTTTTTATGCAAATTTCAAACCTTTTAATCCTTTTTTTATTTAGCGTGATATCCTCTACTTACTGTAGTAGGTTAGTTATTATTATGCAAAAAGCTACGCAACTTGCGTCAGTATTTTTTGGGTAGTTTCAACGGTTTTTGGGAAAAGGATTAATAATAATCGACTCGACAGATGTTCCTTTTACATATTCAAAAAAATGTTTTTATCCTTGCTAAAAATAGTTTGAAAAATTGATTGTCGTGCTAATAAATACTTTTTTAAATGTTAATTATTCTAATTACATTTCAAGTGCAAGGTCGCGATGACTTCCAATAGTGCACTTTTTAAAATTTTTCCAAATTATAAAAAAAATAGCAATCTATTAAAAGGTTGTAATTTGTTTTATTATAATATGTGATAACACCTACTTGATAACGATAAGCACGGCTTACTCACGGTTATCCTACTACGGGTGTGACTAAAGCAAGTGCCAACTTGTCTCAACCCGTAACTTCCACGTTCACCTAACCTTGGTCTTGCATCAGAAATTGCATCATTTCTACAAACTTTTCTAGTGAAATTTAAAAATAATTTTGTACGGATTCACCTATTAATTTTCATAATTTAATTAATACAACACTTAAAATTTTTCTCACACGACAGGCCTTTTGTGATACGGTACGGAAGTCGTTTCCAAAATGGGAAGTAGGGCCCCCAGGGAGTCGAAAAAATTGAAAATGGATACCGAATAAGAATTTTTTATTCCCCTATTTCGCTTTTTACCTTTATGCCAAAGCTATTATCTATTTTGTTTGGTAGTAAAGAAAAGGGTGGACACGGGGGTCGTACGAATGCATTTAATATCCAAAGGGGCTGAGGGGTTAATACAAAGAGAAGTGAAGTGTCCCGTTCAAACTTGAAAGAATTATTTTACCTTTGTTGGCTTCAACAGGCCACAAATTGTGTTTTTATAATTTTTCCAATGTGCTAGTTTCACTATGATAAACAAAGGAAAAACAAAGGAAATGAATAGAAAACCATTTTCGTGTTTAATTCACGATTTTAACATATAATTAAGGGAAATTTGCTATTAATAGACCCTTTATTGTATTTATTCGAGAGAAAGTTGATCAATTTTGTGAAAAAAGAACACAAATGGTTGATTTTTAGTTTTTCAGGAAAATTATTAATGGTGGGAAATTTCCTCTTCATTTTCAGTAATTTAATTATAATTTAGTTTAATTGTGTTAAAATAAGAAATAATGTTAAAACAAAGGAATTATTATGCATTAGATGCTTATGTGTATGCGGTGGCTCACGTACACCACTCGGAAAAGCCCGAACGGGGCTCCGGAGTAACTCCGGAGCTTTTCAGCAGTACGGATAGTGGGGTGATTATATAACCGGCGTTTCGCCGGCAACTGATATTAGTTGCTCCTCGTTAGTGAGTTGAATAAGAATAAAGTAGAAGAAAGAAAATCTTGTCTTTGTTCTTTGTGTCATATTATTTTTTAATAATTAAAAAAATGGAAGTTTTAGCAGTAACAAATTTAGACTACAAAAGCCAAAGAGGTGAGTTTTCGTAGAAAATTTTTTTTTTAATTTTCACCCAATTTTCCAAATTTGCAAAATTTTTCACTAAGTCAAATTGAAAACCGGTTTGTGATTTTTCAAATATTTTTTTAATTTTCGCGAGTGGAAATTGAGTAATTAGACAAAGTGAACATTAGTGTGTCAAACGATCAGCTGGTTACCTAGGCCGGCCGGCTTTCTAGCTACGAAGATGCCCTCCATTGACCTCTCTTGTTGGCTTAGCAACAGCGGTTTCACTTCTGCCTTGAATATAATTCGCTTTCCTTTACGAATAAACCGTTGCGCTTTGTTTATAATTACTTTACGAGATTAGAATAGAAATTTCTATTTCCCTAAATTTCTCTCAAAATTTTCGAATTTTAATATTTTTCTTTTTTTCATAGATTGGGATTATGAGGCTTATCCCACATCAGAAGAAGGAAATTGTGAAGCAGCAGCAGTAACGGCGTTATCGAAACGTCTCGAAACAGAACTTAGGGCAGCTAAAAGAACACACTTATCTTGTGGCGAAGTCTTATTACCTTGCGGTCTCCTCCAAGTAATAGCTGGTGATATATTAGCTTTAGCGGACTCAGAACCTTGCGGTTTAAGAGGCTGCACTCTTTATTTAAACTTTGCCGGAGAACAAGACTGCAGAAAATTAAGTACCATCAAATGCGATCCCTACACAGCACCAACTTTCGAACTCTACTTAACCCTTAAGCAAACTTTAAGCGGCTGGAATTCCTTCCTACCACAATTCTTAAAGTAAGTTTTTTAGAAAATTTTTGAAAATTTCAAATTGCTAACAATTTTTTTTTAATTACAGAAAAATTACTCGTGGTGGCACAGTTATGATCAGCACAGAATATGACCTAACAAAAAAGAAACTTTATCGTACCTTTGTTGAGTAAGGTTTTTTTATAAAAAGGGTCATCTACTGAAGACTGAAAACATTTTTCACATCACCACATTTATCTTCATCAGTAGATCGCTCATTATCTCACGTTGAAAAAATCTTATATTAAAGCGAGGTTTAACTTTCTACTTAAGAGCTACTTAAGTTAACCAGTGAATATCGTCAGTAATGAAAAAAAGTTGTTAAACCGACCTGTATATAGATTTTTTTTATATATATTCATTTCTCCCAGTAGGTTTAGTTTTATAAATGTTACAAAAGATTAATGTGAAAAGCGAAGCGTGATAGTATTTTTAGATTTATTCGTACAGTATAGATGTTAGATGTTCTTTTTTTCATTAGCAATAATAAGCTATTTTAATTAACCGAAACAAATAATTGTGTCCACAATATTTTTTTTGGTATTTGTGATTTTTAAAAATATTTTTTTTATTAAAATTTGTTCGGTTTGTAATTATTGTGATATTAGTTGCGAAACGACATCAATATTATCTATAATATATTATATTTATATACTGACTTATATATCGAATAGTTGAACTAGCAACTAAATCTTCATTACGAGCATAATTTTGTTTAAACGAAATTTTTTGGGCTCCAAACAGTATTGATTGAGCTGCCAGTTCACACAAAAATATTAAATTTAACAAATACAAAGATCATATCAGATCTCAACGAATAATTTTTTTCAAGTGTTTTTAAGTTTTGTTTATTGTAAGATTATATTGTTAAAAGGCTGTAATTTAATTTAACTTTTTTTATTTTCAAATTTTGTATAATTATTGATAGGTTTAATTTGATGAATTAATTGTTTTTGCTCCTGTGTGATAGTACAGTAAATTAAACAAAAAAAAACTGTACACTTCTCGAGCTTTTTTTACATATTGTAAAATTATTAAATGTTAAGAGAATATAAGTTTTATAAAAAGTGATAAAAAAAAGAATATATTATATTGAAAATTACATAAACTTTTTCATTCCACCCCCAAAAAACCTTAAAAGCTCCTTTATGCAAAGGGGAACCCCCTACAACAACTTCAACTTTTCATACCGTCTCCAAACTCCAAAGTTTTGAGAAGCAAAAGCTTAAAAGTTGACTCAAAACTTTTTAAGTAAACACAAAATTAACTTGACAGAATATTAACGGAAGCTCTTTAAATTGTTTTATCAAACTTTTTAAGTCCTAATCCTAAGTACATTAATTTGAAATTCAGAGAAGGTATACGAGTATATGGTTGAAGGTCCCAACTTTTGTTTAATTAGGATTGAAACGCTACAAGCTCTCCCCTAATTTTTTTATACTTTAATAGACCAAACCAAGTTGAAAATTACCGACGATGTACGTTCTAAATTATTTAAACAAACCGAAATGGAATTATTTATATTTAAAATTGTTCAACAAGAGGGATAAATACGAGAAAAGTTATTTACAGGGTGGTCCTAATTTAGAAGTTCAAAAAACTATTTTTTCAATGACAACATCGGTCGTTAATAGGGCGATCTACAGGTTATTCTATTCATGAAAATGAAACAAAGGACAGCTCGTACGCACGATCTTCTGACGAATGCGCATCCTACTCTTATTGCGGAAATAAATACCTGGGCTTGTGCCAAAACAATTTTTTGATTAATGTTTTTGATTATTATCAACGTTCAGCAACTGCTTAATAAATATTCAGATAATGCCAAAAATGAAATGAAATTGCAAACAGCTATAAGAAGAGATGATTAAAAGAATGATTTATTGGAAGCTCTTTTCAATCTCTTCCCGTGTTTAGCAAACAGTTTGGAAAAAACAAGATAATTATAGTAAAGGTCATGCTTACGATAAGCTTAATGGAACGAGATAAATAATTAAAGAGCAACACTCAATACAAGACAAGAGGAGATTTCGTAAGGTTTCGATGGACATTTAAGAACTTTAAAATATCTGGATGTAGAAGAATGCAAATTTTTGTTTCGAGACATTAAAATAAATAATTTATCATTTTGGTGATAGTGATGGTCGAATAAGGAATAGGTCATAAGCCTAATAAGAACAGAAAGAAGAAGGAAAGTAAAATCTATACCAACAAGCAGTAAATAATAAATGTCGATGTAGTGGTTGCAAAGCGAAAACGGATCTTGGATGTTTCTGAAATCTCCAAATGGGCCTACAAGGAAAATTTATTAAGCAGGATCTGGCTGGGGATGACTAATACTAAGTTGTTATTGCTTCATAAACATCAGCGGTTATACGTTCATTCCATCTTTGGGCGTAAGCCTCTCCATCTCTCTAAGCCCTTGGTTCTCAATCTTTTTGAAGTCGGGGAACACTAAACGTGTTTACTGTGGCTTCACGGAGCACCAGTGTTCCGCGGACCACGAATTGAGAACCAAGGCTCTAAGTCGTCAGCCCTCTCTATTTATTGCTGTCATCGAAATTGTTTCAACATGCTTTTTACAATTTTTTTCCCACTTAATACCTCGATCCCAGCAGCCAACAGGGGCAGATCTTAAGAGTTGTGACGTTGTGGGTCAGTTATAAGAGGGTGCCTATTCAGGTTTTGGCAAACTCCTAACGTCCTAACCCTTAAACGAAGATAAAAATAAATCTCGAGGTAGTGTTGCAAAGGAAGAATATAGGTACATCTTGAACGATTTGCAAAAGTCAACAAGGTCTTTCGTTTTAGTGCTTAAAAAAGCTGATCTTTGGTATGTATAAAGCTTTAAATCCTATTGTTGAGCAGATAGTTCTCGACATAGTGTTAAATATGAAGAATCTACCTTGGAAGGTTGTCAAAATCCAAAGGACCAATTGGACAAAATCCAATGAGATAAAGCTGCTTTGGTGGCCTTGAAGTTTGTTTTGCAAGACATTACGGCACCAAATATGTACGTAAAAGGTATAAGAGCGATAAGAGTTTCAGGGTTACACGGGAGGGAATATAAAGTATAAAGATCGTAAACATAATTTCTAATTATCAAAATGATTTTTATAAACATTATCTCATTTTCTGACTATACGAAACACTTGTCGACTGTAATTTCCTTATTAATCATTGTTATCAATCTTCATTAATTAGAAATTAATAAGCACCAGTTTCCAAAAATTATAGGAAAATCCACATATTTGCTGAACTAAAACAAAGGCCTTTAAAGGATGTTTTAAGGAAGTTTGTAAAGTTTAGACTTTACCCACACACTTCCTGATACCCTAAAAGCCCGTACACACACACAGCCTTGCCTTCCGGTTTGCCTGTGCAGACGACTTGCACAGGCCACCTGACCGCTGTCCAGACGCTTCTGTTTGGCCTGCACAGGGCGCTTAAACGGTGTCCACCAGCTCCTATGCAGGCGACCTGCACAGGCCAAACCACAGGCCACAGCCACAGGCAAACTGCCATAACCACAGGCATAACCCATCTTAAGGTTTCGACAAGTTAATGTTCAGATATTTAAAGCGGAGCGTCTGTGGTTCGTTCAGGCGGCCTACGAAGTTTTAGCCTACCACATTAAAAACCTTTACGTGTGAAGTGGAGGAAGAGTCATAGGGCCTATTTAGAAAATGTCAGCAGCCGAAATGCTTAATTATTTACTGTGTTAGGATTGGTTGTTATCACTCAGCATCTCAGACCCTGATCTTCCCTGATTGAACCTACAGTTTCGACTTGTCTGCGCAGTTAAGCTCTGATTTTTACTACGTAGACCTGTGCAGACACGGTCTGTAGATTCATTCAGAGTATAGTTTTGGCCTGT
This sequence comes from Malthinus seriepunctatus, assembly GCA_963924605.1. Lineage (NCBI taxonomy): Eukaryota > Metazoa > Arthropoda > Insecta > Coleoptera > Cantharidae > Malthinus > Malthinus seriepunctatus. The sequence continues at coordinate 2,376,598 of OZ004603.1, forward strand.
ACAGACGTCCTTTATTAAAAGCATGCACGTATGGAGGCAACGTGATAATTTCGGTTTGCCTCCTCGCCTGCACAGGTTTGGCCAATGGCGTAAATAACGGGCCCACAGGGTCCGCGTTGCGGGAGGCCCCCAAAAAAGTCTGATAGTTTGTAGTGGGATTTTAACACTCCTAAGCCTTCTCGATTAAAATCTTATTTGGATCCCTCATATGAGCTAAAGCAAACAGATGGTAAATACAATTTTGGACAGTAGTTTGAGCCCATTCGAGGGAAAAAGAGCTAAGATATTTCAAAAAGCAGATTGTGGAGATTTTGAACTTTGAGATTAAATCTAAGGAAAACTGCAGAATTAATTTAAGAAAGCACCAGTTGGAGAAACTCCATAGCTATACGAATGAAAATAAACCAACATTTTCCATACATCGACCACTTTCTGATAATTTGTCTCTCACACGACGACACGCCCATCCTAACCTCAATCAAAATTCGTTACCTTTTTTCAAAATTTTCTGCTAGTTTGTTTCTGCAGCGTTGTTATTTTTTAATAACTTATTAAAAATAGGGCTATTTAATCGAAGTTTAAAAGCGTATTAATTATTATTATGGCATGATAAAAATAATCTCGTGATAATGAACTCGCATGTCAACTCCCAAATCCACAATAAATAAATAAAAAAATCATAAACTATATCTCAAGAGAGGAACTGGTTTTATAAATATTATTAAACGCCAACCTTTTTTTTTATAATTAATTTTTTTACACTTTTTCAAGCAACAGATATTTATTAAACTACTACGTTTCCTCTATATTTTTCAAAATAAATTATTTAATTTGAAAAAAAAAGTTGTTTTTCCTTTAAACAGATAAAGGATAAAATAAACAATATAAAATATATAAATTTGAACTATCCGACTGTGTCACAAATCAATTCCAATATATTGCAAGATACCGAGATCAACATCATTAAAGTTGTCTAGTTTTGAGTCTTGAATGAAACTTGATGTTTTATCCTAAATGGAAACTTGTTCCGCTAACTTTTAAGGATGGTTATCTAACAATAAGTATACCGTGTGTCTTAATACTCCTGTTATTATTTGTTTACTATTCCAAAAGCCTCACGATCTTTACAAACGTCTTAATAAGTGTGGACGTAGACCTACGTTGCTCTGAAGAGCCTAATCAGCTCCATGGGATGAAAAAGGGGTTAATAAGGACCCAAAGGCTACAGTGCATGGACATGACTGTAGGTGATAGCAATAGTTACTCCAAAATGCTGGAAGGGGGCTCTCTAACTCTAGAAACTTGTTAATTGCATTCTACTCACGTATGGCTTCTTCCTGCCTTAGATTTGGGTAGCCATAAGTTCACCCCTAACCTGTTGCTTGAATTAATACACTACTTTGACCGTGAACTCCACTGAGTTAGCTAATTTGTGATACTTGAAGCCGCAGAATATACATATAATAACAATCCTTCCTTTTAAGCCTGCGCCACACACACAAGCTTACCTTCGGACCTGTGCATCAGGCGCCCTGCGCAGGCCAAACCGGAGCGTCTGAACAGCGTCTAGGCTCCGATTTGGCCCGTGCAGGCCGACCGACCGCTTATTTGGGATTTTGCTTTTCTTAAGCCTGCGCCACACACACAGTCTTGCATTCCAGATTAGCTTATGCATCAGGCGACCTGCACAGGCCAAACCGGAGCGTCTGGACGTCGTCCAGGCGGCCTGGTCAAACCGGAGTTGTGAAACCTGTGTGTGTGTGGCGCGGACTTTAGACTTCTTTTCACATCACACTTTCAGATGACATAAATTCAAGTGAAGGGCTATTTTTTGAATACCAACTGAATACAGTTGCCCTATTGGCATTTTTTTTATTTGTATGAAGTTAGTGCCTAACCTGATATTTTAAACCGCACAGACTTACACTTTTAGAGCTTTTTACTTTGTTTCACGTAGTATTCTCTTTAAACCCTAATCTGGAGCTATTTAGGTTCGTTTGCTATAAAAGGCGAACGGGTGACCGGTTGACCCTACGATCACGCCACTAGAACTAGAACCAGCACAATTTCTGATACACTTGTAAAGGAATGATTTGGGTCACGCTGTATACATATCAAATGAAACGTTATGTTGAATTCAAAATCACATCATATAGTATATAATAGGTATACTTATATATAAAGTCAGATAGTTGAAGAAATTACAACCAAGATTTTAGAGATATAACCGGTCGTAAAAGCCTACGTTTTATACGTCACACAATTATAATAAACTAAATTAAAATTTGATTTTAATCTCTTTTTAGGAGTTATAATTTTGTTAAAAAATCGTCTAATTACAGTAATTTAAAAAGCGATTCATACGAAGGCAGCAGCGAAAAAGTTTTTTAGCAACTTCTCTATATGTGCAGAGAAATATAAAGTAAAAGGTTATAAAAATGGCATATAAAAATCAAACCTTAACTATCGTGAATAGAAAGTTTTCAAACTTTTTTCTTCATCTCGTCGGTTGGTAACAAATGTAAAATGTGGTCTTTTTAAATGTTTTAAATTGACTAGCTACGAAGGGATTGTAACGATAGTTGACTGGAAATTACTTACAAGGTATAAAAGGGTCTACGTGACAAGGATCACAAAACCGTCCCCAATTATGTAAATTTTGAGGCTATTTTGAGTATTTTCTAACTGTAAGTTAGCTATCTTTCAACTATTGAAAAATATTTAATTAAAATGATTTTTTGTGTTTTAAATTAAAATTGTTTCAAAGATCGAAGGGCCTTATCTTTAATTTAATTACCTTCGCATTAATCATTTCTAAGCTTTGTTTTTAATTTATAAAGCACTAACAGGTCTTTTGAGTGTTATGACTTTCAAGCACCTTCTCAGATCCTTAAGAGTCCAACAAGTGAAAGCTAATTAGTTAAAATGCCAGTTAGCACTCAAAGTAGTGCCAAAAATCTCATAGATCCCTATACAAAGCCAAAGAAGGTGCAAAAGAAGTCCACATAGGTTTTGAACAGTTCAGAAATGTTACAGGACCTCGAGAGCCTCGAAAAGGCAATAACATTGTCGAGTTTGAAAGTTATAAAAAAGTTATCGAAATCTTAAAAATTTGTGCTAAGAGGTTCAAATTGGGGTCAAATCCCAGGCACGTAATTACGGGAGGGCCAGGGATAGGCCCACCTAAAATTTTGGTGGCCTACCCTGATAAAATGACAATTCTGAATCGACACAAAATATTTCATCTTTAAAAAGTTTAATGGGTTACATAAATTATGTATTTGGCCCACCCAAAAAGATTTGTGGCCACCTAGTGCTCACCTCATTTTAGGAAGCTGGTTACGTGCCTGTGAAATCCACAGAGCAATTTTTCAAAAACCCCATAAGATAGAAGACTATACTTTAAAAGCCTTGAAGCTTGTTTTGCAAGACATTTAGGCACCAAAAGTACGTCAAAAGTATAAGAGCGATAAGAGTACAGGGCCACTGGAAGGAATACAAAGTACAAAGATTGTAATCATAATTTCTATAATCATCAAGATCAAAATGATTTCTATAAAGTTTATCTTATTTTCTGACAATACAAAACACTTGCCGTCTGTAGTTTCCTTATTAATCATTTTAATCGTTATCAATCTTAATTAATTAGTCCATGAGATGTCTATAAATTCCCAAAAATTGTAGGAAAATCCACACGAAATTTCATGAATTGAAGCAAGACGTTTGAAGAATACTTCCGAGCAGCTTTCAAAGTTAAGCTTTCTCATTCTAGAAGGACTTTAGATGGACTTTTAATACTGAAACTCCTTAAAAATTTTAAAATTTGGGTCACCAAAAAAATTTTATTAAAAAATCTTAGCAGAAAAGCAGGAAAACTTATTTTCATCACTCAACATCTGATATGAGCAGAAGGAAACAGACGAAGAATAAGATAAGATGTTGTTATAGACCATCGACCACGTTCTTGTTCTTTTTTCCATTTCACTTTATAGTAATATCTACATGATTTTAAGAAGGAATAACATTAATTGTAGACGACAGGTTAGAGCGCTACTCCACTGCACATCTACGTTAGCGGAGCCATGGGTTCGACTCCCATCAATGGATGGAATAGAACTTTTAATTCCAATAAACCCTCAAAGAACTTAGCACTTGCTCTGCTATATCCTTAAGATCGTCGATATAAGATAAAAAATAAGAAAAGCACTCAAAACCAACAAAAACAGCGTTCCTTGCAGACTCATCACCTTCAAAATTGGTAAATACATACACAAAACATTGGGCTCATTCAGAACACACACGACAGTTGGAAACAACTGATCGATTGATCATCTCTGTCCACCTACTGAAATAGACAGAAAGAAAGGATGACTAATCGAACAGCTGTTGGCAACAGTTGAGTGTCCTGAATGGCTCCGTTAACTCCTATCATTAAACTATTCTTTCCATAGAAATCCAAGACCATTTCTATTAATTTTGACCAAACCTGAAACCATCTCACCTTCATAACATGATATTATCCTCTTTCCTATCATAGGTATCAGAAAAAGCTGTTCTATAGGAAGTTTCTAAAGAGACCCGAGGTAGTGGGAAATATCAGAAAAATCTCTTCAGCGTTTAGAAAATTTCGTAAAATTTTTTCTCATGTCTCGATAAGACTCTTCCAGAGAAATTAATTTATGAACTGTACGAGGCTTATCGAGATGGTTTTGCAAAGCAAGAGTTGGGAAATCTTAAGAATTTTGACATAGAGCTTCAGAAGAGTGTCTCCAATGATGAAGCTGTGGGTCCGATTATGTGAGCAAGAAAGGTATAGCAAGTTCTCGACGAATAATTCAATATCAAAAACACACCTTTTAAAATTTTTGAGTTGTAGATTTTTTATGTAAATTATATTTTGAATCTTTGAAAAAAAATTTAATTAAAATAATTTTTTCCTTTACATAAACGAAAATAATTTTAAAGGTGGTTTAGCTCGAAGCACTTTCTATATTTTAATTGCCCTCTTTTGAATAATTCTAAGCTTTTTTTATATTTTGTAATTTATAAATCTTTTTCATCATTTTTATTCTACACGAAAATTTTAATAAGTTTTAATTATAAGCAAGAACTTTTCTTTTAATTTTTTTCTGGTTCGTACTAAACGTAAATTACAAATGGAATTTTTTCCAAATTTAATGTACAAGTTTTTTTGTTCAATTTTACTAATGAATTTTTTAAATCCTACTCTGAAAAAATTGATGGAAAAATATATGTACTTATTGTATAAAATTAAGCTACACGAATGGAAAATATTTTAACCACAAGCAAAAAGTCATCATTTTAGTTTCCAAATCAAGCTTTAATCTGTCAGTTTTTAGTTAAAAATGCACATGAAATGTCAACAACTTAAAAATTACTTAATCGACAAAAAATGTAGTTCACAAGGACCATTGCCTTTTAATCCATTTCTAATATCCTCCTGTCATAAGAGTAGTGAAGAAAAGAGTATGAAATGTAGTTACTCAAAAGAAAAAATAGGATGGGGCCAAGAATAATACCCTGAGGCACACCCTCATATAATACAAGCAAAGAGGACTCAATCGGCCCTACAAAAACTTTTTATTGACGTCCAGCAAGATCAGTAAAGATCAGACGAGAACAGTCTCGCCAAAGATAGATATTCTCTAAATTGTGGTGCGCCGCAAGGTTTTATACTTAGTCCTGTCGTATTTACCCCTTTTATTAATTCTATGGACAATAAAAAATGGACTTTGTGACAACTGTTGAAGTGCAAACTTGACCTAGAGCTATTTTTATTGGAACAATAAAAACCTTCTAGTGGTTAGTTCCACAATTTTTAATTAAACGCATCGATTTCATTAAAAATTGATTTTTTATCCGACTATTAAGACTAATGACCAACATGAACTTGAAAAAAAGGTTAATTTACTTTTTAATGATACTTTTATAGATTAAATTAGTTTGAAATTATGTTAAAGTAGGAATAATGTTTTGACCTGTAAACTAATAATTAACAATAGAATTGGATTCATATACGTTCAGTTCAGTGTATTATAGTGTGGTTTAAAATAGCTAATACAAAGACTGTTTCATCTTTAAATTGCACTATTTTTTTTGCAATTAAAATTGTACTTTATACATTGTTTAATTAATATAATTAGATATTAGATAGAAATTATAATTTTTTTCCTGAACTGACTACATTTTTGTTATACAGGGTGGCCATTTTAACGATTTATTGGACTAAAATACTAACGAGAGCAAATTTTACAATATTTTGGGTTTTTAAAATTTTTGTACTTTAGCAATCCACTTATAAATAAATTAATGGCTTTTCTGCGAATTTATTAATTTATGAAATACGCGAAAATTTAATTTATATACACATATTAAAATTTCCTGGAGGAAAACCTTTTCTTAACCTTCTCTTAAAATTTTAATAAAGAAATAACCTATATAAGGTGTATTTCCGAAAACAAGGAAGTTGTATTATACCTTCAAAGGAATTTTAATTAGACGTTTATTACATCAGAATCAACTTTACCTTCATTAGATTCTAATAAATAATAAAGTTTGCTTCAAAGGGAAGTGAAAAGAAAACCTAAATTATTAAAGAAAATTAATAAATAAATGCAATATACACGGTGCCATAGAAATATAAGACACAAAATTTAACTGGAGCGTTGGGTCACCAGACTAATCTTCAATAAGCAGGTCGGTCAAAAAATTACCATAAAGCGAAAATGATTGTTAGAGAAAAGTCTTTCGTAGGCCGGAAAATAGCTCATGAATGATTAATTGATTGAATGGGCTATTAAACTGGAGACTAGTATTCGAAGAACTGCTGTGATTGTTAAGATACTCTTCAGCGACAGTTTTCCATTTCCAAATTTTTTACTGCTTCCTTTGTTGTTAGGTCGAGATGGGCAGTGGGCACAGAGCTATCGTCTGGTGACTGGCAAACCTGAGTTTGTAGAAATGGTAATATTGCAAGGGGGTATTACCATTACATTGCATTTCCTCTTCCATGGTTGCAATGTTTGCTCCATATTAAATAGAACCAGTGAGGTAAGAACATTTTTGAAAGAGACTTTTAGGGGTTGAGCATACTGGAGCCATCGTAGCACCAACGTATATGAACCTATTAAGTAGGATCACGCAAGTGTTGAGCGAACGGTCTAAATTACTTCAAATGGGAGCGTAGACGACATCTGTCCCCCATTTATGTTACTATAATTTAGCACTTACGACATCTGTCCCCCATTTATGTTACTATAATTTAGCACTTTTACAGTTTATCCAATGAATTACTGTAACAAGTTTAATACGGCATGCGTACAACATTGCCAAGTTTAAGTTTGACGAGTTTGCGCTCATTAGGTTTATGAATAACCATGAAATTTGTAGTAACTACAACCGTTGATTGTGAATGATACAACTCATAACAAACATAACTATAAATTTCTGAGAAACTTGATCTAAAATTAAAATGTTTGTAAAAACAAAACCGTATAATAAATACGAAGATTGAAATGACGAATTTTTATTATTTAAAGTCATACGTTGGTGACTTCCCAATTTATTTTAGACAAAAATGTCAAGTTTTAGTGTATAAAAATCTGCATCGAAATCAATATTGAAAATTACTTTTAGATGATTTTTATAACTTTAATTTGTTTGAAAGTAAAAGTTTTTTAGCTCGTATGAAACGTCAATTTCCATGTCCACGCTTATACCTATTTGCACGATTTTCTGCCAAAAAATAAAAAAAATTGTAAAACGATAATTTCGAGAAACGCAATTGACAGGTTTCATTATTGACTATGTACTGGTTAATAATAATTTATTATTGATCTGCTCTAGGCAAGAAATGATGAAAAACGATTTTACTACTCACAAAATAATACCAATAATATAGGTTCTTGGGCTAAGAAAGGAAAAAATATTCTATCTGTACCAATTGATAATTAATTCGTTGTGTATCTTTATATCCTTAAAGATGGTCTTTAATTTAAAAAGTTTTCTTTTTCTTTTTTATTGTAGTAGTAATGTTTGATCAAGTAACGTCGAGTGCGTGCCGGCCTAACTGGCTTGGGTGTGTATGACGTATACCGCGTTATGGGTTGCGATACATTATACAGGGTGAATCCTAACGTACGGATCAAACTGATAGGGCATCTAAAGGGGACCAAAAGATAATTTTTTTTAAATAAACTTTTAATCAAAATCTAATAACAACAAAGTTACATGGGTTTTAAGTTCTTATAAATTAATGCCCAGCTATTGAGTACCGCTGAGCTTATAGAAAATACCCTATTTAATTTCTGACGTTTAATAAATTTTGACTGATTTTGACGTACATGATTAAATTAAATAAATCAGCGGATTTAAATAGGTGGGCACCCATAACTGGGCATTATAAAGAAAAATTAAATAGGCATAACTTTGATAGTAAAAAAGTTTTACTAAAATTTTAGCTGAACTTTGTTTAAATAATTCTCAAATATTGCAAATTTGAATTCAAAACGTAAGTCATTACTCTATTTTTAATATAAAATGCTCAGGTTTATAAGAACTTAAAACCGTTATAACTTTGTTCTTATTTGATTTTGATTAAAAGTTTATTTAAAAAACAATTATATTTTGGTCCCCTTTAGGTGCCCTATCAGTTTGATCCGTACGTTAGGATTCACCCTGTATTGACGCGCTTCAAATTAGTGTGCCACATAAATATTCCTAACTTACAAATCATAGGTCCTAGATCAAAAATTTTTTTTTCAAAAACTTCTCATATATATTGGCTTAACTCGCCTCGCTGCATGTATACCAAAATTTTTACTAATAAAAAAGTTTGTCGCTTAGTGAAAATCTGAATACATGTATAGCGACTTCACAAGTTATCTGTTATTTAAAACAAATAATTAACAATATTTGACAAAAAAAAACAAATCTGTTGGAAGCGGTCACTTGTGTACTTTAATTTAAAAAAAGAATTATGTCGATAGCTCAATTAGATTAGAAGTTGAGACAATGTAAATATTATAAAACGTAATTTTTATGAATGAGCATTTTTTGAGGTTTTTTCGAAATAAAAAAGCTCACGACCACGAGAAAATGTCGTAAATGCCCATTTCATGTGGCCAAAAGTCTACTCAACAAAACCCATAAGGTCCCATCTGGTTCTAAATCAAAAAACTAGAACGATACATTTTGGGCTCCGTTTCGCTCCACTAAAATCAATATTTAAAATTACTTTTGGATGCTTGTATAACACCAGAAATTGAATTTTAAAATTTTGTAAATTAGCACATTATAGGGACTGCCTTAAAATTACCAAAAAAATGTTTAGCGTTGTAATTAAAGTAACAAATTATAAATGAAGTAATTGTTTCAAGAAGGAAAAAAGTTACAAATATGACAGCACTTGGGATGCAACTTTGACATTTTTTCATTCTTATAAAAAGAATGGACAAAAATTTGCTTATTTTCTAGAATGGCTCTGCGATATTCGATAGTGAAACATCAAGGTTAATTATTATGTTGACGTCTAAAGATAGACTCAAAAGTGAATACCTACTAGCATAAATCTTTGTTATTCAAATAAAAATCGGAACTAATTTAAATTAACAAAATAATGTGTGTATTTTAATTTTCTATTACAGAATAAATTAAATAATTTTTAGAGCTTTTTCTAAATTAATATAAATTATAAGTGTAAAAAATACCGATTTTTTTTAGTTTTTAAAAATCTTTATTAATTAGTAATTACCTATTGTTATTGTTATTATTAGAAAAATTATTTTATTAATTACTTTAAATTTTTTAACTCCATTTACTTTTTCTAATCCGATTTGTCTTTCTTATGAGTCAACACACAAGGTTAAAAATTCTTCATGAAAAAATATTATTTTTCATATAGCTATAGGAATCCCCTCATATCTGAACAAGACGTCGCAACGTCGCACAAATCTGTGGCGTGTATAAACGAGATATAGTTCTTTTACTTTGGTGCCGCCACTTTACGGACTTCATTAACGCAATGTGTAAGACAGTGATGTATGCAATTCCTTGTTCGACCGAAACGCGCACATGCGTGGTTCTACTTAATAGGTTCATATACGTTGGTAGCACATAAACACTCCTGTGGTAGGTATGATTAAGGCGTTTAAATTTTTGTGGTGGTAGCTGTGTGATAGACGATGGCTCCAGTGTGCCAGGTCCCTTGGGCTGCTTTCAAGCATTGAGTTAGTTTAGTTCCCTTGAACTTTGTTCTGTATCAGCATGATGAGCTTCTGCAGGGTGTTTGAGTTTTTCATCACTGCTCACATTTTCTTTCTGTGGAGGTGGAGTCGTAGACTTTAGTTAGGTCTACAAAAGCTCAAGTGATTGTTGTAATGTACAAAAGTGATCTCCACACGACCTTCCTGAAGTGGAGCCTGCCCGACTTTTGTTTGTAGTCAATTAATGATAATTACGGTAATTGCAAAATAAATTCGCCAAAAACTAAATTATTTTATAGAAAGTATTTTATCTTGAGGGTGTTGGCAAATTTTCGCAACAAAAAGCACTAATTTGTGAAAAATAATGAAATAATTCGATCTTTTGGTTAAAAAAAACCCTTAAAACAAAATCCCCAGAGGACTAGCTTTAAGTTGAACTGTAATTCAAATTCAAAATACGTGCAAATTATAGTTTTTTTCTATGCACATTTAAGCAAACTTTTAAACATTCAAATTTAAAATTTTTTTTTAAGAAGGTAAATTAATACTGTTCTAAAGTTTAAGTACTTCATAATTGTTCTTTTACAGTTAGTAGCGCATAGCTGTTTTCTATTAGTTTGTTTAACAACAAAAAAAACACACACATATATTATTGAGGTTATTTCATTATTAATTTCAATAAATCGTTAAATATGTATATCATTCCTGAATATAATTAGTGAAAGGTTTGTTAGTCACCTACCTGTTGATATAGGTATAATATCCATAAGACAATTGTAATTAAAAAAGCTATTGTATTCATAAAACAAGTAAATAAGTTGTCATGAGTAATGTCTAAAAATAAAATTGCAAAAAAGTGCAATTTAATTTATTTATACAGGATGTATGTAAAGTGCTTATCTCTTCCTTGAATAGAAAGAAGTACCGGTGTGTCACTGCAAACTTTCACATTTGTTGAATCTTTAAAATTAACGGATATGTGAATGTCAGACCCGACAGTTACTCAATAGTATATTATTTTATAAGGAGTAAAAGTGTCACTTTTTTTCAGCGAATCAGTAGGGCTGACGAGCCAAAAAAGGTACTTTTACTCTGCATGACATTTAGTTTTATCAATCTAAAAATAGCCTTGTTGTTAAGCTAGTTGTAAATTAGGCAATTAGAATTTTAAAAAAATAGAAAAGTTTGATAAAGCGCCATCTCTTGTTAATTACTTGTAGTTCAATTGTCAAATATTTTTTGAAACTAATTGTTAATTGTAAAAACGTACAAATTATAAAAGAAAATTTAAATAACACTAACTTTTTTATTTGGCAAATGCTTAGAAATGTCATTTTCTGTTACAATTTGTTGTAAATAAGTAAGGTTAGAATTTATTTTTACATCTTAGGAGGTAAAAGTTCACTTTAACCTTACTTATTCTTTATTCAGTAACAAAATGTTAAATTTTTAACGTTTTTGAAGAAAAAATATTTTGATCCCAACAATGAACAATCCAAATTGTTTGGTTTATTTTCCGAAACACCCTATATATTTACATAACATTTAAACAAATCTAATTAATAGTTTAATAAAATTCGCACCTTCAAATCACATTGACTTAACCAATATCGAACTAATTTTCAATAATTAAAAAATTGAAGAGTTAAAATTGGGAAATTAGATTAAATTTGTTTAAATAATTAAAATAAAATATAGTTTAAATAATAACCGGTTTGTGTAGTATATAATTATAATTACTACCTCTTGTTAAATTGATGAATTTAGATTTTTTGCTTACAAGTCAATAAAATGTTTATTCATTAGTTTTCACTCGCGCTTTTTTGTTATTGTAGTCGACATTTTATTATTTATTGATCCAATGATTCATAATGTGAGCTGATTTTATAATTACCTATTTTTTAATTAATTCATAAAATAAATATAAAACAAATTTTTTATAACTCTTAATAAATTTTTACATAGAGAAAGCGGGGGTGTGTATAATGAGTAATAACAAGTTTTTTGTTATTAATGTTTAAACAATGCATGGAAAATTAAACTAATGGGTATACAGGGTCAAATAATGATTCAGGGAGGTAAAACTACGATCATGATAGCCCAAAACTATTTCAATCTAATATATCAGATCAGGTTATGATGAGCTGTCAGAAGAGACCCGTTTGAAAAATATTCTGCGTTATACAGGGTGCTCAAAAAATATCTTACAAAGTAAATTTATAGTTTTTACATAAGTATATTTTGTTATTTTTAGAAATCTTTTAAAATTTGCTTTCTATTTATACCATATTTGGTCTTTCTACAGCGCATAATAAAATTTCAAATTAACCAAAAATGCATTTGAACAAATTCAGATTTAAATATCTAGAAAACAGTCCACTTCAAGAGTATCAAATGGGGTGTCGAGTCGTAATGTAAAATGAGCTTGCCTACTGTTTTTGCTTTGTTTGGAAATTGCTTGTACCATCCTGTATAATGCAAAATATTCCTAAAATGGTCTCTTGGGTCTCTTTTGACCCCCTATAATCCGTATCCGTAATAAAATAGTTAACTTATAACGATTTATAGATACTTCACTGTGAAATACTACACACTCAGCCGATTTTCTATAAAAGAAGATATTTATAAGAGTGTAGAAATAAAATCATGGATAATTATCTGAGATAAAAATTTTTAACAATTTTAATTTACTAAACTGACAAACAGTGGCAAGTAGAAATGCAAACAGAATTTAAAAGGGGTGTTATAAGGCAAGCAAATTAGCTGGAATATGGATAACCTCTTGGATTTACACACTCACATAAGCTCAGCTTAAGGTGGAAAGGGGGCGCTTTAGTAGATTATTCTTCAATGACGAACGAATCGTACGAAAACAAAAAATTTGAAACGTCTTTACAGTGTGGAAGTCCCTGTGACTGCCTTTCTCGCTAAAAAATTAGCTGCCCTTGAATGGTAAGCAATTGTATACCAAAATATGCCTAAATACGGGCTAGCCCTCTTCAACCGGGCTCGAACCATTTTGTGGAGTACCTAGAACACAAAAAAGGCCGGAGATCCAAAAATAGGAAACTGAGAACAAAAATTCTCACTGGAACAACGCACTAGGACAAAGACAGTCGAAGAAATTCATTGAGTACTCGACCACGAATGCTAAAAAGTTTCTTCTAATATCAAAGAACGAAATCACACTCATCACGGATCTGTTTACTGGGCACTGATCAGTGAAGTACCACCTCAAGAAATTGGGACTGGAGGATAATGACATATGCAGACTCTGTGACTCGGGAGATCGAATCCGCCGAACACATTCTCTGCAATTGCGATGCATTGGCTCGGCTTAGGCTGAAACACTTAGGGCAGGCTCATTGAAGTGAAGAAGTGAAAAGCAAACTTCAGGGACATTCTATGCTTCGATGGCAAAAGATCAACACTGGTCGCAGTTCTGAGTTCTGTAAGGCTTAGAAGCCAATTGACCCCTGACTATAATACAATACAACACACAATCGCCCAATAGGCGATTGATTTTCATGAAGAAAGAGAACTGTGGGAGAATATTATTGCTGATCCAGGATCAGCAGATCAAAAGTTGAGGATCAGCGATTTTCTACTCGTTAAAAACGTTTGTTAGAAAGATGAATGTACTATGCCCATTTTTAAATTAATGGAAAATTATGCAAGTATTACCAATTACGCAGCTTAAGTTGCTACCATTGGAAAACAGTTTTTAACGGCTTTTCAACGATATTGGTGGAGGATGTATAACAACGTCTTTTTAATTACGCGTCCTAAGGTAAAAAACTTCCATCAATCCTAGTCTAAAATATTTGTTTTTGTTTACCGGACCTTCAAGGCCTGAGGCACGCCTCCTCCTAAGGTGGAAAATTTCTAACAGAAAGCTCTTTATGCACGAACAAATAAACATATAATTTCAAACATTACATTTTCGTTTTATTATTTTTGATATTTCGAAATTGTATGAAATCTCGTTCTTCTCAAATATAAGTAAATAGAAGTTAGTCGCTTCGCCTAAGGGCTTTTATATTATAAATAGTGCCTTTTGAAAATTTCACCTGACAAAGCTTGAAGAGAATATACAGATGGATGATATCCACATACACATTGTATAAACACAAAGAGCTTTGTTAAACCTAACTAAACATATTTACACTTAACCTCTTTAAACTTAACCTAGGTATTTGTTTAGTAATTTTCACAAATTCATTTTAAGGTAAAAGTGAAAATGATAACAATAATTCAAAAAAATTTAAATAAACTATAAAACAAACCATGCGTAAATTATTTTTTTAAATATAATTGATGCAGTTCCTTTTTATAATAAATTATATTATTATTAGTTCTCTTATTATTATAACAAGCAGCGTTATAAAAGAAAGTGCATTGAAATATTATCTTGCTGCTACTCCAAGCTACTACGCTACTCTTTAATTAGTGTCAATCATTTTTTATTTAAACTTTTTAATGATAAGAACAAGTCAAACTAGTTTAATTGTGTAGCTAACTACCGACAGGATGTCCAACCAATTTTCAACTAGAGAATGATAATATAGAATATACAGGATCGTAATCTATAGATAAGTTGAACTTGTAATTAAACACAATTTTTGCTCCAACAAGTTGTTGACTGCAATGGAGTTTTGGGATCAAATGGCTTCTTTGTCTTTTAGAATAAGTATACGTCAATGATTTTCATCAGGTAAGTCATGAAGGTCGGAGTTCCAATATCGCAGCTTAAGGCCGGTATAGTTCAAATATGCAGCTCCACTCCGCACACACAGGCTTGCCTTCCGGTTTGGCCCGTGCAGGCAGCTTGTATAGGCCAAACCGGAGCGTGTGGACACCGTTCAGGCAGCCTGCACAGGCCAAACCGGACGAGTCTTTAAGGCTGCGCCACACATACAGGCCTTACCTTCCGGTTTGGCCTGTAAAGGCGGCCTGAACACTGTCGAAACGCTCCACACATGTACAAGTGCAGAGGCCAAACTGGAGCATCTGGAAATCATTCAGGCATCGTTTTTAACTACGGCCTTTAGGTATCGGGTATTAAACCTTTGCTTAGACGTTCTTTAACTAATATTGGCATTCCGAATACCAGTCTACATCTTGGTAAGGGAGAACGTTACAGGTTCCTACCTTCGGCTCAAGAGAGACCTTGGAGCTGGTAGAAGGCAAGCCTGTGTGTGTGGGGCGGCCTTTAGATGTCTGGTAATAACCTTTGCTTAGACATTCTTCTGCTAATATTGGCATCCCGAATACCAGTCTACATCTTGGTAAGGGAAAACATTACAGGTTCCTACCTTCTGCTCAAGAGAGACCCTGGAGCACGCATGTGCTATTTCTCTGAAGTGAAGTTATCCGATAGGATCGAGTTCCTGTTCATTTGTACAGAGTGTTTAAAAATAAAAGGGATTTGCATTACACAAGTTTAACGTCCCTCAAATGCAACGAATTAATTACGAAAGCACTAATTAATTAATCGGTAAGCGCTAAGTACGTTGTTTTGATAAAAGTGCAGTATATTGATTTTCTGATGCAACAATAACTGCACAATAATCATAACTTAACTTATTTAAGTTTTCTTCACATAGGTAATTAATATTAATTGTGAATTTCTGGAAATTACTAATTTAAAATAGTTGTTTCTCGTATAAACTAAAATTAATATAAATTAATGCTCAATTTAAATTATACCTATTTTAACATAAAAATACAATGGAAAAATTTCTTTTAGGTTAATTTAAATGTGTAATTTAAATTAATTGGTATAAAGAAGAAAAAAATTTATACCCGAGATATGTATTTTAATTAACATACTAACATTACGCCTCCCTTGAAAACACCTAATTATTTACAACTTTCATCGAACATTTCCAACAAAATAGCAAACAAAACGTCAGTGAAATTTACCACATACTTAATTCTTATTATTACTATTCTAAAATGGATTGAAACTTCATTATTTTGTTATATTTATCTCAACGAGAAGAGAGGAGTTGGGTTTAATGGTGTGTAACAGAAGTTCTAAAGCCAACAAATCTACACAAACAAAAACTCGTTTTGTTTAAAACCTGTTCGAAAATGGCAGAAAAGACAAGTTAAAAATATTATTTAATTGATAAAATTTTATTTTTATATCAAAATAAACTAAAAAGTCTAAAACTTTTTTTAAATAGTGATTATGGAACAGATTAGATGGTTCAGAACACACCATCGTCCTTTTGCAAAAAGCGAATGAAATTAGTAGTTACAAATTAGTTCAACAATTACGAAACACATTTTGATTCACCACACGTGAACCCATGAAGATTTTTACTCCATGTGACCGAGCGGAGGAGGGCTCACGCTTAAGGCCTGTCCTAGGACCTTTGACCATTTGATACCAAGGTAGATTGTATCCTAAAGTTCCCCAGAGAAGTCTGAATTGCCGAAAAGCCCCTACACTAAAAATTTCTAGAAAAGTCTGAATTACCCATAGAGACGTAGTAAAGAGACGTGTAAAGGGTAACGGGATCGATATTTATACGTTAATAAAGCACTTCTAGGTTCTAGGCGTAGACATCCTAAAAACTAATTTATACCTACTATAGTATAGCTCACCCTAAACATTCCTAGATAAACCCTAATTTCTTGAATAATACCGAGTGGTGGAGTGCACAGTCTAAGATCTATCCTAGATCCTTAAAATTTAGTACCAGAGTAGATCATATCCTAAAGTTCGCTAGAAAAGTTTGAATTACCCGTGAATCCCCTACACTAAAAATTGTTAGAAACGTCTTAATTGCCCGAAAAGTCCAGAGAGGCCTAGTGAACAGATGTGCAACGAGATCGATAATTAGACCTTGAATTAATGAAGCACATCTAGGCATTAGGCATCCTAAAAATTTTAAATTTGTACAATGGTATAGCCGTACCCTAAAGATTCCTAGGCAAGCCTGAATTTTAGAAAAACTCTCTGGCTGACCGAGTGGGAGATTGCTCACGCGTAAAGCCTATCAAAGGGTCATCTAATTTGATACCAATGGGGATCATATCCTAAAGTTTCCAAGAAAAGTTTGAATTGCCCCAGAAACCTCTACACTAACAATTGCTAGAAAAGTCTGAATTACCGAAAAACCGAGAGGGACCTAGTGAAGAGATGTGTAACGAGATCGATAATTATACCTTGAATTAATGAAGCATTTCTAGGCATTAGGCATCCTAAAAACTTTAAATTTGTTAGCATGGTATAGCGTATCCTAAAGATCGCTACACAAGGCTGAATTTCAGAAAAACTCTTCGGCTGGCCGAGTGGGGGATTGCTCACGCCTAAGACCTATCCTAGGACCATTAAATTTGATACCAGGGAAGATCAAATCTTAAAGTTCCCCAGAAAAGTCTGAATTACCCGAGAAATCCACAGGGGCCGAGTGAAGAGTTGTGTAACGGGTTTATACCTTGAATTGCAGCATGTTTAGGCATCCCAAAAACTGTCAATTTGGTAAGAGGGTAAATTATACTCTAAAGATCTTTAGACAAGTCGCAATTCTCGTCTGTCCATCTGTCAACAATGTATGTGTCTGTAAACTCTGTAACACAAAAATGGATGAGCTTGGGGTGTAAGTTTTTGACAGGACAAAGATGGAACCACAACATGTGTGTTTGATCTCAACCAGGCTTACAAATTACAACGGACCCTCGGTCTTTGATCAATCCAGTTTTCACTCAAAATAGAATAAATAACATTTAAATTAAATTAATTATTTAAATGAAATTCTGTTTACATTTAATTTGTATAAATAAAACCATTCCGCTGAGTGCAGATTCAAATGCAATTCAAAGTAAATATTTAGACTTAAGGAAATCTCTTTATATAAATGTTATTTTCACGTAAAGATACCTGTGCAATCATCTTATTCATTATGCAGTATTTATGTTGTTTCAAACTAAAAGATACATACTGTGCATACACAATGTGAGTCAATAAGATTGGTTAGATACATATTCCATGTGTGGGAATTATCAAACTTCGCAGAAAAAAAATTATGATTTTAGCAAAGATTCGACCGAAAATAAAACTCGACAGGTAGAGAACAATGCCGAGTGATCACAAAACTACAAGTAATTGGGCCATGTACAGTCAACCTCACAATTACTGGCCACCCTGGTTATACGCCAGAGTGGTTATTAGACATTAACGACAAAAGGTCAGAAGGGGAGGTTGTTGATTTACTACTTGGCAAAATAACGTTACCCCTCAATTTAAGTAAGGGGTGTTATAATGGTTACATCCACCATTCGTGCTAGGTGTATAGCCAGGGTGGCCATTAATTTTGAGGCTGACTGTACACCCGGCATAACTGAAAATGATTTTAGAATGTGATAGAGCTCGATTCAATTGAGAAGAACTCATTGCATCATAGCTCGGCACTCGAGAGACTTAATTTGGTCGGCGGGTCTAAATTTCTATTGGAGGTAAGAACTCTACACTCAGAAGCCTACTTATGAATCTCGGAAGCCTGAGCCTATAACTATAGGTAATGTATGATCATCCTGCAATTTTCTATGCACTATGACGTAAGCAGATGGGTTCTTTTCAATTGAATCGAGCTCTACTCTTGATCCCATACAATTTAAAAAAAAGCCATTTCCTTACATTATTTATACTTATTTACTTATTATAGGGAAAATCCACCGAGTCGGATTTAGTAACTCGCCCTGTATACAATGAGAGCAAGAGAGCGAAAAAGAGGGATGACGAGAATAAGTAAAGCAAAACTGTAAATACACAACTTGTTGTATAAATTAATTTTGTTTTATATTACCAATTGTAAGCTTTCTCGTAATTTTTCAATTTCAATGTAAAAAGAAAACAGTTAACCTTCCTCCTCTGGTTTATATAAAATAAAAAAAATATTTTTTTTCTCTATAAATTCGTATTGCAAAAACATTAAATGTAATTTGTTTATAAAATAAATATATGACATTTTATTTTAAGTGAAACGAGTTGTGAAAATTATACAAATTAATTAATTTCTTATAGAAATAAAAAAAAATGTATTAATGTTTTATAAGCAATATAAATCGATAAAATGAATAATAATGTTTAATTAATTTGTTTGTGGTTTCAAGTACATTATTAGTTAAATTGCAAATTTAGAACATAGGTAATCACAAAGTGGTAAAATATGTAAATGTAATTTAAAGAAAATTTTATGTACAAGTTACACTTGGGAGAGACGAATTAATTTTACAGATATACAAACAAACTAATCAAATGCTTGGTTAAGTTAATTGAAAATAACTTTTCAACTCAATTATTTACTAATTTTGTTAAATAACTTCATTTATAAATTAACCAAAAGTACTGGATTTTTCATTTCTTTAAATTGGGGTAAATAAAAAATAAGTAACTGTTATTTGAACTAGTTGACAAACTAACAATTAATTAATTAAATTTATCGAGATTTTGACCCTCCGAATCCCAAAACGCAAATAAAAACCTTGGTTAAAGAATGTTTTTCCAGGCTTTCTGCCTCCGAGAAGGAATAGATCCTTCAAGGTTTTTATCGAAAACCCTATAGTCAGATCAGTCAGTAATATAACGAAGGCTAGATCCTGAAAGTCCTGGAGTAGCTTGACGGTAATTTTACCTCTAATGAAAATTATAGAGCAAAAACTTCTGTATCGAAACCCATAAAAATATTTGTACCAGCTGTCATAATTAATTTATAACAATTAATAAAATTTGAAAAATTATAGTAAGTTGAATTCTACAACTCACTGTGTCTCTCTAGGCTTTAGCTCCGAGTTAAGGGCTTAAGGATGCGATTTAGTAGGTATAGCTATCGCAGTTGCACTTATTGCTGAGATGGGCAACATTTGCTAATTTTGCGTTGTCAATTTCTCAAAAACCAAAAGTTAAAATGAAATTTTGATTTGTTTATCAAATAGTTGTCTTTAAAGTCTCGGAGATGAGCAATTTTTGAATGATTTTTGTAGAGAAATAAGGTGGCAATTAATAAGAATAATTTTTCATTTTTGTACTGCATTTTACAGTTATTTATTTTTATATAAATACTTCACATTTGAGGCTGAAATTAACTCATCTCCGAGACTTTAACGGCAACTATTTGATAAACAAATCAGCATTTCATTTTAAATTCTGGTTTTTGAGAAATTGATAACGCAAAATTAGCAAGTGTTGTCCATCTAAGCAATGAGTGCGACTGCGATAGCATATATCTACTAAATTACACCCTTAAGGAGTTGTCTGACGGTAATTTTACTCTTATGAAAATTACAGAAAGGACAATTATCTATAGAAAGCCTCTAACGCCTAAAAAGGAAAGTAGAGCAAGAGCAAGCTAGATAAACAAATGGTAAGAATAGAAAAAAATAGCAGAAAAGATGCAGAAGCCAGACGTGGCTTCTATCATCCTCTCTGTTAAGGAGAGAAGCTTCCTTAGTGAAATTTGTTCTCGTTAGATAATAATACGTTAAAGAAATAATTGGAGGAAGCTCTAAAAAGTGTTTCGCTAACATCTAACTGATTTTGGACTACTCTGCAATACTCAAGGCGCACAGTTGTACTATATTATAAACAGTGCGGTATTAAATTATAGTAATCTTGAAAAAGTCGTGGCTTATTAAACAATTTATTTAAACTAAATTTATAACAATAAACAATTTTTAATACCAAACATAGATTATTATCTTAACCAATAATTGCACGCTATAGAAATTGAGATCGTGAGAGAGGCGCCTTCTACTTCTAGGTATCATAAATTTGCACTAATTTAAATATTTCGAAAAAAAATTGATATTTTAGGTCAATTATCATTTTGTTTAAATATTATAGAGACAATTTACACATAAATAATAAGATTTTGTAACAAATAATCGTTTTATGTCCATTCGTTTTTTTACGAAAGTCTTCAAAAGTATCGAATTTTCTTGTATTTTTTTGGCTACACTGACAAGGCTATATGGCTCATTAGTTGAACCGTCCAGCTGTATGTCCTCATTTCCGTGTGTTCATATGTCGATATCTTCGACTATACCTAAGTCTAGCACGTTTTGCATCTGAATAATGACTACCACCGAGAACAACGGGGTTGCTGTTCATCGAATTGGGCTGCTGCTCCAATCCTTAATAGAAAGCTACCCAGTCAGTCAATTTTCTAAGAATTAAAGGTCTCACAGCAACTCATCAGGCTCGCATTCTGCCAGTCTCATTTCTAAAAACTATTTGTAACACCATTGATTCAATTAAGTTGGTAATTGTGCTGCTTGGAAAAGTCTTAGAATATCATTGATCTCTAGTTCTGATTTTCTACCATGAACCCATTTGGACACGGTTGTAGAATATGATCAAAGTCCTAAGAACAGAAGCTGTCCCAATAATAGTATCTGGAGAGATCTGGGAGTAAAGGACGCATATTTTTAGATTAGGGGTGGTAGATAGACTCAGTATAATGGTGGAGTCCATATTTTAGGTTTGCTATTCTGTTCACCCGTTTGCTCGTCCATTCGCCCATCCCAACGTCCGCTGGTACGTCGTTATACGTGCCAAACTTAATTTTATTAGTGTTCTCTGCTTAAAATTCACATTATCTATTTTGGTATTCATACAAAGAAAATTAACAGTAAAACAACAAAGCACGCTTTTAGATTACTCATTAAGTTAAATAAAAGCATTTGAAAAAAGATTCTTTGTATTGAATTGAATTTATGCTTATTTAAACAGAGCCCAGCTTCTCCCAAAAAGTTGCATAAAAAAATTATTAATTGTGTTAACTTTTTGGGGCAATAAAACATGGTACATGTTTTAACGCATGAATGTTAAATTTCCATAATTTATTCCACCTTCTCGAACAACATATTCTTTACATTTTGTTTAAATTGTTGCTAAAATCTGCGCGGTACTAAATTACCGAGTTTAAAATTAAAGATTTTTTTTGCTTGTCGTTACCACGCCATTTAATTTCTTCCTGGCTCTTTTTTGTTCTTTTATTTAAAGGCGTAAGTACGTGTTGTATACCTATATACATATAAAACTGGTTTTATGAAAATAATAATATGGTAGCGAGGATTTTTTTGCTAAAAGAAATTATACGCGAAAGAATAAAAGAAGATTCCAGCATTTAAATTAAATGCGAGTGTTGAAAAAATTTAATATATTATTAAGGACCAAACAAAGGATTGAAATTACACGCAAACTCAAATCTATAATTGTGGTTCAAAATTGCATACTTAATGCACTGATAATTCGTGAACCCCTAAAGGGACCTAAAAGGAAAAAAATAACTATTAACATACTATTACTGTTGAGCCACAGATGTGATTTCTTTGCAAAATGACTGTTTTTAAAATAAGAAAAGAAAATTGAAGACAAAACCCGAATTTCCCCATACTGAAAATCGTAAACCAAGGTAGCGTCCTTGATGGAACCCTATGCTCTTCTTTAGCCCATTCTCCCCTACGTGATAGGAATATTCCAAATTCTCTACAAATTATTTCATTATTTGTCCATTATTGGCCAATATTGGCTGTCCAATGATGCACAGAATTGGGGTGCTAGCCCCAACGAGTCTTCTACCTTAGCCACTAATGCTAGTGAATAGTGATGATAGGTTGGGGCTTATTGGGACACTTCTTGTTGCCTCCTTCAACCTAAAGCCTGCTCCACACACATAGGCTTGCCTTCCGTCTGTGCAGGCGGTCTGGACAACCGGCCAAACTGCCAAACTGGAGCGTCTGGACATAGTTTAGGCTTTATATGGCCTGTGTAGGCTAAACCAGAAGGTAAGCCCGTGTATGTGAATTGGGGATGCTAGTCCCAACGAGGTTTCTACCGTAGCCACTAATGCTAGTGAATAGTGATGATAGGCTGAGGCTATTGGGACACTTCTTGTTACCTCCTTGAACCTAAAGCCTGCTCCACACACATAGGCTTGGCTTCCGCCTGTGCAGGCGGTCTGCACAGGGCACAGGCCAAACCGGAGCGTCTGGATATAGTTTAGGCTTTGTATGGCCTGTGCAGGCTAAACCAGAAGGTAAGTCTGTGTGTGTAGCGCGGGGTTTAGATACGCTAGTGTCTGAAGATTTGTTAGTTTTAGAGTTGTTTTTCTTCTACCAATATTAAATAATATACAAGGTAACACAAAAAGCTATTCAAGCAACACTTAGGGCCAGTATTATAAAGCCTAGTAAATCGAAGGTTAACCCAACCGCAGGTTGAAATTATAAATACACGGCAATTTCACTATTTTATCCAATTATGTCATACTAAAATGACAGCTTAGGTTGAGTTGCATCTCTAGGCTGAGTTTCAACCTTCGTTTATAATACTGGCCCTAAGGGCTAAATTGACGTTTATATGTAGTTTCAACCTACGGTTGAGTCAACCTTCGGTTAACTAGGCTTTATAGTACTGGATCCATTTTTTAGATAAAAAAACCGAATCTGCTCTTACTGAAAATCGTGGACCAAGAGGGATAGAAATAAAAGTAACTCGATGTAAGTGTGTTTTAACAAGGCAACAATATCCCAAGGCATGAAGGTTAATTATGAACATTGTTATTAAGTGTTTCCCTCGAGTAAAATTGATTTACCTAGAGGTAATAGATAACGCAATAAGTGCACTTGCATAGAACATCAATTATTAATATTACATTAAAATAAAATGTATCTAATTATGCTATTCTCGTTCCAATTATTTCATATGCAATAAAATTGAAAATTATAATAAAGTTAATATTACATCAGATACAAACCGACAGTTTTGCAACTCATTAATAATGCAAATGATTAAAGGAAAATATATATTATAATTTTAAATATTAAAAAATAGGCGATTTTTTCAACTTTTCAACATCCTCAATTAAAAAATTTGTCTTTTACAAAATTTACATCTAATCCGGTGAATTTTTTTTAATTTATACAGGGCGTCGCTTACATAAACGTTGAGTTTATACAATTTTTGAAAAATCATCCATGAGTAAGTGCAACTCTTTCGACTTAAATTAATTCGTAAGGCCTTCCCATAGAGCCCTTAATCCAGCTCGCGTCTCAAACCGATTGATAGATTCTGAACTCTCGTTACAGAATCTATGTAATATGAAATAGGTGTATTGTGTAAGTCATTCACCCACCCAGCATCAAAACTATTGGAAAAATGAGGGATTTATTGACCATTAATGAAGAAGTCATAAACGAAGAGTTAGCTCTGGGACCATTATACGCTAATAGGGTTCTTTTAAGATTTTTTAAATGTTGTAAGTAGCGATTCTGCATTACACTGGCTTAAGTTATTGTGAAAGGTAAATTTTTGAAGATTGAAAAAATCACATAAAGTACTTAGGGCGGATATCTCAAAAACTAGGAAATATAAAAAAATGTATAGGAACAATCTTGTAAGAAATTTGAGAAGCTTTCATTATGCGAAGAATAATTTTTTCCATAGGGCCAGCGGTTTTCGAGATATAAATGAAACTCCCAAAAACGGGACCTTTCCACTCCCTTCTACGTCCCACCCTTAGCTATGTAGCTAGGAAGGTCGATTTGAGATATGTTTACCTCCTAACTTCCCCAAACACATTCCTGAAGAAAAAAATTCCACCCTCTTCCATATCCTCTACACCCCTTCTTTTTACCGTTCGTTGACATAAGTACCAGAAGATAGTGGAATCTAGGGTAATAAAATAGGCAATTCATTATTAAGCAATCATAGCTCATTATGGGACCTGAGTTCATACTTTGTGATTTTTGTTATTTGAAAGCCACTCTGTATAAATACATAATTTTTTCGAGAGAAACTATCTTGTCCTGTTGTTACCATAATGGGCGAAGAAAAATAGTTTTTAGTAACTTTTTTATTATAAATCAAGGAATATTCAACATGCTTTTTGTAGCTTTTCTCTTTGATTAAAATACAAATCAAGAAAATTTATACGATATTTACAACTATACAACTAACGGTTACTTTCCTTATAAAGACATCATAAATAAAATCTTGAAGTATAATAAGGTATAAATGATACTTTATTGCTATAACTTATTGACCAATTGTTGTGAAATGTTCTATATTATTTTAACTTTTGTTCTCCTCTAATGTTATTATCTTATAAAGTCATCTTTATTTACTTATTAAATTTATGATGATAAAGAGCCTTTTTTCCTCCAAGATTTTAATATACTATAGTAATTAAATTTGCATCATTAATCACCATCTCTTGCGGTTTTAAAATCAATTCATTCGACTTGTTACTTCACTGCTACTTTTAAAACTTTTAAAAAACGTAGTTAATAATTAAAAAAGAATGTTAAGCCGTTTTTGAAAAATTATCATTTTACAATTAGAAGCTTAAAGTATCATATTTAAATTAATTTATTAAAACACTCATATAAATCCCTCACAACATGGTTATCCTAAAAAGTGTCACGTTTAGCTGAAAAACCTGTCACAAAAATTAACATTCAGTACACACTTTTTGTTTTATAAATCTTCATGTAGCTTATATGAAAAATATACAGAGTAGGCGTCCCATATAAATTTTTGATAAAACTTTTTTCCAATTCTTCGTCTCTAGACATGTAGATCCTCTAGTGATATATATCTACACAGTCAAGAAAGTGCACTTTTGATCTCAGTTTAAACGTTTCAGCTATTATAGTAAGTTCTTGATTATTGAGTGAAGTACTACCCAAAATGGAGGCCTTTTCTGGAAATATCAGAGGAGAACAACTCAAGAACTACAGAACAAACTAAATCACCTAACTAAGCGTGAGGTTCGTAGACAAACAAGAACTGCTGGCTCTCCAGTTCTCTAGACCCAACTCTCAAAAGTGAGGAAGTACCAGAGGCAATAAAGGTGAAAACCGAAGTAGAGTGGGTACTAGAAACACAAAGGTTGAGACACAGATAGCAACACTCCGAACTAGCGAAAAAATTGCAGACAAACTTCTTCAAATTGTAAAAATCAGAATTGGACTAACCATAAGGAATAGAAAGTGTGTTCAATAGGTAACTAAACTAGTTGTTTAGATGCTAGGAATAGGGTAAAATAGGGAAACTGCAAGAGACCAGCTCTTACCAATCTATGCCGCAAATGTGGAAAACTGGGACAAAGTCATCACCTTTAAGATTCTGGCTCTGAGCTGGGAAAATCAGAATTGTTTTCGTCCATGAGTACACTTGAAAGAAAGGTTTTACTTATGTAACCAGAAACTTACTTCGTTTAGAGCCGTTGTAAGTTCAGGATAACCATTTTTCAAATATTTTAACGTTTAGCATGTTTCAGGTACCTTCAGCAGTAACTGAAAGAACCTTCTGACCATTAAAATTAGAAATCAAGCTTATTTTAACTTAACTCAGTGTCGGACTGGTCCTCCCAGCTGATGCCCGGCGGTTGCCGGAAGACCGAGACAAAAACAGTAGCTTAACCAAGAGTTTAGGGGTCCTCTCACAAAATCCAGAGTCCTATCCCCTCCCGTTATAAATCATTTTATATTTAACCACAAATCGATTTTATAACAGAATTTCATTCTAAACGATGTTTCTGGGGCTTTTTCTATCCTGAGGCCCTCCCGAACGCTGGCCCTACGGGCCAGTTATTTACGCCACTGGTCAATAACCATAAAATTTCAGTAAAAAGGTCGCCTCTTCAATGATCACTGCACAAGTGCACACTGCACAAGTGCACACTGCACAGGTATGGAATGTAAAAATATTTGAAAAAAAGTTCGTACACGTCGATTTAAATTTTTAAGTGTGCACTTTTTGGCACTAAACTAATTTATACAGGGTGATCTATTTGGGAGGTACGGCGTCAACAACACTTTTTGTAAATTTTTACTAAGCTAGCCGGGGGTCCCTAGACCTACTACTCCTACCAGCCCGACACTGACTTAACTTATATCATAATCATTAATCAATTCAATCAAAGGAAGAAAATCAGTTACTGTAAAAGAAAATTGTTCAGGCCAGTGAGCCGTTCGCTGAATTTGTCTAAAATAGGTTAAAAGTTTAAATACACATGGGAAAAATAAATTTTCTTGAATTTCCAATGCCTCTAACCTAGAAAATTCGATAGTTTGCTAGCTAACTATGAACAAGTCATCTCAAAGAGATGAGTTGGGAGGTGAAAGGTGATAACACTTCTAAATTTTCCAAAATCCTAAAAGATTCGTAAACACTGCGAGATGTATCTATAAATATAAAGATAACCCCATTATTATAATTTAATGGAAGATTTAAAAAGCCAGAATAATTTTCCCATAAACTATTTTACATCGCACCCGCTCTAGACCACTCTGTATGTGGCAAATATCGTTTTGAATTGACATAAAAAACTGGAAAACCTGTCATTAAATTTAACATTACTAGTTTTTGTTTTATAAATCTTCACATAATAACGACTACGAAAAATATACAGGATCTTTTGAATTTTTCCATTAGCGCTTTGAGGATTATAAAGGTTCACCATTTAAGATCTTTATACCCTTAAAAATGAGTTACACAAAATCAAAAGACAGAATTTATACATTGGCAGATTTGAAAGAGTCTTTATAGTCACCCCTTTAATGATTTCACAATAAGTGCTCTTTCGAATACCCTGTATAAATGTATACAGCAAGTAATGATCATACAGTAAAATAAAAAAACTTGGAAATCCTGTCATAAAATTAGCATTTACTACTACAGTTTTTATGTAAAAATCTTAAAATAACTGCAAGCAACGAAGAAAAATCTATAGGATGTCTCATATGTTTATGTATTTATAATAAATTTTTTCTAATTACGAATTCAAACGAAGAAGCTCATTTTTCACCCTTTTTTGTGCAAATCACACAATTCAGACTTCCAAAAAGCCATCATCACTGTGGAGAATTTGAAAAATCGTCATTAAAAATTTTGAAATATTCAAAAAATTACTCAAATAGAAATCAATAATCAAATAGGGGCATTGAGGGTTGGGGAATTTTAATAAACCCACAAAATCATTCTTTTAACTATTTTACATGACCTATTATACTCTCTAGAGTTTAATCCACCCTGTATGGTAAATAATCGCCCTAAAGTAAAATAAAAAAAAATTTTAATTCAAATAGGTAATGAGAGTTTACGGTCGATAATGAATACTATTTGCGAAAAAAAAGACTATTTCATATAGTAATACATAAGATTATGTATATGGTAACATACAGCATCCGTTTGGTTCAGCTGATGAAGAAAGGGTCAACGTTCCGTTGTAACATAGATTTGCTAGGCCATGAAACTGCATCAAACTACTGATTTATATGTTACATTATAATACATTCATTTTGATCGTAAATTAGAAATCACATTATAAACTTTAATCTAATTATAATTATATGAAGGAGAAAAGAGAAGTGCCCCCTAATGTTTAAAATAAAGAGATGATAGTTGGAAACAACAGGGAGAGAGAGTGAAAGGGAAACGAACCCGACTGTACTCGTATAAATGTTGTTGCAAAATCAAATATGGAAATATTTCACACTTTTTCAGTGTGTTTCAAAAATAATTTTTTTTTTTAATTTTGGAAGCAAAAGTGCAATATATTTTTATTGTTTTGGAAAATCGCAAATAAGATTTTTTTCCTAAAATTTTCACTTCTTCAATTTTGACTCTTTATAATTTTTCGTTTACTACATAGTTTTCGAGATAATCCTAAAAATATGAAGAAAGGTGTAATTTTAGATATTCAAATCCGATTTTGAACGTGATGTTGCCTCCTCGGAGGAGTAGAGACTTTTATAATAAAAACTATAGATACTAAACAATAGCGAAGGTTTCATCTTCAGGTGGTCATTTTTTCCCGGGTTCACCATGTAAAATTTCGTAACTGCACTGGACTACTTATGACCGGTTTCGTCAGGCCAACTCGACGTCTTTAGAGAGCAACTTAAAATAATAAGATGATCACTTTTTGAGCAAACATGGCTTTTATTATAAATCCTACATATCTCATTGCCTTGAAAGACTATTCATTAGAAGCTAAATGTATCTACATGTGGCTTTCTCCTCCCTTCGAAATAAATTTTAACGTAAACGTCTACCACCAAATGTGCCTTTTGAATGAAAGGTAATTAAAATTTATCAAACATTAGTAACAGTTAAGAAACTATTTTTATACAAAGTTTAACGTTTTGAAATGATCTTTTAATACCTACAAGGTCGGTCAAAAATAAATTTTTAATTTTATTTGCCTAAATTAGTTTGGAAAAATACCTTCACTTCACAAGTTATTTATATTGAGCGTTGTTGGTACTTTTGTACATAGTAAAAATAATTCAAAACTAGTGAAGTGTGACAATTTCATAATAATTATTATATCACTTTTAAAATTGTAGAGGATAACATCCCAAATTTTAACGCTAAGCTTATACAGTGAATACCATTAACAACGCAACATAGCCAACATAACGTCGATTGTAAGATATTGTTATATAGTTCGTTTATATGACAACCTCTGACAGCAATGCTAAATCGCGTTCCATTTAATTTGCAACACCAACATGCAGTTCATTAATTTCAGATAATAATTATTATAAAGATCGAAATTAGACGATCGCAAAAGTTGGTGTCAAAGTTTTCTCGTAGGTGTGTTCTTTGAGAAACTTCACGTTTTACACCTCTTCTTAGACCAAAATATTTTTTTATAAGATTGAAAGAAATGAAAAAAGTGAAAAATACAGGTCTTAAGTATCGTTATTGAAACCACCACAACTTCTACAAGGAGATGAGGAAACGCTTATGGACTTCTGCTTTCCGACTTGTGGTCTGCTTTCTGCGGTCAAAAAGCCCACAGGATTTTTAAATAAAATATTATTTATCGATGAAGCGAGATCTCGCCGGCAATTTATTTTACCCCCTCGTCCTATCCAACGACGTAGAAAAATTTGATTTAAGTAATTTCGTACTGCCATTATGTATAGTGAGGTGGAGGCCCGTAGTGCTGAAACTAGATTTCATACATAATTCAAATGTAATTCTCACGAGAAATAATTCTATTATTCAGAAGAATATTTTTGTTCGTTTAAATTGCCTTTAATAAAAGAATGGTCCTATTATATCATTTTCTATTAACCTGCCCAAACATTCACTTTTTAGGGTCTGTGGCTTCTTGACGTAAGATGCAGGTGCAGTTGCTCCAGTATCTAAAGTTTTGGTGATTTTACCTCTTCACGTAAATTGAAAGTTATTGCTCCATCCGTAAATAATATGTTTAAAAATCGAACGTCGGAAAGCAAAAGTCCGTAGGCGTTTCCTCCTCTCTTTGTGTAAGTTTCTGGTGGTTTTGAAAACGATAAGCCTCGTATTTTTAATGTTTTTCATTTCTTTCAATCCTCCTAAAAAAATTGGCCTAATGATGCGTATAAAGCTTTTTTTAAATTAAACCTATGAGAAAGCCTTACACCAACTTTTGAGATCGTCTAATTTCGATTTTTATAATTATTGTTATCTAAAATTAATTTACTGCATGTTGGTGTTGCAATTTAAATGGAACGCGATTTAGCATTGCTGTCAGAGGTTGTCATATAAACGAACTGTAACAATATCTTACAATCGACGTTATGTTGGCTATGTTGCGTTGTTAATGGTATTCACTGTATGCTTTGACCTAAATATGATTTAAAAAAATTTGTTCCCATTCCATAGCACAGAACAACCACTCATTGTAGACTAAACAGTTCGTTGTTTCTTTACACAACTTTCATAAATATGACATAAAAAATATGACAAAACAGTAAATTATGTTTTTTAAAATCCTACCTTATTAAAGCAGATAATTACTAGAAGGTTCACTGGAAAAACGTCGAGGAATGTCTTGGAAACACAAATGCTCGTCTCGTCCAGAAATTACTTCCAAAGCTTTTCCTTAATTAACAGACAAAGAAAATTAAAAAAGTGTCAACTTTGTTTAAACAATCTTACCTTATTTAAGAAGATAATTATTACTGCAAAGACGTCGAGGAATGTCTTGGAAACGCAAATGCTCACCTCGTCCAAAAATTTCTTCCAAGGCTTTCCTTTATTTAAAAGACAGAAAAAATTAAAAAGAGTACAGTTTCTCTAAACAATCTTACCTTATTTAAGAAGACGATTGCTAGAAGATCCACTGGAAAAACGTTGAGGAATGTCTTGGAAACACAAATGCTCATCTCGTTCAAAAATTTCTTCCAAGGCTTTCCTTTATTTAAAAGACAGAAAAAATTAAAAAGAGTACAGTTTCTCTAAACAATCTTACCTTATTTAAGAAGACGATTGCTAGAAGATCCACTGGAAAAACGTTGAGGAATGTCTTGGAAACACAAATGCTCATCTCGTTCAAAAATTTCTTCCAAGGCTTTCCTTTATTTAAAAGACAGAAAAAATTAAAAAGAGTACAGTTTCTCTAAACAATCTTACCTTATTTAAGAAGACGATTGCTAGAAAATCCACTGGAAAAACGTTGAGGAATGTCTTGGAAACACAAATGCTCATCTCGTCCAAAAATTTCTTCTAAAGGCTTTCCTGTAATTAAAAGAGAAAAAATATTAAAAAAGAGTACATTTTCTCTAAACAATCTTACCTTATTTAAGAAGACGATTGCTAGAAGATCCACTGGAAAAACGTTGAGGAATATCTTGGAAACACAAATGCTCATCTCGTTCAAAAATTTCTTCCAAGGCTTTCCTTTATTTAAAAGACAGAAAAAATTAAAAAGAGTACAGTTTCTCTAAACAATCTTACCTTATTTAAGAAGACGATTGCTAGAAAATCCACTGGAAAAACGTTGAGGAATGTCTTGGAAACACAAATGCTCATCTCGTCCAAAAATTTCTTCTAAAGGCTTTCCTGTAATTAAAAGAGAAAAAATATTAAAAAAGAGTACATTTTCTCTAAACAATCTTACCTTATTTAAGAAGACGATTGCTAGAAGATCCACTGGAAAAACGTTAAGGAATATCTTGGAAATACAAATGCTCATCTCGTCCAAAAATTTCTTCCAAGGCTTTCCTTTATTTAAAAGACAGAAAAAATTAAAAAGAGTACAGTTTCTCTAAACAATCTTACCTTATTTAAGAAGACGATTGCTAAAAGATCCACTGGAAAAACGTTGAGGAATGTCTTGGAAACACAAATGCTCATCTCGTTCAAAAATTTCTTCCAAGGCTTTCCTTTATTTAAAAGACAGAAAAAATTAAAAAGAGTACAGTTTCTCTAAACAATCTTACCTTATTTAAGAAGACGATTGCTAGAAAATCCACTGGAAAAACGTTGAGGAATGTCTTGGAAACACAAATGCTCATCTCGTCCAAAAATTTCTTCTAAAGGCTTTCCTGTAATTAAAAGAGAAAAAATATTAAAAAAGAGTACATTTTCTCTAAACAATCTTACCTTATTTAAGAAGACGATTGCTAGAAGATCCACTGGAAAAACGTTAAGGAATATCTTGGAAATACAAATGCTCATCTCGTCCAAAAATTTCTTCCAAGGCTTTCCTTTATTTAAAAGACAGAAAAAATTAAAAAGAGTACAGTTTCTCTAAACAATCTTACCTTATTTAAGAAGACGATTGCTAGAAGATCCACTGGAAAAACGTTGAGGAATATCTTGGAAACACAAATGCTCATCTCGTCCAAAAATTTCTTCCAAGGTTTTCCTTTATTTAAAAGACAGAAAAAATTAAAAAGAGTACAGTTTCTCTAAACAATCTTACCTTATTTAAGAAGACGATTGCTAGAAGATCCACTGGAAAAACGTTGAGGAATATCTTGGAAACACAAATGCTCATCTCGTTCAAAAAGTTTTTCCAGGGCTTTCCTTTATTTCTAAAGGTTTTCCTGTAATTAAAATAGAAAAAATATTAAAATAGAGTAAATTTTGTCTAAACATTCTTACCTTATTTAAGAAGATAATTGCTAGAAGATCCACTGGAAAAACTTCTAGAATTTTTCTTGGAAACACAAATGCTCACCTCGTTCAAAAATTTCTTCCAAGGCTTTCCTTTATTTAAAAGATAGATAAAAATTCAAAAAGAGTAAATTATTTTACAAGAATTAACTAAAATAAAATAAAATTGTCTATTTATCAACCTAATTTTGATATCGCATCGTGCAGATGATGTGTGTCATATACGTTGAATCAAAAAGACTAGTTTTAATCAAAAATTAAATTTTTTCCCCAAAGATTTAATAATCCGATGACGTAACTTACGATTTTTTTTAAATAAATGAGCCCCATTTCATGAAAAATTCTGCTTATCTTGCACCATACCTACACTGTTATGTAAAATATTAGCTCTTGATTTTCTTTACCACCGCCCTCCTGTAATTAAATTATTGTTAAAAAGACATACCGTATTGTTGAAGGTGATTCTAGAAGATTCACTGAAAAATCCAATGCTCGTTTCATCCAAAATTTACCCGGAACTACAAGAGAAAACCACACTTAGATGTAATTACTATTTAATTAACCACCGAATGTAATTAGGGTAAATTAATGTTTATGTATGTCTTTACATGTACGCGAAATATTATAAACTAAAATTAAATTTACCTTTATCAATTTTATTTTGTGAATACCTTGAAAATTTTGATATCGCACGCCTTGCAGCTGTGTCATTTATGTTTAATCGAAGAGACTAAGTTATAATCAAAAATTTTATTTCTAATTTCAATAGTAAATTTAAAAAAAAATTTATTTGAACATCCAAAATCACACAAAAAAAATTTTAACTGTTTCTTTTCCTTAAACTTATTATTTTTACCCATGTAATTCCCCAAGAGCAGAGCCGTGGCTATGAACCTGCCCTGGAAATTTTTAAGCCTGTTCTTGCCAGAGTTTACTAAGGACTTCACAATAATAATAAACTTATTATTTTTACCCATGTAATTCCCCAAGAGCAGAGCCGTGGCTATGAACCTGCCCTGGAAATTTTTAAGCCTGTTCTTGCCAGAGTTTACTAAGGACTTCACAATAATAATAAACTTATTATTTTTACCCATGTAATTCCCCAAGAGCAGAGCCGTGGCTATGAACCTGCCCTGGAAATTTTTAAGCCTGTTCTTGCCAGAGTTTACTAAGGACTTCACAATAATAATAAAACGATAAGTTCCTAATTGATGCTGAAGAAGAAGACATTGATTTAGAGAAAGTACAATTTTTGCAAACTTTGAGCAAAAAACTTCCATCTTCAGAAGAGATTACAGTGGTCAACAGATTTATACCGAGTGCCCACGATCAAAGCGGAACATAGCCACTTTATATAGGAAATTACATTTGCAGTTTGCTGTTCACCAGCTTCATCTACAAGAACTGTAATGATATCTATTGAAAGAGAATTATTTTCTGAATTTGTTGATACCAAATACTTCTTAATTAATGACTGTTTTAACATTAAAGAAGTAATTTAAATATTTTCATAATTTGAAAAACTATGAACAGCCAAGAAATGTAAAATGAATACAATTATTTGAATTTGACATATCATGGCTGCTCATAGTTTTTCAAATTATGAAAATATTTAAATTACTTCTTTGATGTTAAAAAAGTCATTAATTAAGAAGTATTTGGTATCAACAGATTAAGAAAATAATTCTCTTTCAATAGATATCATTACAGTTCTTGTAGATGAAGCTGGTGAGCAGCAAACTGCAAATTTAATTCCCTGTGTAAACTGGCTATGTTCGCCGCTTTGATCGTGGGCACCCGGTATAAACTCAGAAGAAAGAAAATCCTGATTTTAGCTTTCAGCCTCCCTTGAAAACTTTTGAGCCTGATAACCGATCGCATCTTCTTTCCAAACGCACTGCAGTTTTCAGGGTTGGACTGACTAGGTCGGCAGATCTGAAATTGCCGACGGGGCCAAACGCTTTTGGGGCCCAAACTCCAAGTTTTTATTTTAGACGGAGCAAAACAAAGAGAATTTAAAAACTAGTACGTGAGTTAAGTAAGATCAGCTTTTAATTTCTTTGAGAAATGGATCTGGTTACGATTAACTAGATAATATTGTTTTGCATGTTCCATCCCCTTTGCAGTGCCTCAAAGACATTGAGAACCACTACCGTTCAAAAATGTCATTCTTATACAACGTATATTTGAATCTTGTTTCCACAATTTTAGAACCGTCATCTTAATAAATTCATATCACCATAAGTAACAGAAAGAACAATATCTCTGAATATAATAGAATTCAGTAGCCAGTTGCTGGGATTTTACGATTTGCATATTGAGGACACTTTAGGATAACTGAAAATAAAGCTTCCGGAAAATAAAAAAGACACGCAGAGCACGTAACAAAAAATTTTGTGAGTAGTAGGAAATATGTAAATAAATAAATAACGTAACA
Organism: Malthinus seriepunctatus; assembly: GCA_963924605.1. Taxonomy (NCBI): domain Eukaryota; kingdom Metazoa; phylum Arthropoda; class Insecta; order Coleoptera; family Cantharidae; genus Malthinus; species Malthinus seriepunctatus. The sequence goes on from OZ004603.1 coordinate 2,412,176, forward strand.
AAACGAGAAAATTTTTCAACTCTCCATCATCAAATAAATTTCCAACCATAGACCTCTTATTATAATGATACAAAATGTCATATTTTTCATCCTTTTATAAATAAATTCTTTTATTTCGTGACATATACCAAAAGACCAAGTTATAGTTGTCATTCCTACATGTTAACTAACACGGGAAATTAATTAGCGTACATAAATTAGTTAAAAAAAGATTCCAACAGTTTTAGAAACTATTTACGATGTTACATAAACAAAATGTAATATCTTAATCGTCCGTAATTAATTATTTTAAATATTTAAAACGCTTGCGCCTTGCGTGAAAATAAAACGTTCAGTGTTGAAAGAGTTTAAAAAAAGTTTATAATAAAAATGTAAGGTCTATAAATAGAAAGATCTACAAAACGCTGCACCCCCATCATGCCGATAGGAACGCCGCTCGGCGGTAAGTCGGGATCGATGGGCATCCCAAATCCTAAAACTCAAAACTCAAGTGACAGCTCAAGATCATGGAATTATGATCATAAATAATTGATCAATGATCAATTCTTGTCAAGATCAAGGATCATGGAATTATGAAATACGGGCTGCTGAAGCCTCTTTTATCTAAGATCAAAACCATTGGATCAATATTTGGAGTGGTAAGAAGGTAAAAATACTAGTAATTCGGGATCGATGGGCATCCCAAACCGCAAGTGACAGCTCAAGGGGAATTTCATTAGTGGGAGTTGGACGACGATATGTCTCCATTACTTCTGCTCATGTAATTATGAAATACGGGCTTCTGAAGCCTCTTTTATCTAAGATCAAGACCATTGGACCAATATTTGGAGTGGTAAGAAGGTAAAAATACTAACAAGCCGGGATCGATGGGCTTCCCAAACGCCAAGTGACACCGCAAGGGGAATTTCATTAGTGAGAGTGGGACGACGATATGTCTGCATTGCTTTGGCTCATGTAATTATGAAATGCGGGCTTCTGAAGCCTCCTTTATCTAAGATCAAGACCATTGGACCAATATTTGGAGTGGTAAGAAGGTAAAAATACTAATAAGCCAGGATCGATGGGCTTCCCAAACGCCAAGTGACACCTTAAGGGAAATTTCATTAGTGGGTGTTGGACGAAGATATGTCTCCATTGCTTTGGCTCATGTAATTATGAAATACGGGCTTCTGAAGCCTCTTTTATCTAAGATCAAGACCATTGGACCAATATTTGGAGTGGTAAGAAGGTAAAAATACTAATAAGCCAGGATCGATGGGCTTCCCAAACGCCAAGTGACACCTTAAGGGAAATTTCATTAGTGGGTGTTGGACGAAGATATGTCTCCATTGCTTTGGCTCATGTAATTATGAAATACGGGCTTCTGAAGCCTCTTTTATCTAAGATCAAGACCATTGGACCAATATTTGGAGTGGTAAGAAGGTAAAAATACTAATAAGCCAGGATCGATGGGCTTCCCAAACGCCAAGTGACACCTCAAGGGAAATTTCATTAGTGGGAATTGGACGACATATCTCCATTTCTTCGGCTCATGGAATTATGAAATACGGACTGCTGAAGCCTCATTTATCTAAGTTCAAGAATCAAGACTATTGGAGCAATATTTGGAGTAGTAAGAAGGTAAAAAATACTAAATGTCCCCAGTTAGGTTAGTTAGGATGGTAGGGAGTGGAAAGGTCCCATTTTTTGTGTTTTTGCTTATATCTCGAAAACCGTGGGTTCTAGGGAAAAAATTAATCTTAGAAAAACAAAAGCTAATCAAATTTTCTACAAGATTTATTCTACACATTTTTTCTCTATTTCTTATAGTTTTTGAGATATCCGTCCGCAAAAATCGTTAATGTATAAAAAAAATTGCCTCTCATTTTTCATCAAACTTTTGTCTCTAGCACGTCAGCCCTTCATTTTATAGTAAAAGTCTTCAAAAAAGAAGTTGCACAGCATTATATTTCCTTTACTATTTTATCTTCAACTGATAAGGAGTTTTCATGCATTATTGATTTTTACGTACGGATATTTCAAAAACTATAAGGAATAGAGAAAAAGTGAATAGAAACAATCCTGTAGAAAATTTGATAAGTTTTCATTTTGCTCCAGTACTTATTTCCCTAGAGAACACCATTTTCGAGATTTTTGGAGTTTTCGAGATAAGCGAAAACTCCAACACGAGACCTTTCCACCTCTCCCTCCCGTAGCCATATTGCTAGGACCGGGGACTTTTAGTATTTTTATACCTTCTAACTACTTCAAACACATTCCTGAAGAAAAAAATCCATTCTCTTTTAAGTCATCTACAAATCTACACCCCTTTTTTGAGCGTTTATTGACTGGACTATAAAGCGAAATATTTTGACCTGTAAGTTCTAATCTCGAGCTTAGGTAAGTCTCGTCCAACTAACTGATAAGTAGTTTTATCAATTTACGTGTCTAAAACAGTGTTTCCAGTAACAACTGGATTGGACACTAATTGTTATAAACAAGTTAAAAATTTTTCTCAAAGTGACTACGTCGTCATTTGAAAAAATATGCAAATCAGAGAAGCTATGACATTTCGTGTCAACTGGCAATTTATTTTTTTCCCGGAATAATTTAATCGAACTTATCCAATTATTTTTGGAACGCCCCGTATAAATTCCTCAAGTTAGGAAAATTCGAGACCAACACAGAGAATTATTTTTACATCTTTTGTTTTATACTCTTCAATATTAATGATCCGTTTTAAACGTTGTAAACAGTGGAATTGTCTTTCTTTCCTTCCTTTTGGAATTGCGTACAGAAAATTCTATTATTGTTAAATAGAGCAAGGACCATCTGTAATATTTCCTTTAATTTATGAATGTATTAAAATCGTTTAATGTGTACACTAACTTAACATCAATTACGCTTCCATGAGTTTAAAATTTAATACCCCATTCATTGTGTATTTACATTTTCCTGAACTCTGTGATTTGGAACAAAGGAAATCTAACTGAGTGTGCGCCATGGGGATGTTATATTCGAAACTTACAGCCCTACTAACTTGATCCTTTGTTCGTTTTCGACGTTCTGCCCTTATACCATACAGCCCAAATTCGTCCTATGCGTTGAATGTTACGCACTGTCGACGTGAGTTATGATTATTGCAGGGGTTACGAATGAGAGAGATGAAAAGTAAGATAGATTAAAGTAAAAGGGAGAGCCTTTAGTAGTAATGAATTTTTTTTGGTTTATGTATATATTTTAATTTTAGAAAATAAGTCATCTTATATTTTTTATATGCGTGTGTGTGCTTAACAAAAAAGTTTCAAACATCTGTTTTTGATGTTCCAAACTTTGCTTTTTTTCCTTTCATATTAAAAATGATGCATATCTTGTTTAAATTAAAAATTAAACTTCAGTAAGCTTTGATATTTTGCGAAGCAAAATATAAACCGCCTTTCAGCTAAAAAATAATTTAGTTTCGAAGACACCTGGAGGAAACGTTTTTTTCCTTTAGTATATAAGCTACTAAAATAAGACTTTCTTATAAATTAGAATCAGTTGGGAGTTGTGGGTTGAATGGGACAGCGGAGGGATTCTTACGTAGGCCTTCAATAAAGCTCGAAATAAAATGAGGTTTGTTGATGAATGAAAGTGAAAATATTTATAAGCAAACAGTTATTTCAGAAAAGTTCTTTCATAAGATTTCTCTCGAGGGAAATATTTCAATAGGTGACCTTTCTAACTAAAATTATATCTTTCCTGTACCGGGATCGCGTACAAAACTTTTTAAGGGCCCCTTTAACCACAAATTATGCAACAACTACATTTGATTTTCGATGTATTTCCGTTTTCGGCACTCCTCCTTAACAATATTTGCGTGCGGATATCTCAAAAACTATAAGGAAGAGAGAAAAAATGTGTAGAATAAATCTTGTAGGAAATTTGGTAAGCTTTCGTTTTGTTGAAAGTATTTTTTTTCCTAGGATCCACCGTTTTTGAGATATAAGCAAAAACCACAAAACCGGATCTTTACACTCCCTACCATCCTAATTAACCTAACTGGGGACATTTAGTATTTTTACCTTCCGACTACTCCTAATATTAGTCCAATGGTCCTGGTCTTAGATAAGAAAGGCTTCAACAGCCCATATTTTATAATTCCCGAAGCCGAAGTAATGGAGACATGTCGTCGTCCAACTCTCACTAATGAAATTTCCCTTTCCATCGTCTCCTTACCTTAGCCATATAGCTAGAACCTCCTAACTACTCCAAACATATTCCTAAAGAAAAACATTCCATCTTCTTCTATGTCCTCTATAACCCCTTCGTTGACTAGACTATATATTGAATATTCTTGTTTGGTGTATAATTTTATTGTAGAGAGCCAACTGACATCCAATATGTTCTTTTGATAGGTTAGCTATCAGAATAACAAATTCGTCTTTCTATCACCGCCTTCTTGCTTATTTCTTCCTCGATTTCTTCCTATGACTACGTTGTTTGGTGCTCTTACTTCCACGCCATGTTGTGCTACAGAAGTTCTTTGCAAATGCCATTCTTCTGAATTCTTTCATAAGTTCATACAGCCTGTTCTGTCTTGGGTTTCAACCTTATCCTTGGCCTGTCTTTAGGTGACTTGCATCTTGCAATTGACAGCACTATATCATTATTAACTCCCCCGATGTGCTCATTCCATTACTATCAGGGCCGTAGCCAGGAGTACGCCAGGGCAGGCTGAGCCCGATTTAGAGAAAGTCAAATTTTTGCAAACTTTGGGCAAACAACTTCCATCTTCAGAAGAGATTACAGTGGTCAACAAATTTATACAAACCCAGAAGAGAAAAAAAACCTTGATTTTAGCTTTCAGCTTCCCTTGAAAATTTTTGAGCGTGCCCTATTAACACAATCTGGCTACGGCTATGATTCCTATCTATTTTGTAATAACCATTCGTTGATTTTTCTATTTTACAAAATTCAAAAGTTAAATAATTTGAGTTTCATGAGACCAAGACAAATGTGAATTTTCCTTAAAAACAGACTAAAGATATATCTCGTGTTTATTTATTGAAAGGACTTGAAAGAATGATCGATTGGGTATTAAATGCATCGCTTGTCAATTTTTAATGCTTGTTACAACTTTTTTAAAGTAATTTTAAAATGAGATAAAATCAATAGGGGTTGCTGTATTGGTGTATAAGATATTCGGAGAGGCTTTTCTCTTGCTTTTCTTAAGAAAACTCTAATAATAATAATAATTCCTTTTTATAAGGTTTGATAATATTTTAAGGGGGTAGTTCCGTAGTTTAGCGACGTGTAACTACGCTACAAAAAATTATAGGTTGGCTTAGATGTCTTAATATGAGCTCGCAGCATACGTCTACCTACGATACGGAAGAGGCCTTAGGTTAGTCTTTCCCAACGTGGGGCCTACGCCTCACAGGAGGGCAATTCGATTGTTAACCTATGAGAGATCTTTGGAACCCAGCCCAGTGGTAGTGTCGCTACTAGCTACGCCACTGCATTTGAGACCTATTTATTTTGTTGCCAGTGGAGTCAACCACTAGCTAGTCCGACCCTGAGGGGCTTATGAATTTTAGGAAGGCTTAAATGGATCATGGTACAAAATAGGTTAAGAAACACTGCCTTAGATATTCACCAATCCAAGTTCTCTAGCACGGTGAACCTGATGTGTTCTGGTCTAGTAGCCAACGTTATGCGTTATGTAGACATCTCTTCTAATCTTTTCTATTATTTTGGTTCATTTCAGAACATTCTTCCAATTTAGCAATGATGAAGCTGTCTTTGGGCATATCTTCTTACATCTTCTTGAAGTGTCTTCTCTGTTGGAAGGTTGACAATGGCTGTTTTTGTGCAGCATGGAACATTTTTGCGACGTTAAGGTGGAAAAACACGCACGTGCTTTTACTCCGGCTTGGGTGTGCAGTTTTGATCTGCACAAGTTTACAGGCATCTACAGGCCAGTAAGGAGTAAAAACCTAAACATGTGTCTCCGCCTTTAGAAAACTTCTCCTGTATGCCACGTTGGGACATTACAAGGACAAACTTTCAACTACATCAGAGTCCATTTTCACCGTTCATAGTAGTTTGAGAATCATATCTCTATATTGCGTTACTACATATGTATTTAAGAGAGTGGGAGAAAGATAGAGATAGATCTGAAGGAAACAAATTGTTTGCAATTATCAAACTTCTCGTTATAGCAAGGTAAGATTAGTTTTGAATTATGATTTGGGCTGTTGTAGGTAGAGATGAACCCCTTTTATTTATAGAAGCAAAACAAACTTTCGTGTTTATTGGTATATCGATGTTATAAGAGACAAAAACCGCTAAACAAACAGTTATTTTAAAAACAACAAATTAATGGGATTTCGTTAATTTGTTTTGCTGTTTTAAAATTTGATGTTATCATTAACAAAATTAATGTGATTATATTCCAATTCGTTTATTTGTACAAAATGTTTAAAAATACTCCAGTTCTTTTTTTAAACTAAGAGATAAACATAAATTTTTCCACAGGAAAGAGAAAAAAAGCCTAAAGCTTTTCGTTAGGTACTAAAATGCAGAAGCTTGCAGCTGATACTCCAACCCAACCCAACCCAACCTCTAGTAAACTATAAAAATTTTTCTTCAAACAATTTTGTGTAAAGCTCCAAAAGCTCATAAATTTTAAATTTTTAGAAACCTTATAGTATACCCGGTGACCTATAAAGTTTACTGGAAAATAATTAAATTCTCCTCTATACGAAAACGGGGCAACGGGACTGTCAGATACAGATAAAGTGAAACTAAATTGAAAAGCTTTTTTCCTCCATACTATAATACTTAATAGTAACACATGAAAATAAAGTAAAATTGCTGGCAAAAAACTCTTAAAAATAGCTTTCTAAAGATACAAAATTAAATGGCAAGCAAAAGTGAAGGAAAAAAGTTTTCAACTTGTTTTAAATGCGACCCAAAAACTTTCGGGCTTAAGTTTTTTACCTTTTTAAGGAAATCAGCTTAAAGTTATAAAAACATACGTTAAATCACCTCGGGAAAAACTAAAAAAAAAGTTTAAAATTAGAAGAGCGTTTTTGTTCCTTTAGTTTGGAAAAGTTACAACTGTCGATTTTGTATCTTTATTTCATTACCTACACCTAAATTTAGAAATTGAAACAAACGATTATTGTTCTCAAACAAGAGATTTGCTTTGACATTGAGTAAATTTAAAATCAGAGGGTTGTTGGAAAAATATTTGGAATTTTGCGCTAAAATAGAAGCAAATTTAAAAATAAAATGTAACAATTAAAAGGAAATTGTCAAACTTTTGCTATAGGTATCTACAGAGGCGTATTTTTTAACGAGAAGGTTCTGTCACATATTCGTGCTATATGTTAATAAAAGTATTTACATCGATATTAAAATCAATAAGCAATTAAGTTGATTGAAAAAAGTTGATCGTAGAATTTTTCCATAATTTTCTCGGGCATTTCTCGACATATTTTGAAAATTCTAATAATGCAAAATTGTAGAGAATTCCATAATGTTATCAGGATTTTAAAAAAATTCTGAAAATTTCCCGAAAAAGCCGAATAATTGCGAAAAATTCCGATTTATGCCATCTGTTGGAAAAGTTACAAAATGGTTCATCAGTGGTCTAGAAAACCTTTGGTAAAGCGTTTTTCTGCGAGAAAATTTGATTTTTTTTATTACCATGTCGTAGAGAAAAGATAAAACGTAACGCACGAACCGACAGACGGACGAATGGACGGACGCACAAATTTTTTTATTTATTTTTTAAAATTCTTTTAAAATCTACAATTCGAACTCAAAATTTTGGCCTTGATAAGCTGCTACTTATCTTAACAGAATACTTAACTTGGTCTTAGGGCCGTTTTACATAGACTAAATGTCATACTAACTTGTTAGTACTGAATCAACTCAAGGAGCACAAGCGCGGTCGTAGACTATTCGACGCAAGACCGTGCACTACGTTAAAGCAAAGAATAGATACCCTTGGAATTTTATAAGGAACAAGAAACGACTCAGAGATGAAAAAGTTAGTCTTCGCCTAATGCACATGTGAGCTGGATATGTCAACACTGATGTGTGAAATTGATGCATATACAAACATCGTCGATTTACATTCTGTGATACAATATTAATCTGACATATTGAGTAGTAAAATTTTTGACGTTTGAAGAGAAACTTCATTTTATTTAAATATTTAAAAAATGCGGCGTATTTTAGATGATTTGATTGGTTTAGGAACAATTTCTGACATATCCAGCGGACATGCGCATTAAAAATCTATGAAAAAAATTAACATGGGATTTTGAACTTGAGTCGTTTCTTATTCGTTAGGATATTATTTATCCTTTGGTTAAAGCTTAGATTCCCGTGCTTTTGGCACTTGAGTTGATTCACTACTAACAAGTTTGTACGACATTTAGTCCATGTAAAACGGCCCTTACTCTTAATCTTGGTCTTACTTTTACCAAAGACTATACAGTGTAAGACTGGCAAAGCTTACGGGCCGAATGTGACCAAAAATCCCCGCTACAGAAGATGTCGCTAGTCACCGGGGCATTTTCGAGTGAATAAGATAGCATGTCGAGGTGGGAGCAACAAAGAAAGGGGTAAAACAAGTTTACCCTTCGAGGGATTTTAAGCGATTTTGACCTTTAAAAGCCTTTCACATTTTTTAATATAGGTTTCGGTAGTCTCTTGTATATGGTCTTTGCTTTTACTCAGGGCCTGTTATTCTATTACGTTGACCCTTTATTTCTATTATACGTCTTATATTTTCCCAAGGACGGTTGTAGTGCTACCTCTTAATTTTAGGGTTTCATTTGTTATGTTATGGATTATGGGTCACTAAACTAAAACTGACTGACTAAATGAGGTATCGTATAGAGGGTAAACTATTTAAACAGCGATACAGAAGATACCTGATAGGTCTTAGGTACATAATGAGAAAGACTTAACCCATGGATACACTTATTGTTGCAGGGGCGATAGGACGAAAATGTTAAGGGGGAAGTTGAACAGCTGAAATGAAACCGTGTTCAAGCCTATACAGTTCGCTCAAGATTGAGATGTCTGAAGGATGACAGGTGCTGCATAGGAATAAAAAGGGCGAAATAAGATTTATGCCACTTCCGTATTTATTCCCATGGTTGCTTAAAATGCTGATATAGACAGAGATACACACTAAGGCTTTTACTCCGGCTTCAAATCAGAGCGTGTGCACAGTGTTCAGGCGGTCTGCTCATTTAAACCTGCATATGTAGAGGCCAGTGTAGGCCAAAATTGCGCAAGCAAGAAGAGTTAAAACCTATGTGGGTGTCTTCGCCTTAAGGCTCCCATCTCCAAATTTGGAAAAATCTTTCAACTTTTAACCAAGAGACGTTTTACTTGTGATCTAAATCTTAGTTTTAAAGACACTTTCCTCCGAAACTCATACCATTCGATACTTCTTGTAAGCCCGCATCTATCGCCACCTATACATAATCGAATAAAAAGCATTTATGTAAGAGTTTGGTGATAATCGTAAAGATATGAGTACGAAGCGTACGGGGTAAGATGTACGTTCCCACCTCGTGGTTAAATCGAAAGTTGAGTTCTGATTAGTACTAAAAACTTGGCGGTGGAGAATTAATAAACATTCGAAGTGCATTAATTTCAAGAGAGTCCGTGAACCTCCGTGTTCGTCCACTGTACAGAGTGCATCATTGATTGAGCACAATGATTCACTTTTGCTGCGAGTAGCTGATGGTCTGGTGTCCCTGCACCAGCGGCTGGAACAAACTGCAGTTGTAGGGTTTAAGCTGATAGCGTCTGATCACGCCGTACATCTCTCTTGTTGGACAGACCTTCGGGATAACCACAAGTCACTTATACACGCTCTTTGGGCTTTTTAGCCGATCGTGTAGGACTCAATTACCATCTTTAGCCTTTTGGTCGACTGTTGATCTATTTTGTGTATGGCCTATTGACTAACCAGTTCTAAGCGGTCTTTGGGCTTTTTGGTTGATCGCCTGGGGCTTTATTACAGTCTTGGACTTACTGGCCGACTGTCGATCTGGAGGAACGCTGGCAAGCCTTCGGGTTAAACACGGGTCCCCTTGCCCCTATTATTGTTGCTTGTTTATCACTTCAATACCCCTCCTGTCTTCGACTAGAGTGATGTCGAGGGCATAATGTACACACAATCGTAAGATCGGTGTTACAACACAAGTGTCGTAGCCATCGTTCCTTTCCATAGAAAATCTTGACGGTCTTGGAACGATGCGCCCACGTCATAGTTCAATCCTTTTAAGTTCTGTTAGTTCACTGGCGTAACAACTGTCCTGTAACATCTCCTCTTTAGAATTTTTAATTTTAAGTTTTAGTAACAAGGATCATTTTTCTAGCTTTAGAGGTTCTATTTTCTTCATAACTCCAGTTTGTCACGCCAATGCACGTAAAAGAATTCTCCATAATCTTAACATAGGTCCCAGAAACTATGATGTACGACAACGATTGGACGGGACTGGTCTAAAGGCCCGTCCACACACACGGGCTTGCTTTCAGGTTTGGCCTGTGCAGTCGGCCTCCACAGGCTAAATTGAAGCGCGTGGACACTGTTCAGGTGGCCTGCACAGGAGCACAGGCCAAACCAAAGCGTCTGAACAGCGTTCAGGCCGCCTGACAGGTCAAACGGGAAGGCAAGCATGTGTGTGTGGACGGGCCTTAACCCAATATTGTATAGATTGTAAATAAGTGTTAGTTACCGAGGCAGGCAGATTTCCGTGCCCTTAAAAGCACGGGTGAAGAAAGTTTACGAAAATTTTATTTTATTTTTAAGGTATCTATGCGGAAATGAAAGCGTGATATTATAAATACGCTCTACGCCGACAATGCAACATAGTTTCAGATGTCGTCAGCATATTACTATGACAAAGAGCATATAAAACGAGGGTAATTTATGAACAATTTTTCCACCCTCGCGTGAAGCATAGGTATACATTCCAGGTATAAGTGCAGAGAAATTACCTATGACTAACTACGAACACAATTACTTTAATATTTAGGTATGTTTCAGAAGAAAAATATTCAAACGTTTCATTTCCTTTGAAAAATGTATATTGTGTACATTCATTTTGTCCATAATTCAAAAGTGGATCGAAAACAATCCCTTCGCCGAGTTTTACGATTTTGCGTGGTTGAATGTAGCATTTTGGATATACATCTTCATGGGTTTGCTTTATTCATATAAGTTTACGACTTACGAGCACGAATTTATAACTCTAAATTCGCACATTTCATAAAAAAGTTTTTAATGAAGATGTTAAATTAGCTATTTTAAATTTTATACACGAACATAAAGTTTAAAGCTCATTATAAACATTGCGCGAATATTTTTAAAAATTCAAGGTCGTTTGTATTTAAATTTGAGATATAAAACTTTATCAAGTGTAAAGTTGTAAATAAAGAAAAAAGAAAAACACCACATTTTCGCTTTTATAGGAGTGAAAATAATGGCCCATCAAGACTTTTTCCTCTTACTTCAAAAGGGCTGATCTACGTCTTACCCTAGAAATAGTGATAAAGCGTTCCCTTTAACTATCGCCAATCTGTAAATTTCTCCAACTTTTATGAAAGCCCCAAAAATTTTTATTAAATTTTCGCCGAGTTGAAATAAATTTTCAAATCTATTTTATTTTCAAATTCGAACAATTTTCTATTGAGAAAATTTGATAATGGAATTGTTTGGTTTACACTTAGCCGAACTTTGGAACAAATTTTCAAAGCACTCGGGAGAATTAAAAAAAATAATATTTTTTCTCTTAGGAGTACAGTTTTTCGTTAAAAATAAAATTGTCATTGTTTTGACTTTCAAATTAAAAAAAATCACTCTCACTTTCGTAAAGCTAAAAAAATTGCGAATAATACCGAAATGTATTGTAATATGAAGGTTAAGATACGTTTGCATAAATTTTAATAAATTTTTACATTTTACTCACCTTCAAAGACCTTAAATTATCAACTAAAAAATAAACACAGGAAATTCAATATGAAATAATTTATTCGACATTTTTTATTTTCAAAATGAGTCATGATTATTGTAATTAAAGCAATACTTTAATTAAATTTTTTTGGCATACCAAAAAAAAACAATTGTTTCAAAGCAAAGTCAATTATTATAGGTCAATGAGTGAATTTATGCATTTGAACTTTCATTGGTAATCTATCAATAAAGTTTCCTTCCAAAGAAAATGTTTAATTTCTATATTCTTCCAGAGGAATGAAGTGAAAATAAAACTATCATCAACAAAGAATCGTTATGTAAAAAAGAGTCTTTAGGTCTTGTCATTCACGAAACATCCCCAAACTTTCTTTTAAAGAAATCAATATACAACAGTCTTACGAACAAACGTCAAACCTTGATCGTCTGAGGAATTACAAAAGCTTCTCGGATAATATGTTGTCTCATAAAGCACCGTTTTGCATTTATTTACAGCATAAGAAGAATTTATGTACCTATCAATATTGAACACCCTCTGTAGCTATGTGGATATCTTTAAAAAAGATTAACAAGTTTTTCAAACGCTCCGATGCCAGTAGAAGCGAACTCAGTTGAGCTGGAGGGTTACGACCACAATTAGAGCTTTTAAACGCTCATAATTGAAAGCCTTTTAAAAGGCTCTATGGCGCTGCTATGGTCCTCACAAATTAGAAAAAAAAATAAAAATACGAACGTATGACACAATTATAAAAAGTATAATGCTATATGGGGCGGAAACATGGGAAATGACGAAACAGGACAAAGACAAACTGGCAGTGGTGGAAATGGATTTCTTCAGAAGGAGCTCTCGGGTGTCAAGCCTTGAAAGAATAAGAAACGAAGAAATAAACAGAAGAATGAAAATTGAGAAAACGGTGGTAGAGACAGTTGAACAAAAACGACTAAAATGGTTCAGTCACGTACGTCGGATGAACACCACAAAGATGGCTAAAAAAATAATGAGCTGGCAACTGACAAAAAGGCGAAAAAGAGAATCCGCCAGAAGATTTTAAAAGACAAGTACAGAAGGACATGAAAAAAAGAGAGTTAGAAGACGAACAATGGATGTATAAAGAGGAATGGAGAAGAGGATGCGAGAGATGCCGAGAATGCTGTGGAAAACTCGCCAATATAGATATTTATATATAGGGCCCTATAGATTGAGCTAGTGCAAATCGCTGTCGTAGAAGGCATTATAAGAAAGTAATGTGATCAGTATAACGCCTCCAACCTCGTATTATTAGAACATCTAAATGCACCCTCTTTGGAACGACTACAACGATATGGAACTGAAATCTGGAACTTCTCTACCTTACCATTGATGCTCTCTAGGGTTTCTGTTTCTACAAATATCTTTAAATAGTGTTTAGAAAGATAAAAAACTGAAAATCAAGATATATAATCTTCAGATAAAACTGGAATCTCTGGCGAGTTACCAAAAGTTCTACAAGACTTTCTACACGTCATTCAAAGAGGGTGCTTGACTTTAGAAAAAGTTAATAAAAATTACGATATGAAATTTTGAGGAAAAAATTGGAATCTCTGGAGAACTGCCAGAAATTGTTGAAGACTGCCAACGTGTCATTCAGAGAGTATTTAACTTTCTTTGTCCTTCAAACTACTCAAAAAGTTTCTAAATTTATATAGCATAATGACTCTATTGTTGCAAACGCCAAATAAAAAAAAAGTTAAGTAACCATCAAAAGCTTCTGCCAAAAATAGTAAAATTATCTGCTCGGTTCATTGCCGCTACAGTCTTCTAATTTCTATTCAAATCGTCTACGTCTGAGGCTCATCTCCTGGAGGTTTAATGCAGACTTTTAATTCCAAAAACAGTGGGTTGTTAGTAACTCATTTATGTCTTTCTGTTCCGTCTGTACATTCTGCCAGCTCGCCGTGTTCTCTCACAGAAGGCATTTCTAAACTTTCTTGCAGGAAACTCCTACTGTTTCACGACCAAACTATTTCATGGTTTAAAAATAAATAATTTTGCGCTCTTATTACACTCAAAGTATTGACTAGTAACCAGGACGTTATCCAGACTCAAAAGGGCAGGCTTAAAAACTTTCAAGAGAGACTGAAAGCTAAAATCAGGATTTTCTCTCTTCTAGGTTTGTATAAATCTGTTGATCACTGATTTCTCTTCTAAGGATGGATTTTTTAGCCTTATGCTTTCAAAAACTTGACTTTCTCTAAATCAATGATTTCTTCTTCGGCACTAATTAGGAACTTATCGTTTTATTATTATTGCAAAATCCTAAGAAGGCAAGAACGAGCTTAACATTGGGCGTACTCCTGATGGCTACGGTTCGGCTAGTAATAGATTTAACGATTTAGCGCCAGCCAGAAATTGTTATGAAAGGTGACCTCTAGAGAAACTCTTGAAAACAATGTCTCTTCAGACCATCCCTAATATTTAATTGATTGATTATCGAATAGTTCACTAATGGAGAGCTATCGGCCCGATCGTTTCCATCGTCGTCGTGTTGTAGTAGGTCATGGATTATTTTGAAACACATCAAAGATAAATAAATAAAAATTAAAAAAAAAACATGAAGAGTTTTATATTTATCCAAAACTTTTCGAGCTGGGGATAAATAAATTTTACATCATATACAAAGGTGCTGGTTTTATCTCTATAGTAAATTAATTTCCTGTTAAATAAGTAATTAAAAAAATTGTCGGTTTAATAAATTATAATGTGCCTAATAAATGAAAATATATTTTCATTTTGTATTCCCCAAAAAAATTTCGTTTTATTTTGCCCGAAAACGTCAATAACGAAAGTATTATTAGAAGTCAAGGGCAAGGCCAAAAGATTTGCGCAAGTTCGTCCTGTAGAGGGATCCAGCTGTAAAAATTGATTTTTCGCGTAGCTTTTACCTCGTTTTCATTCTCGTTATCTTCGTTCCATTACTCTACTAACTGATAAATATAATAATTATCAAATTTCTCATTCGCATTATGTAAGAGAAAATTTAATTTAATCATATAAAGTGATGAGAAAATTTGCTTTAAAGGTTAGGTTTTTTCACGCTTTTCTTTAAAGGCAAAAACACAGGTAACCGGTGCGCGACGCAATTCATCACCCCAAAATTGACACCCCACTTCAGCTAAAGACACAAGTGTCCAGATTCTCAAGTGAATGTAAACTTTCAGGATTTTCATGACCATCGCAATGTCAAACAAATGTCAGGTTAATTCAACAAGATTGATTAAATTGGAAGCGCAATATTTGGCTGTAGAATCTAATTATCGCACCACTTCGTCCAAAACTTCTTGATTTATGTAAAATTGTGAGTTTATGTGATACAAGTATCAGGGATGCTTCCATTATTGAATTTACTGAACGACTCGCCTGCACACTACGTCGACGCCACGCCACCCTACGCAATAAAACTCGGCGAAAATCAGGAGAGTAGGGACTTGAATGGGCGTTGTGCTGCATTCAATAGCGTACCCGTACAGGAACCCCGCTTTTGGCTAAAGTCCGCAATGTATTTGGCGTTAGGTTACAAAAATTAACAAAATCAAACTGTTTTCTTTTATAAACAATCGAAGAATGCTTGTAAGGGCGTCACGCGTCAGCGTCCATCACAGCGATGTACGGTTTCAAAGTCTGTTTTTAGAAACTCCTCTGGATTCGCTAGTTTAGTCAAGGAAGGGATTATAGAGGACATGAAAGAGGGTGAAATTTTTGTTTATTAGAGTAGATAGGAGCTAAAAATTTGAAAAGTCCCCAGATTTCATATACATTAATGATTTTTGCGGGCGGATATCTTGAAAACTATAGGGAATAGCGAAAAAATGAATAGACATAATCTTGTAGGAAATTTGATAAGCTTTCGTTTTACTAAGAAGAATTTTTTCCCTATGACTTACGGTTTTTGAGATATAAGCAAAAATTCAAAAAACGAAACCTTTCCACCCACATTCCTTAAGAAAATATTCCACCCTCTTCCATATCCTCTACACCTCTCTTTTGAGCGTTCATTGACTGGACTAAACCATGGCATGAATTGTAATTTTTAGTTTACCCCCCCCCCCTTTAATAAAATCCAAAAACAAGAGAAATATGTTTATTCAAACTATCAATAATTGATCGAATAAAATATTTATTACAAAACGTGTTCTTCGTCCCTACTGATCTTCAACGCATTGAGCGAGTGCGTTTTCTCCCCGTCAAAATAACCTCCTCTTCTGAGCTCCTTTCTGTAGCATCTCGACTTTCCGAAACGTCTTCTATTTTCATTTGTTCACATTTTTGCAAAATATCATAAATTTCTTTGTAAGGAGCTAAACATTGCTGAAGTTCGCTCTTAAATTTTGCGCTTCTTTCAGTACAAGGATCCGTATTTAGAAAATACGATTCCAATTGTTCGCCTAAATTTATGCCCTCGTGTAAGCCTTCTAACGTAAAATTTTGTACAGCAGTACTATCTTCCTCCAACTTAATTTTGCTCACCTCAGATTCCATTTTTACCAAACTTTCTTCATCGGCCTCTTCTTCTAATAATAATTCTAGAACATCTTGAGGATTTACATCATCAGAACCTTCTCCTCCTAGAGATTTAGCAAGTTCTACTATTTCTTTGACTTCTTTGTCTGCTGGTTCAATTAAATTTCCACTTGTAACTGACTCTGGCCATATATTTTTCCAACAGGCGTTTAACGTTGATTGTTTTATTTCTTCAATAGACGAAGATATGAGATAGATGCAATCCAAAATCGTAAAGAGTTTCCACGCCTCCACTACCTCAATAGATTCTTGGGCTATTTTATCCAAAACCCATTGCAACAACTGCTTGATGTAATGAGTTTTAAATGTAGCTATAACTCCCTGATCAAACGGTTGAATTAATGGAGATGTGTTCGGTGGTAGGAAAATTATGTCGACATTTGGGTGTTTTAAATCTTTCGGATGACTTGGTGCGTCATCGAGTATTAGTAAAACTTTAAAATCTAACTTCTTCTCCTTTAAGTAGTTTTCGACACTTGGTAAAAAACATTTTTCAAACCATTTTTTAAATAAATCGGTGGTTGACCTAATGTTTTTATTTGCAGCCCAATACACCGGTAGAGCACTTATATTTTCATTGAGCAACGCTTGAGGATTCAAGGATCTATAAACTAGCATAGGTTTTACTACGTGATCACCCGAAGCGTTACTGCACATGAGCAATGTTAAGCAGTTTTTTATTTTAATAAAATCTGCAAGATTTTCGTGTTTTGTAACTAAACATCTCTTGGGAATTTTTTTCCAACAAAGGCTAGTCTCGCTTGCGTTGAAAACCTGATGTGTTGTATATCCACCCTTTTCAATAATCTCTTGCAACTCTTTTGGATACGTTTTGGCAGCTTCAAAATCAGCTGATGTTTGTACTTTTATGTTCCGTAATGAAAAGCGTTTTTTAAAACGCTCAAACCACCCTTTGCTAGCAACAAAGTCGGGGCTAACAGAAGATTCTCCATTTTCTTTTAAACAATTGTAAATTTTTAAAGCTTTCTCTTTAACAGCCTTGTTGTCCAGTGATATCCTTTTTTTCGAACTGTCATCAATCCAAATACTAAGAGCTTCTTCCATCTTCACAAGTATTTGTGGTCTTGGATGAGCTGTCGTGGTTGCAGAAACGGAACAACCTGCACCAACGCAACGTTTAATTTTCTCTTCATTTTTCTGTATGGTTCGTATTGTTGATTCATTTAAATGTAAGCTTCTTGCAACTTGTGATACCTTTTCCCCTTTATTTAGACGATCCAAAATTTGCATTTTGAACGCTAATGAGATGAAATGTCTTTTAATGGGTTCTTTTTTACTACGGTCAGACATAATTCAAGGCTAAAATTTAATTAACGAAAAGAAATTAAAAAGCATTTCTTTAAAAAGGTTTAATAGTACATACCCAAAAACCCACGAGATTAAATTGATGTTTTTCAAAAGTTTTGTACGCTAATCCCACACAACAGACGCTTGTTGGAATGAAAGATATCGAACGATCATGCTAGCACGACCGGTAGGTACTACAGTCGACCCTCATATAACGCCGGTCGCTGATGTTCGGTTCCATAGAAATGCCGCGTTATACGAGACTCGGGTCACATGAAAAATAAATAGTGGGGCGTACGCAAAGAATTTTCCACAGGAAAATCGTACTGTCAACCATGTTGGGAAAATTCCGTGTACACGAACATTCTTACGAGAAATTAGTTGCCAGTTCCCATGCAGGGTCGGACTGGCCTCGTTTGACCCCGTTGGCAACAACTGTAATTTGGCTCGATAACCCCCCGTCCCCAATACGCCATCATATTGAATTTAAATTTAATCAAAAACTTTTTTTTCAATTTCTCCCCATTTGACTCCAAAAAGCATTTGGCCCCGTCGGCAATCGCCAACCTGTCTAGTCCGAACCTGGGTCCCAGTGTCCATTGTTAAAGGGTGGTACGGTGCCAGCTTAATGTGTTTGTGCCCTTATTATTTTAAACAAGCTTTTGTCCTCATTTTAAAAGATCTAAATTTACATCTTTTTACCTTTTATAATAAGATATGAATCTCTTCGAGTTTAATTTTGTTTGATGTAATTAGTTATTTAAAATTTTAATTAGGAAAAGGTAAGGAATTTTAAAGGCAGAGTGTAATAAGGGTTTTAACAAGATAAGGGGTTCTGTTACGGTTGTAGTGGAACTTTTAACATACCAAAATGTAAATTTTGTTCAATTTAAAAAATAGGGCTTTTTTTTCATTTTCAATTGCAAGAAAAACCAATTTCGTGGATGACATAATCAACTTTACGAGGGTAATTTTCACTTGTTTGGATTTACTTACAAAAATAAAGGATTAGAAAATATCGATATATTTTTGTTAATTGTAAAAAAGGGTCTTTTGTTGTTTATTATCCACCAAAACAATTTTGTCGAAAAGCCAAATTTTGTTACAACTTTTTTATTTAATCCCTTACGCCTTACTAAATTAATGTTACGATAATTAAAGTGGATTTTATACAGCGTGTCCCGCACAATAGTTCAAGTATTTTTTCCCATAGTTAAGGACTACACTGCTATGCACACCCTATTTTATGGTATGATGGCATATACGAGAGGGTAGGATTAGAACTAGGGTTCTATAATAGGGAGAATCTGTATAAAAGCAATTAAAGCTGCAACAAACATTACCTTGTTTAGAGGGAGTCGAAAGGGACCAATGTAGGTTTTATAGTGGCAACGTACGTGTAGCTAACTTATCTTCAAATTATATCTCACGTTATCTTAATATCCATGCTTATGAAATAAATTATACAGTAGGCTGCTCTGCTCAATATTAAATTGAATTCGATTATTATGCTATATGGCTAAGGGAGGGACGGGTGGAAAGGTCCCGTTTTTTGGGTTTTTGCTTATAGCTCAAAAACAGTGGGTCCTAAAAAAAATATTTCAAGCAAAATGAAAGTTTATCAAATTTCCTACAAGATTGAATCTATTCATTTTTTCTTTATTTCTAATAGTTTTTGAAATATCCGCCCGCAAAAATCGTTTTACGTATATGAAAAAAACTTCTGTATCACGTTTTTCGTAAAACTTTAACGATTTTTGCGAGCGGATATCTCAAAAACTGTAAAGAATAGAGAAAAAATAAAAATAAATAATCTTGTAGGAAATTTAATAAGCTTTCATTTTACTAAGAATATTTTTTTCCTTAGGACCCACCATTTCCGAGATATAAGCAAAAACACCAAAAACGAGACCTTTCCAGCTTTTACCTCGCTGACTTGTACACTGTACAATTTCCATGCGTCAGAAAGTGGCAAAAAACGGAATTAAAATATTATTTATTGAAATTTATTTTTGTGTCATGGATAGTTCTAATAGAATTCAACGTATTTTGTTACTAACATGCCTTAGCATGTGTTTGTGTATCCTTGAATTTCCCCCTATTTAAGATTATTAGGTCATACAATTAATAAAGGGTTGAGTGTTCAACTAACCCTAATAATAATAAATAAAATTAATTTAAAATTATAATTTTTCCGGTATTTTTTTTCTGTTTTATTTAAATGTGATCACTAATCATGACCAGAGTACCAGAAAATATATGCACTTTGAACAAATTCGAAGGCGTCTTTAATTATTCACGCAAAACTAAAAGATGTAGATAAAATGAATTCCAATGTGTTTTATAGTTTGGAGGTTATTAAGATTTTGAGATTACTTTTTTGATACGCACCATAAAGAAAATACATTCTATTGTATGTAATTCACAAGATTTTGAGATAATAAAATGTTTTGTTTTTAAATATTTTTCTCTTTTATTATATTTCTTTTTTAATTAATTATTTTAATTATTATAATTAGCAATTATACACTGAAAAACGTTTAGTTTTAATAAAATTTTAATTTTTTTACTTTTAATTTGTAAACAAATTTAGGAATTATTTATTTAGCAGAGCATTAAATAGCCGATGGGTGGGTCATCACAAAACCTTTCCATGTACTTAATTTCTAATGTTCACGCAACTTGGCTCTGATTTAACTATCCTGGTATCGCTTTTGTGTATGCCCCTATTTAAAATCAAATGAGGCACACTAAAAGCCCTCTCCCCTAGAAGATCAATGTCTTCCAAAAACTAACCTACGAGTACGGTGGCTTACACCAGGTCAAATTTGGGCTCAATCGATTAAAGCGGGTTATCATGAAGCGAAGTACAGGGGATCAACTGAATATTGCAGGAAATTAGGAAATGGTTTTCTTTCGATAGGATTTAACACAATTCGGCACGGTTCAGTTGGGCTCTTAAAAACCTATGTAACGACCAGCGTTATGGGTATCGAATCGAAGGTAAAATCTAGTAACAAGTGTTTCGGTGTAAGTTATTGGGGAGAATTAAGGGAGACAAAAACTAAGTTCATGGCAGGCACTTGACTACGAAAGGACCTGGGTGGGCCCAGGCCCATCTAAAATTTTGCTGGTCCACCCTGATAAAATGAAAATAATAAGCGAAAATTCAGATATTTACAGTGTAATCTGACTCAAAGACTCTTTTGCCTTACGGTAACGGGAGCCATAAGAACCACACCCACTGCAGCTCTGGAGGCACTGCTCTGCCTCTCTACACTAGACATACATGTGCAGGAGATGGCAATTAGAGCCGCCCTTCGACTGCGAGGATGGGGACTGTGATCTATTAGATATGGAATCTGCGGACACGCCAACATCCTCTAGGAATGCTCTAAAAAGCTACCTCTTTTGGAGATGGAGATGGATGCAGACCGTATTACTCCTAAATACATTATTCGATAGGAAATTTTATCAGTTTATCGCTGGGCAAATATGCTTCGGTTTTTCAAACCGAACTGATAGGTATATTACACGACGCTAATATAATCCTAGATAGGAAAATACAGAATAAAAAGATTTTAATATCATCGGACAGCAAAGTTACTCTGCAAGCTCTAAACACTTGCAAGATAACCTCCGGCATCCTTTTGGAGTGCGTGGAGACGCACTCCAAAAGCGTCTACCTTTAGAAGGGTCAATGAATATCAAAGAAATGAGGGTAACGAGAAAGCAGATGAGTTGGCCAAGAACAGTTCAAAAAGTCTTCAATGTGGGCCTGAACCAATCATAAAACCAGTCCTAAAAACTGTCGATGCCCTCTTTAAGAAACATACTCATCTAATACACACTAAAAGATGGACAAATAATGCAAGCTGTCGCCAGAGTAAAAGCTCCGTACCAGTTCGCTCCAGAAAGCTTGCAAACTACTATCTAAAACTACTCACGGGAGACTCTCAGTTAAATAAGCATCTTCACGGACTATTAGTAGATAATCCCAGATGTCGAGCATGCGACACGAAGACGAGACCGCTAAACACGTGCTTTGTCGGTATCCAGTTCTAGCGTCTACAAGAGGATCCGTGTTGAGGGACTTCTGGCTCGACATAGCCAGAATAAGCGCTACTCCTCCCGCCAGAGTTCTGGAGTACATCCTAAAAGTGGGATGACCTGATGGGCCTGGGGAGACTGATTGGAGGTTGTACAATGAGCTCAAACAAGTGGCCTAAGTGGTAGGAGCTTGCCCTCTTCCATTAATAATCCAGAATCCAGGATCTCACAACCATATAAGACAAATTAATATTTGAAGATTTAAGACTGTCCAAGTCAAAGTTTTTTGATGAAAATTTACTTCATCCATATCATATTCAAGAGATACCTTAATGAAGCACCCTGTAGATCTCAAATTATTCTCTGTTGAATGGTAAAGCAAAAATTAATTCCCAACCACGCCTTTGTTGTAAATATAAAAAGTTTTTAATTTTCAAAATCACGTACTTATTTAAGCTGAGAAAATTTTAAAAGTGAGAAACGGTTGTTACTTAAATACCAAAAAGAAAACTTTAATAGCTTGCATTTACAACTTTGATAAAAGTTACGATGTATGTTTATTATAAAAGGTACTTTAGTTTGTGTACAACAAGCAATATTTTCCAAAGTTTGTGACAACAACTTGGAACTTAACAATAACTAATAATTTTACTTGCACTTTATGGTCACTTCATGACAAAGTTGTACAAAAGACGAACATTAATGTTTAAAATAGCTTTTCTTTTACCCACTCATTACCCATTCACATTAGAACTTTCTTTAGTGTTGAGTTTTTCCAAACTTACAACTTACAGTTATTTTTTTCATTTTTCAGTGCTTCATTTTCTAATAGGTAGTCAACTGTCTGTGGATATCTATATTTCGCTTTGTGAATGAAGCCTCTTATAATAAAAGATAGGGATGTGAAGATGGTTCATATGTTTTGCTGATGATGCTGTAATAATATCAGATAATAAGGATGACCTCCAGCGGTCACTACATAACTACATCAGTACACCACAGCAATAAAATATAATGAATATAAACGCTAACAAAACTAAAACCACACGGTGGTATCCAACGAGACTAATATTAGTAAACTCATACCAAAAGACGAGCCCATAGGACAGGTCAGTAACTTGAAGCTAATTAGTGAGCAGTGGTTTGGAAAAACAAACATATGAATATAGAAAGTAAGGTCACAATAAATAATAATACTTGTATAAGACCAATAATAATAATAATAATCTATGTTCTGTATGCATGATATTGAAACTAAAGCTAACAGAAAAAGAACAAAAGCTATGCTTAGGATTAAATAAAATAAACATATTAAGAATGAAAGCTGGAGAAACGCTACGAGATGGTGAAAAAACAAAACAATAAGAAATAATTCTGCAGTTTACGATATAGCCAGTTATCATCAGATTGTCCCAACCATCAGAAATGTAAAAGGACAGTTGAACCTTGAAATCATATGAGAACATCCCTTGAATCTTCAAAAGAATATATGTAGGTCAAGAAGAGAGCACGTGCAAATAATGGGAAACGATAAAATGGTGAAAGTGTGTACGAATGGTAAACCACAAGGGTCCCAACCCAACCACCGCAAAGATAGAAAAGCAGTTAAACCTTGAAATCATAAGAGAACATCCCTTAAATCTTCAAAAGAGTAGACGAAGGAAGGCACGTGCCAAAAATGGGGAACGAGAAAATGGTTAAAATGTGTAGAAATGGTCTCAGCCACCGACCGGTAAGCTGGAAAGACAGTTAAACCTTGGAATCATAAGAGAACATCTCCTGAACTATTAAATAATAGACCAGGCCGATATTTAGAAATAGAAGAAGAAGCAGAAAATTCATGAAAAGTGGGGACTGAATGTTTGGACATCAGGAAAAATTACGACAGGCATCATATCAGAGCGAGGCTAGTTGTAGGAGCTGACCAGTTGAGAAAGTCAAAAAGTTTTGAATTGACAGGCCTGTAACAGAAGTAGAAATTCATGAAAATTATCAAATATAGCACCAATCTTACCATTGTGTGTGCATTACGCCCTCAACGTCACTCGAGTCCAAGATGGGAGAAGTTCAAAGCGATAAACAAGCAACAACAACTTTCAACCCAAAAATAAAAATATTTATTCAAAATAAAAATAACAAGTTTTGTTATTTATGTAACAGATTACAAAATAAAAAAAATATGTTTATAAAATACAAGAAATACGTCCTTCTGGATGACGGCAGTTCTTTCCCAGTAAACACAACTACGTTGAATTAACGTTGTTAAGCAACGGTAACCGACGGTTTAATACACGTTGTTCCTTTAAGAAATAGTCCGTTGATTCACCGGATTTATGTCCCAGCTTTCAACGTTTTTTTATACAATAAAAAGTAGTTTTTTCAACGTTTGGAGTCGACGAACGAGCTACCTTTCGTTATAAAACCGTCTAAAATAACGGTTGAAATAACGTTACTTTTTCACCAATTTTTGATATAGATATATCTAGATATAGTTGATATCTAGGAAAAATCAACGTTTTGTTAACGTTACTTTCAACGTTATTATAACTGAGTAAAGGTCCGTTGCAAAAACGTTATTTTCACCTAGTTCCTGTTTATCCAGGTTGATTTTTGGTAAAAAGTAAACCATTTTGTAACGTTTTGGGAACATTAGTATTGAACGTTATAAAGACTTTTTTGGGTTAGTTGTAGAAACGTTATTTATCAACGGATTAGACAGTTGATTTAAACGATAATATGACGTGGAAAACACGTTTATTTCAAGGTCTTATAAACGTTATTAATTGTCGACAATTTTCGTTGCCATTAACGTTTTAATATGGTTGATTTTAACGTTGATATTACGTTGAAAGTGTTTTAATTTCAACTAATTGTAAACGTTTAATTGCGGTAAAATTACTAGTTTTTTTTCCAACTAATTCAACGTGTAAAAAACGTTGATTAGAAAGATGATATCACGTTGAAAATTTGTTTATTACAACGTTGAGTGAACGTTTAATTATGCTCGAACTACTAGTAGAATTACCGTCGAATTTAACGTTCGAATAACGTTAATTGGAACGATAATAATACGTTGAAGTTCGTTTATTTCGACGTCCGATAAACGTTTACATATTGTCGAATTATTAGTGGATTATCGGTTGAATTTATACATCCATCTAACGTTTATTTATGGTCAATTTACACGTTTACATAAGGTTCCTAATATGCTTGATTTCTATTTTTTTAAATTTTTTATCATATAATTAACAGGAAATAAAATAGTGTTAAATCAATTGATTTTGTTTTAATTTTGCAGAAATTCAATCAATTAACCACTAAATAAACTCCTTTAATTCTACAATATATAAACATTGTAAAAGCATAGGTACCAAGTAAATTTGCAACTATAATATCTACATGTAAATCATCAATAAAATATTCCATAAGAAAATTGTCCCTCACTTCAATTTTTATACTTCACACTTAAACCTGAAGCAGTGGTTTATTGGTCAAACGTAATAGGTAGGTAGATTTAAAAAAAATAAAATTAGATAGGTATATGAAAATATTGCATTCTATTTATTGAATAATGTTAATTATTTTACAAATTCAACAAAAAGACAATGTATATCTATATATTTATACTTAATTAATATAATGAACTTTTTAATGATGCAACTTTATAAAATTGCAATTAATTCAAAACGTAACTTTAAAAAATAATAATTAAATTAAATACGTAAGTTACGAAACAGATTACAGTAAATTATCAATTTTCTTATTTATTAAAAACGTTACAAACAGTGAATTAGTGTAATAGTTTGACAAAAAATCACTATTTAAAATTGAAAACAAATTTAAAATTAAAAACAGACAAAACATAAATTAAGAAAAATTAAGAATTTTCCCCCATAACTAAACCCAATTATTTTATTTGCAACTCACTCAACTTTTTTCCCTTTAGATGCTCTGCTTTTTGAATATTTCAACCAATCCTTGGCGGCATTAGCTACTTTTAAATCCGAACCTTCAACTGCAGGATACCATTTTCGAACAGCATCTAGAACAACAATTGAAAAAAATATAAGTTTCAAAATCATCTTTCTAATTAAAAATCGATTTAAAAAAATCCTTCAAAGTACTCACCATTTATTATTTTCACAATATTTGTTTGCTCAAATGCTAATTTATCACGCCCTTTCCAATTAAAACATGTCCCAACTTCATCGGACATCAAAAATTTCAATATTCTTCTTGTTTGAGATTCGACTGAAGCTCCTCCGACAGCAGCAAATCGTTGAAGCTGAAAATTTATGAAACAAATTAAAATGCGAAACATATAAGCAACGACGTAAAAGCATTTCAAAGAAATAAAAATGGAATAGTTTGCATTAAATTCTAAAATAATGTAAAAATAGGTAAATTTACTTACAATGTATTTTTTCAAAGATTCCTCTAGCACCAAGTTAGCATCACACTCTTTGAAAATTTCAATATTTTTAATAGGAAAATCAGGCGTTATGTCCGGTTTCGTTATATTTTGCTCTAATGTTATATTCATTTTTGCAGAAATTTCACTTTGTTGCAACAACACCTGATCCAGTTTTTGATTTATTTTTGTAAGGATCCTTGGCGGCATTAGCTACTTTTAAATCCGAACCTTCAACTGCAGGATAGCATTTTCGAACAGCATCTAAAACAACAATAGAAAAAAATATAAGTTTCGAAATCATCTTTCTAATTATAAATCATTTTAAAAAATCCTTTAAAGTACTCACCATTTATTATTTTCACAATATTTGTTTGTTCAAATGCTAATTTATCACGCCCTTTCCAATTAAAACATGTCCCAACTTCATCGGACATCAAAAATATCAATATTCTTCTTGTTTGAGATTGGACTGAAGCTCCTCCGACAGCAGCAAATCGTTGAAGCTGAAAATTTACGAAACAAATTAAAATGCGAAACATATAAGCAACGACATAAAAGCATTTCAAAGAAATAAAAATGGAATAGTTTGCATTAAATTCTAAAATAATGTAAAAATAGGTAAATTTACTTACAATGTATTTTTTCAAAGATTCCTCTAGCACCAAGTTAGCATCAAACTCTTTGAAAATTTCAATATTTTTAATAGGAAAATCAGGCGTTATGTCCGGTTTCGTTATATTTTGCTCTAATGTTATATTCATTTTTGCTGAAATTTCACTTTGTTGCAACAACACCTGATCAAGTTTTTGATTTTTTTAAGGTACCTTACATAGTGGTATTAAAATCTAAAAACAGAATCAAGTTATCAAAATTAATCCATATGTAGGTAATTTTAAAATATCTTACCATCATCAACTTTACATGATTTGGATCTATGTATAAAAGGGGAATGGTGTGGTGTAGACGTCATTGCACCACTGCCTGAGATATGAGATGTCGTTAAATTAGATTTACCACTATCATTTTCATATACAAGAGTACTCTCCCCTTCTGACTCAGATGAACTACGAATTTTTTCTATATTCTCGATTTCCTTTCTTACTAAAGTCATAGTAGAACTTGAAGAATTAAAATCTGATGATGAAGATCGATCACTTCTGGATAGTATTTCCGTTAATTTTGCTTCCGCAGCATCGTGTGTCTGGAAACAAATAGAATCATATAATAAACTATTACAAGTAGAAAATTCTAAAAGCAGCGTTACCTGTAGTTATCATGATCTTTGTAATTTGATGCAACTTCCATTTTTTAAAATGGAGCGCAATTTTGGATGATAAATAGTTGGAAGAGGTACCTAAATGAGGTCTTTTTCTAAGTGGTCATCAAGTACGCTTATCTCGGTATTCAGACAATTTAATGGAAACAGGTGTAGTTTAAAACAAGAATAGCCCATGG
This sequence comes from Malthinus seriepunctatus, assembly GCA_963924605.1. Lineage (NCBI taxonomy): Eukaryota > Metazoa > Arthropoda > Insecta > Coleoptera > Cantharidae > Malthinus > Malthinus seriepunctatus. The sequence continues at coordinate 2,439,932 of OZ004603.1, forward strand.
AATTAGCCCATTTCCAAATCTCTGAAATTTAAATAAGCATAAAGACCGTCGAAGAGAAAAGTAAATTAAACTTTCATTGTATTCGCCAAAGTTGGTTTTTAGTTATTATCAACGTGTTATCAACGTTGCCAAAACAAGTCACGTGGTGACGCTACTTTTTTACTGCATGACCAAAAATTAAATTCTTTGTTATTAATAATTTCATAAGTTATTTAACATTATTTTATGATTTCAACTAAGTTATTCCGTTATTAGTAACTATTATTCAAAAAAATGTTTTGGAGGTTAATGTTTTGCACGTGTTAATTTTCAAACAATCAAACAAACTATCTCTATATCATTCCATCCAACAAAACAAAAGCTGTTATTAAACAAGAAATAGGTACTTACCAAATTTTTATATTACACTAAACACTTTACACAATAATGAAAATTAATTATTAATAAATTTGAAGAGCATGTTTCACTCACTACCGACTACCGCGTGGCTTACCGCCTTTCGCGCCACACTTGCAATGCGAGGCCGGATGTGGACATCACTAGCGTACTCTGTTATTTTTATAAAAGGAAAATGTTTTGTTTTTACTTTTTCATAATAAATTTTCAAAGACATCTTCATTTACCATAAATTTATTAATTTAGTGTATTAAATTAATAAAATAATATAATTTATTAAGTGTAAACTTAAAACTTAATAAAGTTATTGCTAAAAATTAATAAAATTATTTAAAATTTCTTCTACCCCCATGTAACTACTGAAATTTCAGATAATAGAAACGAAAATGAATAGACATAACTGAAAGTACTTAATAAATATAAAAGCATGTAAAAGAAAGGGTTTAAAATTTTTAAGATTAAACAGCTTTGGCGTAGCCTAAGCCTAAAAGCTAAAAGTACCTATTACAAAATTAAAGCTTATCAAAATTTCTACAAAAAATATTAGATTCATTTTTTCCGTCTATAATAGTTTCATATTATAATACCACAAGAGATAAAATTTTGTTGGCAAAATTGTTCGATTGTTATGATTATGACATGAGTTATGAAAGTTTGTTGCTTGACAATTTCACGAATGACTTTATTTGTTAAAAAATTCACGAGCCGTACGGCGAGTGATTTTTAATTAAATTAAATGTCATGAACGAAATCGCCAAAATGGAGCAAACTTAAACACTACAAGATTAGACCACTATTGTCGTTTAAAAACCATGTTATTGATTTTGCCAAGGTAGGTAGTTGTTTTGGCACCTGAATACTTAATTTTATTGTCGCTGTAAGAAGATAACTATACTGTGACTGTAATACACTCTACTGAAATAGTCTGTAAAATAATCGGGTTCCGTCTGGTTTGATTGGATATTGAGAAAAGTTTATACAGGGTACTTCAGATTGTTGTCGGAAACTTCAGTAGCGTTTTCTACTAACTATAAATACATGAAGAAACGAAGAAACGTCATGTAAACTAATATCCAAAAATGTCTCGTTTTCTAGATCCTTGTTGTTGGAACTTACTATAAAATGGTCAAGTTATTATAATAAATGTTCAAATTAATTTCCATGACATAACATGCCAAATCAATTGGTTTTGGAAAATTACTTTTTATTCTTGTAATAAAAAAGTTTTAGTAGAATACGTTACTGGAATATTTGACAAAAAAATCTGAATCACCCTCTCACAAGCGTATAAAAATAAATATTGCTATAATAGGTAAGTAATGAGACTTGGGAAGATTGGAACATTATTAGTAAACTGATAACTATGTATTTATAATGTAATCATAATGTAATGTAAACAAAATGACCATAAGTACCCCCACGAAATCGACGCCTATGTGCTAAACAACCTTGAACCACTGAACTAACCAAAGCGGGAACATTACAAGTCCGATCGTCGCATGAGCCTTTGTTAATACGTAGTCGCACATTTACGGCACGGTTATATTATCACTTAGGTATAAAACATTATTAATAATTAATAATAATAATTAATAATTAAGTAAAAGAACCCAACATTTTCTTTATAGTATTTTTATTGTTAATCACCATTTATCGTTGCAACTAATGTTTCAACGCCATAATGTTGAAACTAAGTTACTTTATAATTTTAAATTCTGGTTGACTATTAACCTTTTAGAAACATTAAATTTTAACAATAAAAAAACGTTGATTTTTACCAAAAAAACTATTTATCGTTGAAAACAAGTTGCCGACTGACGTTACATACAGTTGAATTTTAGCCGTTCTTAGACGTTGAATTTTAACAAAGAAGAAACGTTAATTGTTAACGGAAAAACCACCTAATGTTGAAACGAAGTTACTTTGTGATTTTAAATTCTGGTTGACTTTTAACCTTTTAGAAACGTTAAATTATAACAATAAAAAAACGTTGATTTTTACCAAGAAAACTATTTATCGTTGAAAGCAAGTTGCCGATTGATGTTAAATACAGTTGAGTTTTAGCCGTCCTTAGACGTTGAATTTTAACGAAGAAAAAACGTTAATTGTCAACGGGAAAACCACCTAATGTTGAAACTAAGTTACTTTGTGATTTTAAATTCTGGTTGACTTTTAACCTTTTAGAAACGTTAAATTTTAACAATAAAAAAACGTTGACTTTAACAAAAAAAACTATTTATCGTTGAAAACAAGTTGTCGACTGACGTTAAATACAGTTGAGTTTTAGCCGTCCTTAGACGTTGAATTTTAACAAAGAAAAAACGTTAATTGTTAACCGGAAAACCACCTAATGTTGAAACTAAGTTACTTTGTGATTTTAAATTCTGGTTGACTTTTAACCTTTTAGAAACGTTAAATTATAACAATAAAAAAACGTTGATTTTACCAAGAAAACTATTTATCGTTGAAAGCAAGTTGCCGATTGACGTTAAATACAGTTGAGTTTTATCCGTCCTTAGACGTTGAATTTTAACGAAGAGAAAACGTTAATTGTCAACGGGAAAACCACCTAATGTTGAAACGAAGTTACTTTGTGATTTTAAATTCTGGTTGACTTTTAACCTTTTAGAAACGTTAAATTATAACAATAAAAAAACGTTGATTTTTACCAAGAAAACTATTTATCGTTGAAAGCAAGTTGACGATTGACGTTAAATACAGTTGAGTTTTAGCCATCCTTAGACGTTGAATTTTAACGAAGAAAAAACGTTAATTGTCAACGGGAAAACCACCTAATGTTGAAACTAAGTTACTTTTAGATTTTAAATTCTGGTTGACTATTAACCTTTTAGAAACGTTAAATTTTAACAATAAAAAAACGTTGATTTTTACCAAAAAAACTATTTATCGTTGAAAACAAGTTGCCGACTGACGTTAAATACAGTTGAGTTTTAGCCGTCCTTAGACGTTGAATTTTAACAAAGAAAAAACGTTAATTGTTAACCGGAAAACCACCTAATGTTGAAACTAAGTTACTTTTAGATTTTAAATTCTGGTTGACTATTAACCTTCTAGAAACGTTAAATTTTAACAATAAAAAAACGTTGATTTTTACCAAAAAAACTATTTATCGTTGAAAACAAGTTGCCCACTGACGTTAAATACAATTGAGTTTTAACCGTTCTTAGACGTTGAATTTTAACAAAGAAAAAACGTGAATTGTTAACGGGAAAACCACCTAATGTTGAAACGAAGTTACTTTGTGATTTTAAATTCTAGTTGACTTTTAACCTTTTAGAAACGTTAAATTATAACAATAAAAAAACGTTGATTTTACCAAGAAAACTATTTATCGTTGAATGCAAGTTGCCGATTGACGTTAAATACAGTTGAGTTTTATCCGTCCTTAGACGTTGAATTTTAACGAAGAGAAAACGTAATTGTCAGCGGGAAAACCACCTAATGTTGAAACTAAGTTACTTTGTGATTTTAAATTCTGGTTGACTTTTAACCTTTTAAAAACGTTAAATTTTAACAATAAAAAAACGTTGACTTTAACAAAAAAAACTATTGATCGTTGAAACAAGTTGCCGACTGACGTTAAATACAGTTGAGTTTTAGCCGTCCTTAGACGTTGAATTTTAACAAAGAAAAAACGTTAATTGTTAACCGGAAAACCCCCTAATGTTGAAACTAAGTTACTTTTAGATTTTAAATTCTGGTTGACTATTAACCTTTTAAAAACGTTAAATATTAGCAATGAAAAAACGTTGATTTTTACCAAAAAAACTATTTATCGTTGAAAACTAGTTGCCGATTGACGTTAACTACAGTTGAGTTTTAGCCGTGCTTAGACGTTGATTTTTAACTAAGAAAAAACGTTAATTGTTAACGGGAAAACCACCTAATGTTGAAACTAAGTTACTTTTAGATTTTAAATTCTGGTTGACTTTTAACCTTTTATAAACGTTAAATTTTAACAATAAAAAAACGTTGATTTTTACCAAAAAAACTTATTATCGTTGAATACAAGTTGCCGACTGACGTTAAATACAGTTGAGTTTTAGCCGTTCTTAGACGTCGAATTTTAACGAAGAAAAAACGTTGATTATTGGGGGTAAAGGAAACTCATCGTTGAATTTAAGTCGCTGTTCAATGCTATAATAACGTTCTTTCCTACCGTTTTAAAAACGTTATAATTTGACGTAATAAATGTGTTGAATTTGACGTAGAAACCACTTGCAGTTGAAATTTGACCGAAGAACAACGTTATGTAGACGTTACGATGTCATGAAAGAAACACGTTTAGAGTCAACGTAATAACTACGTCATTTTTTGCCTGTATATCAACATTTCGTCGAACTATATTAGACTATCAACGTCTATTAAACGTTTATTTAAAAACCGTTGAAAAGCAACCAATAAGCAACGTTGAATTTTTCAACGTATAACGTTGTTTCAACCGCATCAACGTTGAATCAACGTAAAGATAACGTAGGTGTGTTTACTGGGTTGGACATTGCAACGGACTAGTGACTCTCGAAGAACTCGATCCCGGAACGCAAAGGGAATGCGTGGTTAGCCCGAAAGCTTGACCAACGTTCCTCCAGATCGCCAGTCAGCCAACAAGCCCAAAACTGTAATCAAGCCCCACACGATCGACCAAGAAGCCCAAAGACCGTTGAGAAGTGATCGGCCAATAGACCATCCCACTTGCAATTTGATCGACAATAGGCCAACAAGCCAAAGACTGTAATCGAGTCCTACACGATCGGCCAAAAAGTCAAAAGACCATGTATAAATGACTTGTGGTTAGCCCGAAGGCCTGATCAACAAGAGGAATGTACTGGGTAGACGCGATTAGTTTAAACCCTACAACTGCAGCTTGTAATAGCCGCTGGTGCAGAGACGTCAGACCAACAACTACCCGCAGCATAAGAGGATCTCACTGGACATAGTGATGTACTCTGTACAGTGAATGCACACGATTGATCACGGACTCTCCTCAAATCAATGTACGTCAAATATTAATTAATTCTTCACCCCCACCGAATGTTTGGACATCACGAAAAATTACGAGAGGCACCATATCAGAAAGAGGGTAGTTGTAAGAGCTGACCAGAGCGACCAGTTCAGAAAATCTAAAAATTAAGAATCGACAGGCCTGTAATAGAAATAGAGAAAAAGCATAAAATTCGTGAAAAATGGGAACCGAATGTTTGGCATCAGGAAAAATTACGAGATCCATCATATCAGAACGAGGGTAGTTTTAAGAGCTGACCAGAGTGTAGTAGATACTTTTATTATTTCTATTACAGGCTAGAGGCCTGTAATAGAAATAGAAGAAGAAGCAGAAAATTCGTGAAAAGTGGAGACTCAATGTTTGGACACCACGAAAAATTTCTAGAAGCATATCGTACCAGAATGAGGGTGGTTCTAACTAGTGACCAGTTCAGAGAACCAAAAATTTTTGAATGGACTTGAACGATTAGCATCAGCATCCCACTGTACGTTTACGATTTAATCGACACTTAACTTAAGTATTAGTTGGTATTAGCAAACTTAATCAAGGTTACATAAACTTAAATGCAAAAATATTTATTTTTAACGAACTAACTATCAATAAAGTCATTGCATAACATCCGAATTTTAAAATAATTTACACTTGCATTATAAAAGTTGAGGTATTAAGTAAAATTGTTAATAACAATAATTTAGCACTATTTTACTGATTAAAATAAATTAATTGTAAATTAAATGTTAGTGCCAGTATGAGTTAATTAATAACGAGAGATCTAACCCATACTCTCTTTTGTACTGATATTTATTTATTTAGACCTTACAACGAGTCATGTTAAGGACCAAATTTGTATAATATTAATTAAACTCACTGAAATAGTCGCAAGGCCATTTTTAAACCATAAATTAATGCCACTTAAACAATAATTACGCATACTACACAAAGTAATCTGTCATTACCTTTAGTAGTTGAAAAAAAATTATTATAATTAATGAATTGAAAATTTTTATAATTTAACTTATAAAACGTTTAGAGTCGAGAAATAAATACAAGTTATCGATTTTACAAAAGAATAATATCTCGCATTAAAAATAATTAATGATTTGAACTTTTTGTTTTGATTTTATTTATATAAAAGCAAATGAATTTGATGAGAAAGATGTCCCTGATACTGACAACTGATAAATAAAAAAAGCAAATATTAAATTTTAAATAATTAATTTACAACTAAAAGATTTTTGGCATTGAAGATGTTGAGGTGTAACTCGGTCACTGTTTTTTGAGCTGTAAACAATGCCCAAGGCTGTTGCTAGCCTAAGTGGCGCCAGAAGGAAAAACGGTCCTCGAAAGCAAAAGTTACGAAATAAATTAACAAAAAGACGGTTTAACTCCTCCATCCTCCAGAAGTAAAAAAGACAGCAACTCAAAATGGATCTGTGTACAACACCACGTTAAACTCACTTCCCTACTCAAACCTCAACAACAAAATATGACGTTATAATTTCCTATTGTAAGAAAGGATTTTTATCCACGAGCTAATGAGAGAGTCCACAATACCAAAATGCAAAAATGCTTGTAGCAACTGCATCTATGTGCGACAGTACGGCTATGTCGTTATCAGATCATGTCTGAGATGGAATTCGAAGAAGGATCTGAGAGCATGTTATATTGGTAGTTTGGTATTAAAAACAGTAAACTACTTAACGTTGTGGTTATGAAAAGGAAGGGTGAAAGGGCGATCTTCACTATGCAGGCATATAAGTTTCAAGTTTTAAGTTTTAAGTAGAGATTTTGTAATTAAAATCACTCCGTTAGAAGACAATTTGATATTCAAAAGCTTTTGAGATTAGGAAACAGTGTTTGAGTTGACTTAAGCCCATCTTAACTTCCAACATTAATATTAGTTTCAAACAGTTGAACGCGTGTAAAACTATCCAAGGATGATTATCATCTAACGTTTACATAATAAAATGAGAAAGAATTAAATTTTTATTACTCGTTTCAGTAGTTTAAGAATTGGCAGTGGCGTCCTTCAATTGCTTAAGCGTAAATAAAAATTATTTGTATGAACTATGAAGCAATTTGCAAACACCCATCATCGTGGTTATATTATTTATTTATAACAACTGCTTAAAAGCAGCTGTTTTTTAAAAGAACAGTTTTAAAAACAGCTGGGTTTGGGATGTATTCATAATACTAACAAAAAAAGCCAACTGCTTCTTTATACATGTTATTATTATTAGATCGTTTTTATTTCAATTTAACACACTCAAGTATGAGGGACAATGGAAAAAATATTTGGTGCTGTAATATCTTTTTCTGCATAATGAGAATAATTCTTGCCTGATACCACAGAACATAATGGTCATGCTCATGAGATTTCTAAGTCAAGGTTGTATGCCAACCTTTATTGGTAAAAGACCCATTGCAAAAACTCCCAATGATGTATCGAAATATCGGTCAAAAGTAAATCCTAAATCGGCCTGGAGTATGTCAGGTATACCTTACCAATGGCAGACGTCTTCCAACGACGATTTTTGAGAACCCATTGGCCATTGGTTTCTAATATTCAGAAAACATCAGGATTTGAGGTGTCTGAAGATCTTCCAATTATTGGATTATCTTCGATGGATTCACAACTCCACAAGACTCGATTGTTTCTATGTCGTGGATCATAGCTTAATGATAATTTTCCTATTAATTCCCCCATAATCTTTGGGATACCAAATTTGGGCATTAAAATCAAATTCATGGGCATTAAAAGAAAACAAGTCATTTAAAAGTAATTAAATTTACACACAAAAAAGATGTCATTTTAAAATTATTTCGTGTAACAGTTTTTAAATTCCCATAATTAAATGCACGAAGGTTGCTATAATATTATTTACTAATTACTGGGTGTTGAAAAATAATTTTGACGCGTATTAAATACATTTTTTGTGATTAAAATCTGATTCATTACATCTTCATTTTAAATAATTAACAAATTTTTATCTTTTTGCTACAGTTTGTTTTACATCATAAAATTTTATGGTGAATCAAAATAATTTTATTACAGAGTGGGCCTAACATGTGGAATTAACTTTTTACTGTTACTCTTAGGTCTTGACTCTTAAATTAATTTAAACTCTAAGCCTTCTTCCGTAAATTCAACAAATTGATTACATGAACCCCTTGAAACCTCTTAGCCCCTAACACTTTTGGTAGCACATCCAGTACGAGAAAATTTAGTAGCTCAAACCCGGAAGTTTGTTAATAGTCTGGGACGGAACGACAGTAAACCCTGCTTCATAGGATTACCGTTAACAGTAGTGCTATGACGTAGGGTTTACTGTCGTCGCCTCCCGGGCTATAAAGGCTCAGGGATAGAACTCCTGTGAGCATGCGGAAAGCCCAATAGTCCCACAGAGTTTTTCGTTAATGGAAGATGAATCGACGCCCCCTGATAGATGATTTCTTATCAACATTGCAATTGCCCTTCCTGTACCCTCGCATGCTCAACACTCAACAAATAAAGGAAAACACACATTTTCCTGAGTTTTAACGCTGCGTTCCTACGCCCCCATTATACGCATGCGTTGGACAACATTTTGGTCATAAGAACCAAGCCTTGGACGAACCCTGTACATTAAAGTAGTAAGTTATTAACAGTTAATTAGATGCAGATATAAAACTGGAATTATTGTAATTTATCTATGGGTATTAAATTTAATGACTAGAGATAGTTGACAACCTGCTGGTTAATTAATAACATTATGTTCATAAACGTGAGGTATCATCAATAAATTATTATGATGGCAATAATAAAGGCATCTACTAATTGTTATACATTATTATACGAAACTAAACCGTGGCGTGGGTGAAAAAGCAACAAAGAAACAAAATAATACATAAAATATTGATAAAAGTAGCGATATAACGAGTGTTTCATAAATAAACGTTAATTAAAAAGAAAAATTTCCTCGATTTTCTTAAAATCCATTACTTACTCTTTTCAAAAATTAAATGATGGTTTATAATGGCAATTAGTAAGCGATATCATTCACCAAAGTAAATTTTTCTAAACGATTCTTTCAAACTCTTCAAAACTGATTGATGACATTGTTTACAATCACCACTTAAGTTAATTGATGTATACCAGACTTTAAATTAGCTTTTTATAAAGAAAAATATACCGTTTAGATGCATTAGTCTTAATAAATTTAATATATTATATTAGCTAAATGTGGAAAATAATTGTAAAATATTCAAAAATTGATTTTTGAAAATGCGAATTTCTGGTGAATATTAAAAAGGCAATATTTCAAAAACGCTTCATTTTAGACCTATTAGCCTATTACCTAAGTGTTATACGTTTTTTGGTTCAAAACATTACCAAAAAACGAACTAATCAAAAATGTACAAGGTGTCACCAATAAAAAAATCTACAAAAATTACAGTGTGAAGATGTATTGATGTTTTTAGTAAAGTGCTGGCAATAACTCAAATACACTTCGCTTTAGATTTAGAGCTATCAAGTGCAATACGTTTTTCGTTCTAAATTTTATCACAAATATAAATAGTAAAAAATATACAAGGTGTTACCAATATAGAAGTCCAGAAAAATTAACTTTTCTGAAGATGTATTGATGTTTTTAGTGAAGTGGCAATAACTCAAATACACTTCACTTTAGATTTAGAGCTATCAAGTACAATACGTTTTTCGTTTAAATCTTATCACAAATATAAATAGTAAAAAATATACAAGGTGTTACCAATATAGAAGTCCAGAAAAATTACCTTTTCTGAAGATGTATTGATGTTTTTAGTGAAGTGGCAATAACTCAAATACACTTCACTTTAGATTTAGAGCTATCAAGTGCAATACGTTTTTCGTTCTAAATTTTATCACAAATATAAATAGTAAAAAATATACAAGGTGTTTCCAATATAGAAGTCCAGAAAAATTACCTTTTCTGAAGATGTATTGATGTTTTTAGTAAGTGGCAATAACTCAAATACACTTCACTTTAGATTTAGAGCTATCAAGTGCAATACGTTTTTCGTTCAAAATTTTATCATAAATATAAATAGTCAAAAATATACAAGGTGTTAGCATGGAGAAAGAAATGTAAGTAATTAAAATCTTACATAAGTTTTGTTTACATTTTTATGGAAACTACCAAAAAATCATAATGTGTATTTCACGTCCCCAGAGACGTGAGATCCATCCTGTATACTTTATAATTGGAAGCTTCAAAGTATCTCATTTTCGGTTTAGTGTAATTAAATATGAAAAATGTATAAACCAGTTTATCAAAAGAAAAACTTGACGTAAAATACGGCTACTCGGAGCAGCAAACCGAAGGACATGTAATCCCTGGACAAATCAACCGCTGAAGATACTTTTTTTTTCAACGTTTATTTGGTAAAACTACATATTAAATTTTGATGAAAAATACAGCCCTACTTTTATAGGTGTAGTTTACACGTGATAAAGTAGAAAAAATTTCTAAATAAAATAGAGAAGCTCTTACATATTTCAACGATTTTTTTTCAATAGCAAAAATTGAAAGAGAAAGGAAGTAGAAATTGTTTCTTTTTGTGCTACGGGTGTAATTCTAGTAAATTTTAATTTTTTCATACGACTGTATGATTAACTTAACTAAAGGACGCCTTTTTCTCTTTACAATTGGAAAAGTATAGCTTTCAACAATCATTAAGCTATATATAAAGCGAGTCTAAATGAATTTAATTAGAGACCTTTGGTTTAACTTTAAAGTGTAAACTTTGCAAACATTGCATGGTGATGTTTATTTCCACTTTGGGTCTCTTCTCAAAAGCTTAAATCATAACGGATGAAAGTGATAATGAAAAAGGGTTCAAAGAGAAAGTTAAAATGTGGGCTGTTTTTAAATTGTTTATCAAACAAACCATTAGAGATCAAGAAAAATCTTTTAGAAATTAATTGTGTACTGGGCGTTTCAAAAATTATTATGGGTATTAGACACGGAAATTGAATGGGTATTAGATGGGGACTCCCCCTGTTGCCATTTTTTTGCATTTTCACAAATACGACTCTTACGGTTTTTATCAGCGTTTCTAGACCTTGGCTGCACCAGAGGCCAGTTATAAACTACGTGGATTATTGGATTCGTTATTTTTTGGGTTTTTAGTTTTTTCCAAAAACTGGTTTCATGATTTTTATTAAACTTTTTATATTTGTTGTCGGTAGTAAAAGTCAGTTATGAGCTGAAAAGTGTCTTAGAAATACTGTTTATCTGTAGTCAAAAAAATTTATTAGAAATCCCATGTAGAGTCGTGTTGTCCTTATTTTTTTGAATTTCATGGTCGTCCATGAGTTAAAATTTATTCCTAATTATTCGATTAATGCAGTTTTATTTATATAAAAACAGGTTTTTTTAGTTTAATTTAAATTTAAATCTCAAATTAATATTTTTATTTTGGCAAAATTTAATTTATGAAAACTTTTTGTATTATTATTATTAGTATGTTATATATGTACATATTGTATATGTTTCCTTGGATAAAATTATCAGCTAACCGCAAAGTAAATTGCTCTCTAATTATAAATCCTATACTTACTATCAAACATGCGTTTCTGTGTTATCTACGAGAGCAATGTCCTGGCGAATGTTGCAAAATATTATTTTTTGTTTTACAATCTAATATGTGTGTGCTTTCATATTGGATACATAAGTAGTAATTTTATATAATGTAAATTTGTTGTTAACAAAATGATTTGTTGTTAATTAAATTTATTATCCGCACACAAACGCTACGTACACGCATAATATAAACACCCAGCGAACTTATATGCTTAAGAAATTATGCTTAAATTAGGTTCTGTCGTTCCGATAATTAAACATTACCTAACGTTAATATTAGGTAAGAATTATATTTGCATACATCTTGTAAAAATTGGTAAAATTGTAAAAATAAATATGTAATTGCTTTAAAAGTTTCTTGTAGTCCAGTCAACGAACGCTCAAAATAGTGGTGTAGAAGACATGAAGGAAAGTGAAATTTTTTTCTTTAGGAAAATGTTTGGAATACATAGTTATGAAGTCAAAATACTAGTGTCGGTACTAGCTATAAGGCTAAGAGAAAGATTAGGGTGGAATGGTCCCGTTTTTGAAATTTTAGCTTATATCTCAAACACCGCCTTAGGGAAAAAAATATTCTTATTAAAAAGAAAGCTTATTAAATTTGCTACAAGATTGTTTTTATTCATTTGTCTCTATTCCTTATAAATTTTGAGATATCGGTCCGAAAAAATCGTTAAGACTCGTAGACTCCACACACACACACACAGGCTTGCCTCCGTCTGTTCAGGCGGCCTGCACAAGCCAAACCAGAGCGTCTGGAGAGCATTCAGGCCGCCTGCACAGATCAAGGCCTATGTGTGTAAAACTAAAAAAACTAAAACTTCTTTTCTAAAAACTTTTACTATAAAACAAAGAAGAAGGTGGTAGAAGCAAAAGTTTAACGAAAAACGTGATACAATTTTTTTTTATACATTAACGATCTTTGCAGGCGGATATTTAAAAAACTAGAAGGAATAGAGAAAAAAATAATAGAAACAATCTTGTAGAAAATTTGGTAAGCTTCCATTTTTCTTAGAATAGTTTGTTTCTAGGACGCATCAGTTTTAAGATACAAGCAAAAACCCCAAAAACGGGACCTTTCCACCCCTTCTATTGAGGCTCACCCTCACCCTATATATTTTATCAAAAATTTAACAAGTACGTGTTAAATCTATGCATTTCGGATCTTCTCATCAGTGTAATACCTCTAAAGTTTTTATAATTACTTAACTAAAGAGCCCATTAAAGATAATTATTATAATTTTTTAAATTAAGCCTTAAGGCTCCTATCAAATGGATAAAGAAAAAGGTGGAGTTAATAGTGAATGGGTTGTGTTATAACAAACTGGTGTGTTAAAAGAAAAAAATACGATAGATCTTTTTAGTTGTAGATACGAATAGTTTTTCTCGATTATATTGTTTAATGATAAATTTTAAATTAAAATGCTTTCACAAACGTCAAGTACGTAGAAATACAACAGTGCAAACCCTTAATTTTCTATTTTTCAAATTTAAAAAATTTTTATACAAGATATTTTTAATTAACATGAGCTAACGTCTTGATTATGGGTAGACTGTTTTTAATTAAAAAGTCAAAAAGTAGTGTTCTAATTAATTATAATTTATGTACTAAATTGATTAGATAAACATTTGCAACTTAATGAGAATTAACTAACCCAGAGGTTCATTCGTAATACCCTAAAAAGATAAGGTCTGCCAAAGTTTTCATACTCTTTGTTAATCCTCTACAAAGCCACTATTGTGAAAGCTCATCATAGGGGTTGGTCAAAACACGATAAGCTATGGAATTTTTTTTTTTGGAAAAGATCAAACTGGGAACGCTTGTACAAAACTTATAACATCTGGACTAGAAGTAGAAGCTTAGAAGAAGGTAGAAGCTGGACTTGGTTATTGATTGTAATAATATTCAGGTTATAGGTATTTAAGATAACCCTAAAAAGGTTCCGACATGGCTTAAAAATCGCGCAAAATCACGTTTCTGTTAATAGAATCCTATTTGTCCTGGTCGCATATGTAAATTACTCTAAAAAGACTTAATACGTGCCCACGTAGCCGTACCGCACCTCGCACTGCTCTTAACACCGCACTGAAAAAATAAATAAAGTTATAATCAGATTTGTCACGAAAATGCGATGCTAGGAGCAGTGTGAGTTGCCGTGCGTCGACGTGGCATTTAAAAGCATCTTGTGGTAGAATTAAATAAGTAATAAAGTGATATGTGGTAAATTACTGGACTATAGAGTCAAAATTCCTGGTCCCTCATATCACTTTAGGATTTTTCAGCTTTTGAAACTATAATTAGGTACTCGGATGCATAACCTGCTGTGGTAATAATAGGCAAATAGAAGCCACATAACCTTCACTTCAATGTTGGGATTCAATCGACCACCCTAGAAGCTCTCAAAGACAAAATTTTGTTATTTTAGTTTGCCAAAAAATTATAAATACTCAAAAGTATGTAAAAACAGAACAACCTAAGACACGATTAAGATAGAAAATTTTTTTGACTATTTCCAAAGATGTTTGTTGACAACCGTAACCGCCAGCTTTTCGTGCCCTCCGATTTACAATGTTTCACAAATTAATTGTCTGAACCAACTTTATTTGTAAAAACAAAATTAAAATATAATTTAATTTAAAAAAAACGTAAACAATTTTTGATTGCGTCAAAAATGTAAGCATGGAAACATCAAAAGAAAATTCGTTCCAGTTGATGATAATAATTCTAAAACTACTGGAATTAGTGACACTTTTTAGACCATCAACTCTTTAATGTTTTAATGTCAAATTGTAAAAAGTTAATTTAAAGATAATTCACTTTTAAAGGAAAAAAGTTAGGAAAAAAATTTATTTTGTCAAGATTCAAAGCAGGTCCGTGCTAAGGCATATTTTAGGCACGATGTGGACACTTCGCGAAAATCGAGAATACTCAAATGGGGAAACTGCCATAGGCAGAACGACACCGCAGGAGGATCAACTATAAACGTGGGTCAAAGAGCTGAAGGAATATACTCCAGTTGCTGATAGACACCACAAGACCAAGACAGATCGAAATTATCGTAATTCATAAGCCCAACCTAATCATCGCACCAAATGTCAACAGACTATTTCCTACCTCAAAAAATACTGCCATTAAGTGCCATGTTATCTTCAAATTATACGAATTATATATTCCCGAACAGAATTCAAACAAGGACAATATCTGACTCTTGCATCCATTAGATGGAGGAGACCTTGGTACTCGTTACAAGAGACAATCCTAAGCCCCTGTAGTGAAGAGGGTCGACAACTGACCGACGATGGAAATTGGAAAGACATATAGTGGAGTATAGCTGACGGTAGTGGAGTTTGGTGAATTAATTTGAGAATAAACATCTATTTTTATTATTCCCCCTGGCAAAACATTGGCTGCACCCGGTCCTGCTCAAGAGTTCAACCTTCAAAAACAAATTCATTAACGATAATGTACCATGAAGCTATACAACCGAAATTGAGTTCTTTTTTTAAGACTTATGAAAAATCATTATCTACCAGTAACGTTTCAACTTGAAATTAATTTAAAATCTGCTCGCATAAAGCGACAGGGTTTCTCTTCCTTAGTTTTCCATTTAAAAAAATTTCCCCAAAACCTCAACATAAACCTTTAAGCAATAAATTCAAAAATTTGATTATTTTTACTTACTATGTGTAATTTTTGCAAGGTTCTTTCAAGAATAAAATAAAAGATGAACTCTTAATAAATAAAATTCTAAAAATAAAGTTTAAATCGTAAAGAAAAATTGAATGGAAAAGTTTGAAAAGGAAAGGAAGTAAAAAAGAATTTTTCCATCCAATATTGCCCTCGTTATACAAAAGACAAAAATTGTTTTCAACGTATCTTTTATATTAAATTATTTTTATTTATTCAATAAAATTCAAAATATTTTATTCAATATGCTTAAAATTTGAAATTTTTTAATATATATTTTTTCTAAATTTTTATAATACTTTTATTTAGAGATTTATTTTTAACAAAAGTGAGGATTGCCTCAAGCTGTTTTTGGTTTTATCATTGTCATATATTGCTTTCATTTTATTTGTCAAAGAGATAATCTTAAAACCCATAGTAATCCACTCAAAGACATAATATGCATATGCTGGTACTAATAAGAGTAAAAATATACCGGGTGTAGAATGGCGACTACTTATGCACTCTCTGCAGTCAATGCATAAAAATTGAACTGTCAACGGTAGTTATCTGCAGTCAATGGCAGCCATAGCATATGCGGTCACAGGCAGTCAACTGCAATCAGTGAGCAGATTCAGAATAGTGGTTGGTCCCTCGAGAATGGCAAAATAGCATTATCTAAGGCAACCATACACTTAGGTCTCTCCTGGAGATCCTCTAGAGACAATTTTTGAAAGGTATGTGAAATATGTTAAAAAACGTTTCCTTGGAACAAAAGTCAAAAGGGACAACACATTAGAAGACCCCACATTTCGTATTTGAGACTCAAGTAACATGGAATCGATCGAGGTAATAATAACCCTCATTTGAGAAAACTAAATAGGAAATAAAGAAAACATATAGAGGATACATCTTTTTTGATTTTGCACACAATTTGAGAAGACTTTTCGAAAATTTATGCCTTTCTTAATCTTAATCGTCGTGTTAGGGACCCTCTCCCCACCGTTACTCTCATATTCAATGTTTTATCCACCTCCCGTAATGTTGACGTCATTTTGCCTTACAACTCCTCTCCTCTCTTCCAGTTTCTCCATGTCAAAACTCAGAACTATTAGTTTTTTATTTAGACATAATTGGTGTAACATTAGTGCCTTGTTTTTTTGCTTTGGGATGTATAATTAATCAAAAGAATCAACAAAGTGAAAAGCTTAAGTATCGTATGTCATAAAAAAATGTTTTTTCAAGATCGTTATGTCACATCTATTATACAATGGAATCTCACGTTTCATTTGTATAAAAAAAATTGAATATCAAATTAAAAATCCAAGACTGTTCAGGTAGATTTAACGAAACCATTTTAAGCATCCCACCACCAACATTAAAATATTATATAAAACATCAAGGATGTTCAAGTTGGAAGAATATAAAAGGAAAATAAAAGTCAAAATGTTAGCTGTGATTTAGTAGAATAATAAACAAAGTCAAAACTTTTGCTTTTAAACAAAAGTTATAAATTTTCACCTTTAAAATTGTACCAAAAAGTTAAAATGCCACGACTTTTATTTTTAAGGGTGTAATTTTATACTTCTCACATTAACTTTGTAACTCAACAACAACAGGTAGAATCCATCAAGCTTTTGTTTCCAAATGTTATTTTATATCTTTTTACAACTTTCAATTTTTCATACTGACAAACACATTTTTTTAAATTGTCCCTTTAAACCCCCATTTTTTAAATAGTGGTTTGAGTTCAAACTTTAGCAATTAATTAAAAAATGAACTCTTGAAAGCGCACTAAAGAAACGTTTGGGTGTTGAAGTTAGGCATGAAAACAGTTCAAAACAGTTCAATCCTCGTATGGCCACATCAGTTGTTTTTATTATTAAATTTATGTTAATATAAATTACATGATATTAAAAAAAAAATTTTTTTAATTGCTTTCGTCCGGTATCGAACTTAGAACTTCTGCGTGTAAGCAGAATTTCTAGACATCAACTGTCTGAAATACTATGTTCATTTTTTTTTTAATTTGACATAAGTTAAAGTTCAAAATTTACATTATTTTATATGTTCAGAAAGCTAATTTTCCGGGTTTTCAAAATTTTGAAAAATATACAGGGTGTTCTATTTAAATTAAGAAATTTGATGCCATTTCCGGTTAAACCAGAAATCGAAATATAAAGTGTATCGTGTAATTGCTAATTTTACGAGATTTCAAAATATTTAAAAATATACAGGATATTCCAAAAAAACTTAATATTTTTGTAATTTCCGGTTGAACCGGAAGCGTTTTGTTAACCGAAAATAGTGTCAAATAATAAATATTCATGAGATTGATAAATATGTCCATTTTCAAGTTTTCATTTTCATTACAAAAGAAATTAGATATTTTAGAATAGACTAGGCGCAAAAGTTAAAGTATTTTATGCAAGCGGCATTTCATATAACATTTTGGTAACCGATGTTTTCCCAGTATTTCAACCCTGCTGAATACGGAAATTGCGGTTATCAAAGCGAAATCTTAACCGAAAGCGTGATATTCAAGATGACACCCAAGATGTCAGCTTTGTTATTTTTGATGGAATCATTATGGACAATTAAGACAAATATTTTTATTGGTTCGGATAGATAATTTTATACTCTACAATTTTTATTAGAAGTAAAATTATCTTCAGATCACTCCTAAAAGAGCTAGAGTCGATAAAAGCACCAGTGTTGTATAAACCGTCTTAATACGTAAAGCAGTATATGGAAGCGTCTCGGTGAGTTCAGCGAGGTAGCTTTCCCAGTATCCAGCTAGGATGTATCTGTTAAAACATGATCAGAGCAAATCAAGTCCATAAAAGTCAATCATAAAGAGGATATTGCGTCTTCTGTTTTGACAACACACGGTGCTTCTCCCGACTCTCTAGACCCTTAAAGAGTGATTTTACTGTAATTTTTTGTAGACCATAAAATTATCTATCCGAGCTAACAAAAATATTTGTCTTAATTGCCATAATAATTAATCCATCAAAATAAATAAAAAGAGCAAACATGTATATTACGACGATTTTTACGCACACGATGTCTTTAGCTGGCTTTCGCTCCTTAATAAGCAATCTTACGGTACTTTTGCATTTAATAATAATTGTAGAGAACCTTGTATATCTAATTCAATCAAAACAGTTGTCCAAGTTTCAACAATAATTCTTCCATTCAAATAAATCTTAATTAATAAAGCAGACAACCTAGTCGCCATCTTGAATATCGCGCTTCCGGTTTAAATTTCACTGTGGGTAACCGCAATTTTTGGATTCAGGGGGGTCGAAATATTGGGAAAACATCGGTTACCAAAATGTTATATGAAATTCCTCTAGCATTTCGATACTGGGATTTTGTTCCAATTTCACGGTGCTTCTTCCGACTGTAGCTCCTTAAGGAGTGATCTGAAGATAGTTATACCTCTAATAAAAATTGTAGAGTATAAAATTATCTATCCGAACCAATAAAAATATTTGTCTTAATTGTCCATAATGATTCCATCAAAAATAACAAAGCTGACATCTTGGGTGTCATCTTGAATATCACGCTTTCGGTTAAGATTTCGCTTTGATAACCGCAATTTTCGTATTCAGCAGGGTTGAAATACTGGGAAAACATCGGTTACCAAAATGTTATATGAAATGCCGCTTGTATGGTTAAGGATACATTTTTTCCGATAACAGTCCTAGTCTAGAAGTTTTGACATTCAGAAAATCATTACTCCAAAACGGTTAGAGCGATTTTAATAAAAATTGATATTTCGATAGAGAATTACGTTGTCAAACATATCTCAAAAGGAAAAAATATGGCACAGGAAATTTTGAGAAAATCCATTTAAAAATTTTGACCTACTTTGGCTCCATAAAGGTAGGCAATTTTAAAACAATTTTGAAAATCGACTTCCTTAGGACGATAGCCCTATATTGTGGCTGTACAATGCCGTTTTGAAATTTTTATAATATAATTACCAGTCAAGTTATTAGGGAAAAACCACAAAATTAATAAAAAAGCTTAAAATTTTTTTTTCCATCGAATAGAAGGTCACGTGTATTATCTTATAGCCAAATTAAAATGAATTTGGTCTAAATTTGCAAATATGCTCCCAAAATAACCACCTTATTTTTGGACACCTTGTATAGATTTCTTATTAAAGCTATTTTTGCCGATGAAATAATTTTATAGTGGCTGAAACCAATTTTCATCAAAATCGGTTCAGTAATGTTTGCTCTAGGGGGGCTAGGGGATACATACCTGACACAGGAAAAATCCTGACATTTTAGTTCAAAAAATCGAAAAATTTTTTTGCTTTTTTGGATTCAGGAGGACCCTAAGCGTCGAGAAATGCAAAAAAAAATATTTTTTTTATTTTTTTTTCTCGATTATAACAGATCCAATCCAAGAAAAAGTTAAATAGGGTAAATTTTGATTAAAAAATCTTACCTTATGGAAGAAGATCAGAAGATCAGATTGTCAAAACATCCACTGGAAGAATGTCGAGGAACGTCTTGGAAAAACTAGTGCTCGTCTCAGCCAACAATTTGTCCCAAGGCTTTCCTCTATTTTAAGGGCAAAAAAATTAAAAAAGGGTAAATTTTGTTTAAATAATATCACCTTATTGAAGAAGACGAGTGCCAGGAGATCTACTGGCAAAAAGAAAACCATGGTTAAAGTCACGTATTCTTAATTGAACATTTATGTAATTTAATTTAAATTAATTAATTCATGTCTTTGCATGTAAGCGAAATATTATAAACTAAAATAAAATTTACGTTTTATCAATAAATTTTGTGAATACCTTAAAATTTTTGATATCGCGCCTTGCAGATAATATGTATCATTTATTTTTAATCAGAAAGACTAGTTTATAATCAAAAATTTAATTTTTAACTTTTAAATTAGTAATAATAAATTTGAAGTCGAAATGTACCTTCTACTAGTGACCATCGTCATTTCAATTGCTTCTTTTCAAAATTCAAAAATCTATTATTTTAGTCTAATGTCTAATGAACAAAGAGGTTGTAGTGAACAAAGAAGATGATGAAATTTTTTCTTCAGAAATGTGTTTGGAGTAGTTCGGAGGTAAAAATACTAAAAGTCCCCGGGTCCTAACTACTCGTATATCGTAAGGGCGGGATAGGGGGTAGAAAGGTTCAGTTTTTTGGGATTTTCGCTTATATCTCAAAAACGGTCGGTCCTAGAAGAAAAATTATTATAAGAAAAATGAAACTTATCAAACTTTCTACAAGATTGTTTTTATTTATTATTTCTCTATTCCTAATAGTTTTTGAGATATCAGCCCGCAAAATCTGCAATCCTCAAAATTTTGACGAAAAATGAAAAATTTTCATACATTAACAATTTTTACACGTGAATATCTCGAAAAATATAAAGAATAGGGCAAAAATAGATAGAAACAATCTTGTAAAAATTTTTATAAGCTTTGTTTTACTAAGAATAATTTTTTCTCTAGGACCCACCGTTTTTGAGATATAAACAAAAATCCCAAAAACGGTACCTTTCCATCCCTTTTTTCTCTTAGCCATATAGCTACGACCGGAGACTTTTAGTATTTTTAACTCCTAACTCTTTCAAACACTCCTAACTACCCCCAACTAAAGAAGAAAATTCCACCCTTTTTCATGTCCTCTACGCCTTTTTTTGGACAACTAAAATGATAATTTGAGATATTAAAAGTTTTTAGGAACACTGTACATTTTTTAATATTTTGAAAGCTCATAAAATTGGCTGTCAGATGATACCAAACACTTCATATTTTGATTTACGGTTTAACCGGAAAAGAGAACAAATTTCTTATTTTAAATGAATATTTAAATGAAATCTCAGGCGAGTTTTTAATACAACCCAAATGTAAAAAATCATATTTTGACCACTATTTTCCAATATGTCGTAGCAACAATGTCGTAGCAACAATTTTATTTCGGAGACTCTTAGTATGTTAGACGAGTGACCAAATACTATATAAACATACTAAATTTTCATAAAATTATAGCACTATACGGTATAAAAAACAAAACAAACAATTTCCTTTTAGTTGTAATCATAAAATGTGGGTTTGGGCGTTCCAGAGTAAGCACGTAATTTAGGAAAAATTGTATAGCCCATTAAAGAAGAAGAGCCTCTATTTTCTTAGAATAGGCCTTACATTTCTGGATAAAATAAGAGCTACAAAAAGTCACAAAAAAATAACAGGTAGCTTACAAAAACTCCTAATAACTTGTCCGAAGTACCAATTAACGTTATGGTGGTTAGAGAAACTGGATGAAAATTGCACGTGACTTTCGCATTTAGCTGTAACTATGTGATGTGGTTTCGTTTTTCGAGAAGAAAAAATAAAATTTCTGCTATTTTTACTTTTATTTATAAAATTGGAAACATTAAAAATTTATATCCTCCCCAAACGACCCACATTTTGATCTAATTTTTAATAATAAATATTTATAATTTAACTTCCGTCGAAACAAAGTTTTGGCTTGAAATTTATTTTCCTGTGGCATATTAATTAAGTTTATGATTTTTTTTAATAAAAATTAATTGTGTATACAAATAATTATATACAGAGGTAGTGTTTTTGATGATAACGTTTATTAGATTCTGTACACAACAACCAGGAAGTTTGTTGTTCCTGTGCATATAACCTTATTAGGGCAATTAAATATTAATATGTTTTTAGTTAACATAAATTTTCACTTTGTTTTAAAAAAATAAAGGAACTTATTGCTACAGATGTTACCTCATGCGTTAAAAATATACTGAATTAATTTAATCGTCACACAAAACATACAGCAAATTATGGATAGAGACACACAATGTAATAACTAACTGTGAACCAATTACAATTTTTTACATAAAAGTAACATTTAATGAATAAATAAAGCTAAATAAAGTTGTTTTTCAGTAGATCGACTTTGTGTTTAAATTTTCTGAATCTATAAAGAGCAAATGGAAATGTCTAAAAATGCACGTAGTTATACTTTTTTGTAAAAGCACCATAATATAGTCATCTAGTTAACGAACACTCAAAAAGGGTGTAAGGGACATGGAAAAGGGTGTTAATTTTTTTTCTGGAATATGTTTGGATTAGTTAAGAGGTAAAAATTAATACTAAAAGTCCCTGGTCTTAGCTACATGGTTAAGGGAAGGAGGAGGGGTGGAAAGGTCACGTTTTTGAGGTTTTCGCTTGTATCTTAAAAATGATGGGTCCTAGGGAAAAAATTATTCTTAGCAGAATGGAAGCTTATGAAATTTCCTACAAGATTGTTCCGACTCATTTTTTTTCTATTCTTCTAGTTTTTGATATATCCGCCCGTAAAGTTATAAGAAGCTTGTAAAAGTCGTAAGAAGTTAACCGAGTGATTATAGCTCACGCCTAGACCCTAAAAAATCCCTCATAGCGTCATAGTTAATCCAAATTATTCACATGTCAAAAAATGAGCAGTAATAAATAATAATAAAATCAAATCAACCAAGTAGAGATGAAAGGGATTATAAGAAAAAATACAAACACCTCAAGGCAATTCGCTTTTTTTTATATTGAACCACATCTTCTTATCCCGAATTTAATTTTGGAATCTCTTCTGATTCAAGGTTATCCAAGTAGGCGTTCCAGCAGCATCATCTAATAATCATTTATTATAATTTTTTCCAAATTGCGGTCGACTAAAGATGATGCCAAAAAGTTGCAATAAAAAATTGTTGTTTTATTTCATCTTTTTAAGATGTTACTCCTCCAACGCTCCAACACACAAGTTATATAATCGTGTGTTGTCTTGTCTTTATTATTTGCAGTTGTATAACTGGTTTTGTTACTTATTGTATACAATTTTTTAAATCATAATAAATATCTCCAACATCCATCGTAGCAACAGGTAGTTAGCTCTTCTGATCTCGATAGCTCGAGGCTAAACGTTAAAAAGAGTTTACGTTTGATTCTTTTTCTTATTTCCAAGACAGGTTTCGTGCACACGTGTGCTTTTAATTCTGCGAGGGCGTTTAGCGGGTCGAGGGATGCTTGTTGTTTCTTGCTGTAATAAAAGATCATTTTATGCAGGGAGAAAGAGAGAGGATACCTCATCTAACCGGTCTTGGCCTTGGCCACCGTATTACACGACTTGTTTTAAAACAAAAAAAATGTATTTTATTCCCCTTTTTTTACCTTTTGGAAACAGATTTGAGATGCGATATCAAAAATACATCTTTTGGCCTAAAGCAGAGGTTTACTTATTGTTTTTGTACTTGCTACAGATAACGACGTCGAGAAGTTTTATTTGCTTATTATTTCGCCTTTGGACTTTTTCTACTTTTCGTATTTATTTCTTTTACGTTTATATGTTTTCATGTTTATGCAGATTATGAGATTTTTATATTAAATTTCGTATACAAAATGAAAGTATTTTTATTAACTTGATTTTGTCCGCTAAAAATATAAATTTGAGTTTATTGTACTACAGAGCTCGAGGCTTTCCAATGACCAAAAACAAATTATGATAAAAGAAGTCATCCTCCAGTATACGCCTAAAGACAGACAAATCTTGAAAACAGGCAAAAATGGAAGCTTTGGTACTATGGACAAGACATACCATGAAAAAGAAGAGTCTGCTGCAGCTTATGGGTCAAGATTCACTTAATGGTAGAAGATAATGAGTGATCTTGCAAAATTTGTGATAATGAACCAGAAAGACATCAGGAGCAACAATCAGCAGAGAGGGCCAAAGTGATCTCCAACGTCTTCTGAGGATACAGCAAAAAAAAAGAAGAGTTTTTAGCTGACCACTATAGACCAACCTTCTACTATGGACAAGATATACTATGAAAAATACGAGTATGCTGCAGCTCATGAGGGACGACACACCTAATGGTAAACTAAAAGATCATGAGTGAACTTGCGAAATTTGTGATAATACACCAGAAAGACCTCAGGTGCAAAAATCAACATAAGCTATAGTGATCTCCAACGTCTTCTGAGGATACAGCAAAAAAAAGAAGAGTTTTTAGCTGACCGCTAGAACAGTCTTCTGCTATAGACAGAACATAGCATGAAAAAGACGAGTCTGCTCCGGTTCATGGGGCAAGACACACTTAATGGTAGAAGATCATGCGTCAACTTGGGAACTTTGTGATAATGGACCAGAACTACCTCAGGTGCAACAATTAACACAGGCCCATTGTGAACACAGTGATCTCCAACGTCTTCTGACGATACAACAAAAAAAGATGGGTTTTTAGCTGACCACTAGACCAACCTTCTTGCTAAATGCTAACATAGTCTGTCATATTATGACTCCTTAGCTACATCCACGTTTCATATATTTCTATTCTATTCAACTCCTAGTCGTAGATCAAGAGGAACTTCTCTACAGAGGAGGTAAATGCAAAATTTTGTGATGTCTTATTACGACTACCCAAATCTATTTTTCTTGGTCAAGGTCCCTTATATTGATTAATAAAAAGACAATTTATTCAAATCTGCTCATTGTATCTATGTAATTATTCTACTGACGTAAACCCTAGGTTTTTTCTTTCGGAAAAAGGTATTGTTAAAATTTCTTTTAATGGCTTTAATTATATTTATTTATAAGTACCTATTTCTTTTATATGCTACTCATAAATAACTTTTTTTTTCAAGAGGTCGGGCAATTAAAACGAAACCAACCAAAAGTTAATTTTCATCCGAAGCAGTTTTCAAGTGTTGAATACAAAAAAGAGAAGAAGAGGAGAACCTGTTTTTTAAATATTTTGTATGGTTATACAGGTTTTATCTAATTGAAGATTAAAAATTAACTTTTTTTGTTATACAGCTACCTGTATTGAAATACGAAAGTTATAAGGTAAAGGTACCAGGTAGTTTTTATTGTAGGTCTTTGTTATTACAGGTAAAATGCAGGTGAATCATGCACCTTTCTTCACATATTCTTTTGTGTAAATGAATTTTTCTTACCGTTATAATGTTATAAAACATGTAAACAGGTGCCAAAAAAAATTAATTTGCACATGAAAAGCTGCAAAATTAGTAATCCCATGCATTTACCATTAACAGAAGCGAAAAGAATAATTTTATTCAAAGTAGAAAAATAAGGATAACTATATGGATATAATCGTTTCGAGATGTATTAAAACAGTTGAGACATTTTTTTACGAAAATGTCTGTCTGTAGACTGTATTATTTTACGTATGATTACTTTTTGAATCTAATGAATCTGCTAGACGAGACCGACTGTTGATCCAAAGCAATGGAAAAAACGCGCGAATAAGACCAAACCCACCAGAATTAAAATTTTGAATTCGTAACTTAAAGCTCCAACGCCCACAACCAAAGATCGGAAAAACCACCCAAAAGTTGGAACGATTGCTGGAAGTCTTCTATAAATAAGGAGAAAATGCGTAAAGAAAAACAAGTTTAGAAGTTTGGATGCAAGATGAAGAAGAATAATCCAATTGGAAAAACTTAATTCATATTGGAGTTTGACTGACAGTATGACGTCCAGTGAAGGGGCATGGGATTCACAAGGCTGCTAGATTTAAACATTTTATACGAGGGTAAGATGACAAAGTTCTCCTAGTGATTATAATTTAATCTTGCCTAAATTTTGGCCTAGGTTTACCTTCCCCTAATATTTAAAATTATTAGTATGTATAGACTTTTTCATAATACCCAGGACTAATGTGCCATAAGAATATCCACGAGTAACATTACTAGCATGCCATAAGTTTATGTACCAACCATTGGGTATAATCATTCCCTGACGTTTTAACCATCAGCAAAACCACACTCTGATATTTTCGGAGTAGGGGTAACATTAAAATGCATTAAATTGATGTACGCCCATCAATTATCTAAGAAACAAGGAAACCATGTTTTGACCTCTTCCTAGTAACCATCAGGAGTAACATGTCATAGGTAAGATGATAAGGTTCTCCTGATGATCATAACTTAATCTTGCCTAAATGTTGGCCTAGGTTTACCTACCCCTAATATTTAAAATTATTAGTATGCAGACTTTTCCATAATAGCCAGGAGTATGTCGTAAGAATGGTCAGGAGTGACATTATTGGCATGCCATAAGTTTACGTACCAATCACCAGGGATGACTATTTCCTGACGTTTTAACCATCAGGAAACCCACACCCTGAGCTTTTCGGAGTAAAGGTAATATTAAAATGCAATAAATTTATGTACGCCCATCAACCATATAGGAAACCATGTTTTGACCTCTTCCTAGTAACTATCAGGATTAACTCATAGGTTTAGGCACATCCACCAACTATCAGGGTAATTACTTTTTCTAATACTGATTAGTCAGGAAAAATATTGCATAGATTCATCAAGCGGAACTATATTCTGACTTTTTTGGAATAATCCGATAAAACTAAGTTGATTATACTATACACGCACAAATCATCAGGGACACCATATATGCCACATTTGATTTCTAACCCAGCATGAAGATCTTCGAAATATTTCAACTTATTAATTTTTTATGTAACAAAATAATAATTAAAAAAAAATTTCCTATCTAAGAATTTCCTAGAAAATGTGTTATAGTTGCTTGCCATGATGGATTTCATCCAAATTTGAGTTTTTCTTTGGCTCCTGCAACGTTCTACAATTTTCAAAGAAAATTATAAATTAAATAATAATTAGTGTGTGCTACAACAGGTGATAAATGATATCTCTGCTAGTGCTATCCATGGCAACCGAGCGTTTCTAGTTTCCAATTCAGAGCAATATTGGCATTGATTTTTCCAACTCTTGACAACGGCCAAATAAGTTTGAGTTAGTGCCAGATCAGTCATTGTCAATTATAATAATACTACATTATGTAAATGAGTTTTGTAATTACACATTTATTATTATTTATATTTTTTAAGAAAAATTAAGAGATGGCATATTTTTTTCTAAATTAATCATTGGGTCCAATTTATTTACTTGCAAGTCACGTTAAAAATGAAATTTCTCTAAATTTGATATAAGTAATTGCTTTTGTGTTTCTTTTTTTAAAAATGTGTACGAAGAGAGGACAAAAAAAAGAATATATTTATATAAAAGATAATGAAAAACGTTCATATTAATCAAAGTGAAATTTAAATAAAGTGTGTTGCACAGTTCACAGTTGTATATTTAATTTGAAACAGGTCAACGACTATAATTTAATGTTGTCTTCTTTTTTTTATCATCTCAGTATGTGTCTTGTTTATACATGTTTTTGTATTTTGTTTCAATTTTTTCCTTTTTTTATTATTTTATATATGAATAAAACAATAAGTAAACTCTTTTTGTTTTTTACTAATTTATACAACTACAATGTACAAGGAAACTTGACTTGGCTAATTTATTTCGTGCCTTGTGTTTTATTTTTATTAAAAATAAAATACACGTTTCAGCCTCTTTTGCAACCATCATCAGCGAGCAGTTGTTAAAAGCTACAATTAAACTTTTTTTCTAAACACTTGTGTTTAAATAAAAGATCATGTTGTGCAACACACATGTTTTCAAAGCCCAACACACCCACTAGAACCACAAAAAAATTTCTTCCAATTTGGGGTTGCTCGTAACATAATATTTTAAAATGTGTCAAAACCAGGTAGAGCCCATAGGCAAAATCGTCTATTCTAAATGTAGTTAGGAATTTAAAAAAAACTTCAACAATGCAAAGGATGAAAAATCAAGGTTCTGTGATGGCATTCAGCCAACCACCCACAATATTGGCGTCAAGCAGTCTACCAAATTTTTCCACCTGCTCTACCCTTTTTAAAGTTAATTCGTTAAATTTAAAATGTTATATTAAAATGTGCATTTGTATGTAAATATCTCCATAATTTAATAAATTTAAGATTTAATTGAATTTAACGAAAAATTTAATTTCTTACTAATTAACGGAATTAAAGCTTCCTACCCTTCCAATCTCCTCACCATCTAATTTAGAAATTTGATTATTAGATTGCAACTAGTAAAGCTGTAGCTTAGGTATAATTATTAATTAAATAAAGAAATTCCATTAGTAAACATTTAAATTAGCTATATAATTAAGAAATTTTTATTAAATTATGCCAGAAAAAGACTAACGTTTTGCAACTGTCGTAAAACCTTTTAAGGAGATTTTTCACGGGAAGTTATGACAGGTCAAACACCATCAGCTCCTGAAAAATCTCAAAAGCACTAATGAAGGAAAATAGTGTGCCAAAAATCATAAAAAAATTGAGCACTTGAGCAGTCCCATATTTAGTAAAAAGGGACTTGAAAAAACTGAAGAATAAAAACTAATGATTATTGTTGTAAATATTAATCATTGAAACTTGCAAGCGTATTTTGATATAACAGGGGCTATCAGCACAACCCCGACTATAGCTATACAGACAATTTAAGACCTACCACCCCTTCACCTAACGGATGAAGAGGGAGTGTCTTCAAACCGTCATAAAAATTGCACAGAGCAAGAAATTCAAAGGGTGACAGAACAGGTCACCTAAAGATTCTGGACTTTCCACAGCCAGAATTGTTTAAAAAAAAACCTTGGATGTCATTCCATCCAGAAGTGTTTGGACTTCCAGACACCATTCGAGGTGGTCATTCAAGGCTGCAACACAGCTAGAAGTCAATCAACACAGCTGAAACAAAACTCCTCCATTTGCTATTTAGAGGAATCTAAAATTGAACAGGGAACACGTATAATCACAATGGCCAAAATATAGGGCATCAATTAATAGCCTTAGGAACTACCCCGCAATTATGCAAGCTGAAACTCTTGTAATAGATCTATGTGCCGTGAATGCCTACGAAGGAATTTTAGACACTCAAAGCTAATAGCTTTGAGTCTTTATCCACTTGGTAATGCGGACAATCCTTAAAAACTCTAGCAAGGGACAATAAAGTTGTCATTCATTGGGGGCCAGGTCACGAGGGAATTGAAGGAAACAAAATAGCTGATGAATTAGTTGGAACAGGCTCAAAAGCCCTCCCGATCGGACCCGAATCATTCTGTGTGCTATCTGGAACCCAGAAGGGCGGAGATCCAAAAATGGGAAACTGAGAAAAAAATTCTCACTGGAACAACGCACCAGGACAAAGACAGTCGAAGAAATTCATTGAGTAATCGACCACGAATGCTAAAAAGCTTCTTCTATTATAAAAGAACGAAATCAGACTCATCACGGGCCTGTTCAATGGACACTGCCCAGGGAGGTACCACCTCAAGAAACTGGGACTGGAGGATAGTGACATAATTATGCAGACTCTGTAAATCGGAGATCGAATCCGCCGAACACATTCTCTGCAACTGCGATGCATTGGCTCTTCTTAGGTTGAAACACTTAGGGCCGGCTCAATTACCCAATGAGCAATTGCAAACAAACTTCTGAGGGACATTCTATGCTTCGCTGGCAAGATTGAAAATACTGAAGAAAAAAACTATAATGATTATTGTTGTAAATATAGTAAGCCTCGGAAGTGTTAGAAAGTACAAAGAAGCCCCGTAGGGTTTTTTGATAGCTATTTGAGTAAATTGAGATGGTTTGGTTCTTTTATCCGCTTGGTCATACCTATTTTCTGCTTGGAATACTAAAGTAAAATTCCTCAGACTAAAGCTAAATATCTTTCTTGGATTTCACCCCATGTATTTCAGTTCCAAGCCCTGTACAAACAATTTGCACAAATTCAAAATAATAAAAAAATATGAAATAAATTA
Organism: Malthinus seriepunctatus; assembly: GCA_963924605.1. Taxonomy (NCBI): domain Eukaryota; kingdom Metazoa; phylum Arthropoda; class Insecta; order Coleoptera; family Cantharidae; genus Malthinus; species Malthinus seriepunctatus. The sequence goes on from OZ004603.1 coordinate 2,470,346, forward strand.
TGTTTCATAGTGATGAAAAACCTTGTTAAAAATTAAATGCACAATTAGAGAACGTGCTTACGTTGTTGCGACCTTTACTATTTATTAAATAGTATGCATAAAAACACCCTAAAAAGAAGACAAAAAAGTAATTTGAAAACATAAACGATTTGACATTCAATTTTATTACATAAAGAAATGTAACAATATAAAAAGAAATATTCTGCATTTAGTTGAGCATAATTTAACTCTATCATAACATTTTGATGTTCCTATTTCTTATAAAACGCTTTTTTTACGTTTTGTTTTTGCAATGAAAATGATACACTGGGAAAAGCTTTAGAATTAGAGAAGGAAAAAAAGAAATGAAAGGAAAAAACTTAATGTCTTACTATAATTAGCTCTCTTTTAATCTAAACCAAAACACACAAACACACATTAGAAAATGGTTACAGAAACGAAATTTTGTAATTAAAGAATAATTAAGTAATTTTTGTTTTTTTTTCGTAGTTTTTTTGGACACGCATTAAGGAACAATACAAACATAATGACAATGTTTAAATTTTAGAAATTTTTTTTACCTAACAATAGACATTTTGTCAATTTTTGCAATTTTTAATTTAGGAAATGAAATCTCTTATTTCCATCCAGTGCGAAATTTTGGCGTAATTTTAAAAAAAATGTATAAAATAGTTTCAAAATAAATAATTTTAATTTATTCATAGCACGTGATGATTATTTATGCAAAATAACAATGTATTTATAATTGAATAAATTGTGCATACCAATTATTTGTTTTAAAATTCTATTTATGTCTGTATTGCCAATTTATGCATAAATTTCTAATTTCGTTGATTTGTTTTCCATGCAGGGCTGACCAAATGCTGGAAAAAAATTCGTGTCTTTGTTAGTAGAAAAAGTTCAGATCCGTACCTAGCTTTAATATTTTAGGCAAATTTTACTCACTTATTAATTTTATTGTTTAAAGTCAACCGCTAAGTTTCACGTAAACACCTGATATCTATTTTTCATTACACAAAAATTGGCTTAACTCCAAACTAAATGCCTCTCATCTAAAATAACCTTCGATTACCTCTATTGCGTGCTTGCTGTAGAAATTATATAAAACAGAAAATAACTAATAAGGTTATTTGGTTTTACTATCTTATAGCTTCTGACAGACCCTGCTCTGCTCTTCGTATCCAAACTTTTAGCCATGACTTGTAAAATTATTTTAGAAGCTTAATAAGTCCTAAGAAGATTTCCATGTAAAATAGTATAAAATGACTCAAAAATAACTCAAAAATGACTCAAAAAAAAAAGAGAGGATCTCTGACGTTTCGTTATTTGAATAGCTTAGTTGCAACGAGCTCAAAGATTAATTTTTGACTACTCCTGGTTTTCTTATTTTAAGTATTACAAACAAGGCCTAAAATGGCTCAAAAAGAGTGAAAAGATTTTGGCATCCGAACTCTTGGGCATTCCTGTATGTTTACTTAGAATGACTATTTTTTGCTTCTCAAATAGATCATAAAAAAAACTAAATATTTTTTTAAAACATTTCCAGTTTTTAATTTAAAACCAAAAAGCAAAAACAAACTAAAAATAAATTTGTTATGCTAATTTATTAACAATTTATATTTTAGCGCACCACAATTTTAAAAACCTTGAATTTTTAACTTCCTACATTTTGCATTAAAATTTTATTTTATTTTTATTATTTGAATAATTTAAGTGCAATTTAAACAAAAATAAATTGCTTCCTTTTAACTTTAGGATAAAAACATCCTCTTTTCAAAACTTTATTACACAGGGTGTCCCAATATATAAATCTAAAACAAGTTTATACCATTGGTAAGGTTATCTTTTTATGCACTTAGATACAGGGTGTCATATAAAAAACGAAGAGCAAAATACATGTTGTTGATCTGTCTTTGGCTCTAAATGAGCAATATCTTGGACCCAAACCAATAAAAACCAACATTTCGTATTGTACATCGTCAAAGCAGAAGATAAATATTCAATAATACACAGGGTGTCCCATTCAAGACAAAGAATAAAAGCTACATCTTACTTTAGAGAATCAGTTGATCTGTTGCTGAAAAAATGAGCAATATCTTGGCCTAAACCCATGAAAACCCACACCTCGGTTTGGTCATCATCTAAAAGAGAAGCTAAATATTCAATCATCTACAGGGTGTCCTATTTAAAACAATGAAGAAAAAAAATTATATTTTAGACAATCCGTTGATCTATTCTAGACATAAAATGAGGAATATCTTGGCCTAAACCCATGATAACCCACATCTCGTTTTGATTATCATCAAAAAGAGAAGCTAAATATTTAATAATATATAGGGTGTCCCATTTAAAACAATGTAGAAAAAATACATTTTACCTTAGAGAATCAGTAGATCTGTTCTTGCCTTAAAATGTGTAATATCTTGGCCCAGACTCATGCAGCATGCAGATCCATACACGCATACCTTGTTTTGATCGCTTTCAGAAGGATAATTTAATTATTTAATACGGGATAGGGTGTCCCATTGGAAAAATAAAGTTAGTCTGCTTTTGACTTCTAATGCGCAATATTTTGGTCCAGATTTTTCAAATCTATCCAACTACCCCTTTTGTTTTATATACCGACTGTCCTAATTTAATAAAAATGAAGAAAATATACATTTTGCATTAGAGTTGTTTTATTTTTGGCTTAAAATAAGCAATATCTTGGACCAATCCCATCACAGACCAATCAACTTCATCCGTAAGAGAAATTAAATTAGCAAAAATATACAGAGTGCCTCATTTAAGGAAATACTAGATCTGCATCTTTTAAATTGATTACACGATTACCTTGTAAACATAAAAAGTGATTTTAAGAGATGCAGCTCGAGGACAATTATTGTAAATTATAACCATTCATTTCCGACATTGTTGGGTCGTCTGGTACAAAAAATAACATTATAAATGACCTTTTCGTCTACCCTCTTATCTATTTTTGAAATTGGTTGTAATTGCACCTAATCATATTGGCGCCTTATCCATTTACAAGTCTAAAAGGTAAACACTAAACAAAACTTGTATTAAAATTTGAACATTTAAGTACCAATAAAATAAAGTTGCATCAACGTTTTCTCTTTCGAATAGATAAATATGTAGTTTTAAAGACGTCGTTAAATTTACTTAATTATAAATTACCTATAACAATTGCCAACAACGTACCTATCACAAGCCATAACGTCTTTATTTACATTATTATTGTTCTAATTATTGTTGTTACAATTATATTACAAATCATAAAGTTTCACTAAATTGGATTTATACACGAATTGCAGTTGTTAAAAAAAGACCTAAAAGGTGGTTGTAGTCAACAAAGCAAGAATAATTTCAAATTGTTTTTATCTTTGCTTTACAGGCTTCCTGGATTTCTAATATCAGGTGGGCAAAATTTTTGGTGGGCCTGAGCCAACCCTTACGTGCCTATTGCTTTACATCTCTATTTAGTATTTATAATAACGTTTTTCTTACAGAAGCCCTACAACTAAGATTGGTTGTGGGCTATGCTTCCAAGTTTCAATATATTTGAGACGGATGCAACCCACAGGCTTAGGAGCCTCCCTACAAGCCTCCCAAATACTTTTGGAGTTTGGTTAACCGCAAATCAATTGCTATCTCACTAAATACCTTGTATTGAGAAGCCTGAATTTCTAATGAAAAATAACTCTATAATATTGGTCTAATCAGAAGTGGGATAATATGCTGAACTCTATTATGTTTTTCCTCTAAAACCAACCGACTGAAGAAAGAAAGAGAAGGTGTTTACAGTGTACACGTTAGAAAATTAGAGCAAAGGATAGGGGTGAACTGGCCATGAAGTATTTTCTGCAATCACTGGGCTGGACATTTGGACAAGGCAAGAGACGTTACTAGGACCAGTAGCTGTTAAGAAAATAAGAAAAATGCATTTTATTTTATGCATTGATCTGCAGGGATTTGAATTGTAATGTTCAGAGATTTGAAGACCGAATTTTGATACTTTTACTTTATTACAGCTATCTAGAGGTCCTAAATGATTAATTGACCACTTACAGGTCCGATTAAATTATCTGACTTGCCAGTTTCCAAAAGCCTTTTAGAGTCAGCTGGAAACGGTGATTTATTGGATATTAACATTATTATAACACTATGTATTACCAAACCAAATCGATTTATTTTGTTACAAGTCAAAACAAATAGTTTAAACACAATGTAAAAAAATAATAAAATTAAATTATAACCAAACAAGTGATTACGCACAGCATTTAAAATATTATTTACTAGAGCAAAATTTTGAGTAGAAAGGAAATGGCAAATAAATTTAGAAAGCAAATTATAGATTTGTTAAATTTAAACCAAGTTATAGAATTAAATGTGTGTTTTTGCCTATACGTTTTCTATGTCAGGTCGTTAACCTAATGTAATAATGTTAATACAACTTATATAATATACTATGTGTTCAATAACTAATATACTATGTGTTCAATAACTAATATACTATATAAAAGTAATTTCTATTGATGAGACTGCACAATATATTATTTTTTAACATAAATTAACATCCTTATTAAAACGGGTACATAAAATCAAAACGTATCGATACTAATCAAAGACAAATAAAATTAATGATAAACATGTTAAGTTGCGTAATAATTAAAAATTGTTTTTTTTAATTAAGTTACATAATTTCATTATTTTTTTTATTAATTGTAGATAAGAGAAGGTAAAGCTTCAGATCTCCAAAAGGCTACTTTGTTGGATTTCTTGATCTCGTCATACTTAATTTATTTTACTTATTTTATGTAAGGTTTTAAAAGTCGCTAATTGTGATTGTGTAAATAAAAATTACAGAATTCAAATAGATGATCCAACATTGCGAATATTTACTAGCTACCTTCGATAAACGAGAATTGTTTTGCATAAAATATGAAATAAAATTTCAAAATGGCAGGTTTAAAATGGCGGACGATACTTAGCTAACTTCAATAAACATGAATCGTGAATTGTTTTGCACAAAAATTAGTATGCAGATGGTTTTTAAAATAAAAAAAAATAAAAAATAGCGGGTTTAAAATGGCGAACGATATTTACAAGTATTAATAATCAGAACTCTCAAACCTAATTTTTCTCTTAAAAGATGGGTAAATGGTAATTATATATGGAATAAAAAAAATAAAATTAATTACACCCTCGTGTCAGATTAAAATACTAAATTATCCGGTAACTTTAGATTGTTAAAACGAGAAGAAATTTACATTTAAATAACTGTACAATAGGACATATACGCACGGATATTTGACTAAATACATAAATATTAAAATATGGTAATTAAATTAACTCTAGGCGTAAGCTAAAAACAACAAAAAAATTAAACAAAACGATTAAATTATATCTGTAAAGTAGCTATTACAAATTTTTTAATTGTTTATCTATACGTAACTGTTTTTATTAAATTATAATTTAAATTTAATTAAAATTTAATTTTTGAAGGTGCACTATTTTTGTATATTCTATGAAAGTTCTATATTTAAATTTAGTAATAATAATATACGTATAGTCAAGCCTTTGATATAACAAAAAAATACTTTCATGCAAAATTAAATTAATAATAGAAAAAAAGGATAACTTAATTTAATGCATGAGTTGCTTAAGGTTATTATTATTATTATGTGGCTCAAGTTTTCAATAGATATAGAAAAAAAAATTAAATTAACATACAGAATAAATTTGATGTAAATTTTGGTTTAAGGTTGTTCAGAAAATTAATACACAAAAGATGATGGATTTGAAAAAAATGTGTGGAGATTTTTCCAAATCTTGACCTTTTATGCCTGCCCACCTGTGTCTGTTAATATGTCTCTCTATTTGCCTGACGTTCCCCATATCCCCATTTATGATGGCCTAAAAGCTTTTTCCTACCCCGATATTCCTTCCATATCAGGACAGTCTCTAAGCAGGAATCGTACGAGTCGCGATTTTCTGAATCAAGACCTTTTATGCCTGCCCACCTGTGTCTGTCAATCTGTCTCTCTACCTACCTGACTTTCCCCATATCCCCATTTATGATGGCCTAAAAGCTTTTTCCTACCCCGATATTCCTTCCATATCAGGACAGTCCCTAAGCAGGAATCGTGCTAGTCGCGATTTTCTGAATCAAGACCTTTTATGCCGGCCCACCTGTGTCTGTCAATCTGTCTCTCTACCTGCCTGACTTTCCCCATATCCCCATTTTTGACTGTATGATGGCCTAAAAGCTTTTTCCCTCCCCGCTATTCCTTCCATATCAGGACAGTCCCTAAGCAGGAATCATACGAGTCACGATTCAGATGGTCAGGTGAGTAGACATCACATAACAAACAGATGCTAGTAAAGGCACACAATGATCATAGCATAGATAAAAAAGCACTTAAAGTGGAGTATTTATCTAAAATTAAAACCATCGCTGAGACTACTCTTCACTAACCAAAAGAACTTTATAAACTCATAAAGGAAGTCTCAGCTGAGCTCTTTCTAGAATGACGGTTCAGCATTCCCTAATTTCTACAAAAAGGCCTTCTTCTGCCCCTGAATGCTCGAGCAGACTCCGCAGAGATGTCTTCAGACCCTTATACGCACAGTTTACACTCGTTCATCCCAAGAAAACCTAAATAAACTCCAAAATTAGAATGGCCGGCGAAAAATTGAACTAGCCAGTGATTCTCAGTCCATCTTCGGCTTAATCTTCTCTTCACTTTAGGTATGTATCTGCTTGTAACTCTGTCCGTAACCGAAGAGTCCGACTTGATCTGCCATTTACTCTTGACTGAAGAAGTCTCATCCCCATCGAATTAAAAAACAGGCAGTACCTCTAGGAAGGTAATAGAAAATCTTCGAGATTAGTACTGCCTAATGAAGCTTATCAATTTACTATTAAGCACTTAAACACCAATTCAGAGAAATCGCGTATGCTCTGTTAAAGTAAGTCATTAATAGAACATTTACCAAGACCGCTTACCTTACCGCTACTACCGCTTACCGCTACTTAATAGACCGCTTACCAAGCGGTCTCCAACACAATCTGAACTTTGTTTGAGGTTTCTTCTCTTCATCTGTCTAAAATCCCGATCTACACTGGCTTTCTGTATCTAAGTTCTCTTAAAGCTGTTTGTTCTCTTAAAACCTGTAGATTAGAGCATACAGAGCATATCCTAAGAGCAGTCCTAAACTCAAATTTTTCTAGGCTTTCCTAGGCTTCTCTTCTACTTATCTAAGTTTTGGAAGCCTTTTTTGATACCTACTAACTCATCTAAGCTACTTTACAACATTACACAATACTTCCTACGTCAACCTAGTACCTATAGCTTATGTAAGCTATGCAAGTTGACTGCATCTTGTTCTTTTTTAAAAATTTCTTCATTTTGAATTTAGACGATCAGTGGGTGTCTTGAAAAGTCGTTAAAATAATTACCTTCAAGCCCTACTTACAGTATGAGCATTTTTAGATACAAAACACTTAAAAAACACCTTTCAAAACTCTTTTTAAAGTATAAAATTAATCAAATTTATTACCAACAATAAATTTATAAATCAAGGTTTAAAATATATGAAAATTTATTGAAATAAAACTAAACTCAATTATCATATAGCATAATTATTTATTTTATAAATAAAAGCCACTTGTCATTGAAGTTTATAACCATTTGAAAATATACGTGTAATAATTAATTACCATAATTATTTATTCAATTATTTATTGTTAATTATTTAAGGTTCGTTTACTTCAATACTTGCATCTTTTAGATACGAGAGTATTCATCGCATCACCGTAGTTTTTGAGGTGAAGTTATTGCCTAATAATTTGATGAAGCTAACGTTGACAAGGGTGTAGAAAAATGAGGTAATGAAGAGGGTGGATTAACCAAAGCATCCATTTAAGTTTTGGCTAAAATAATGTCCGTGCTAACGAGGTCCCAATGGGTTCTAACTCTTTGTTATGGGCCCCGGACACCTAACAATTTTTTGTTGAATTAAATACATACAAACAAAAAACTGAGTAAATTGGACTTACTGATGGCCAGTCCGCTATAATCGATTAGTTTGGGATGAGCATCAGAACCAGGGCTCTTGTTCATCCGAAACTGGCGGACCATCTCCTGGACTAGGAGTTTAAGAAAAGCGATGCATCGCTTAAACTTTCGTTTATCGATTGCTAAGTCACTAATAAGGTGCGAAAAAATAATAAAAACCAAAGGCTCTAGAAGTATGTACTCAAACAAACAAAAATTATTTCAGATGAAATTATAAATTTAAGTGATGTAGAACAGAATCCATTTATATTGAGATCACAATAATTATATTACTTTGTGGTGCGTATTTATACAATTTGATGATCACCAATTTTAACACACAATAGGTTTATACTTGAAGCGCCTGGCGTGAACTTAACAACTTGTTTGACCTCGTAGTGGAACAAAGTTAGAAAGTTACATGGCTAGTGAACATCATAAAGCTTTTTTGTAACGTTTTAAAAAAAAAGTTATTATTAAATTTACCCGAAAAGTTTATTGTTTTTAGAGAAAAGCTCAAATTAGAGCTAAAAAGCTAAACCAAAAAATATAAAGATTCGTTGGAAGTGAAAGAGAAAAGCGAAGCAAAAAAGCTGAGTGGTGGACAATTTTTATATAAATTATAACTAACATACGTTGAAGCTTTTGACGTATTTCGGTACAAAGCGTGTACTCTGAAACATTAATCCCCTTGATCAACCCTCGATCAACTGTGAAACTCTCGGAGTAGATAATTTCCTGCAGTTGTAGCTAAATATGAGACATTTCCTGCAACAAACCTTCCCCTCTCAAAACCAAAAACAATTTCGCTGATTATAGAGAGTGTTCACAAAAGTACTTATAAAAAGGGATTAATACGCCCTTTAAAAGTCGCACTCGTCACACTTATTGAAAATCTGACAACTAATTGCTACAAGAGTTTTTACAAATCGCTGATAGAAGAGTTCCAATTAAGAATTTTTTAACGATTTGTTGGGTGATAATTGTAGGCAATAGACTTTCAAGAGTTTTGTCATGGACGTACGCAAGATGGGGTAGAACAATTAAATATGAAAATCATAAAAATGTGCTCGTAACATATCCCAGTTCTCTAGAGACAGAATTGTCGCTATTTTCAAGAAAAGTTTTGTCGTAAAACGGCCGAAATGATTATAAAAGATGGCAGCACCGCAATTAATAAAATTGCCATCCAACTGCAGCAATGTTCTTCATTTATGGAATCAGTGACAAAAGCTCTACAGGCAAAGCTCCTGTTCCATCCACTACAGTATAGTCATTATTTCTGGTCGAAAGTTTGGCTGTAGTTTTTCCTGTCTCATCTTGGACAGTTTGACCGCTCATGTGCATAGTGCCTTTCGGATTATCCATCAGCCTGCTTCATTTATTTACGCCTTCTTTGAGATTCTTTTTCTAAGTAATTTATCTCCAATATTGGAACATCAGGCCTGGATCGTCTTGTTTGAGGGCTTGGCTGTCGATCTCCCTGATACATACTGATACTCTTCAAATGATTCACCTGGTTGTTTGATAACTGCTCGCCTGACCATTTTAATATTTGTTGCAACTCCAACTAAACTACCACTAAGAGAAGAAACATGAGCAAAACAGCCACAAAAATAAATTCAAAACCCAACTTTTTGCTTCTAAATTTGTACTCGATTCCAAACGTTCATTGCATGCTTCTTCCTTGTGCTATCCTAATTAGTTCAGAACATGTTTATGAATAGTAAAACATCTCAAATGAAGTTAGAATAAAATACAAAACAACAAGTACTTTATATTTAATTTAGGTTTCAAAGTATTAAATGATTCCCAAGGTTAAAATGGAACTTATTTAGCAAATGAATTCGCCCACTTGTGATACTTCATTTGGAATATTGACGCACGTGTCGTTTTTATTCAATCTTCAATGTCACAAGTACAATTTTGCATTTATACATTTAACATCACCAAACAAAGATGAAACACAAGAGTGTATTGTAACCAAAATGTATTTTTTTTCTTTACTTTGTCGTGTTACGTGTTTTAAATACAACTTGACAATATCTTTACACTTGCACGTTCATGCAAGACGACTATTGCAAAATAAATTTACATTTAGTATTCTTTACATATAATCAATTACATACAATAGATGGGATGTACAGTGTGTCCAAAGGATAAGTTATGGATTTACAACCGTCTCGGAGCTTTTAAGTAACTGGTCCATAAGCAGCTCTGGTAGCTCCCTAAAATCAGCTGGGCACTTGGTAGCCACAAATTTTTTGGGTGGGCCAAATACATAATATGAAGCCTATAATACTGTTTAAAGATAAAATATTTGGTGAGGAATTCAAATTACACTGTAAATATCTGAATTTGTGGCAGCAAAATTTTAGATAAGCCTGGGCTCACTGTGACCCTCCCGTCGTTACATGCCTGCCTTAGGAAGAAAACAACTATCTTGCAAATGGAGTTACGTGCAACTGGACAGGGCTCACAGTGCAAGACAACTTTTTAGGCTGACAGAAGATTGAAACTATTATTGACAACGCGATCGTCAATTTTATAGAGACGACAAATCGTACTAAGCTGACACATGCTCTTTCTAGATTGATAAAAGCTCATCTTAGGCTTCCAAGCACCAAGCTATCCCAAAACAGAACCAGCAGTTTGAACGTCTGGACATGGCCCAGCATTTTCTGAAATTTCCTCATCTAATCTTCCAAATCTGCTACTTTTCAAACACATTGTATATAATTGTACTATCAACAGCAAACAAACAACAAACAAGAATAAGTTATAGGTTTTTTTTTTAATGCATACTAAATTAGGAATGAGAAGTTGAGAAGATTTCCGAATTTTCTGAAGGGTTGATTTAAGATGTACACTTAAAATGTAAATTAAAATCTAAGTTATTCCAAAAAATTCCTACTGGCTCTTTGCACTCTCAACATGAAAAAATTTACAAACCAAATCAGCAGAGGAAAAAACTAGAGAAAAAAAACAACCGAAGTTTAAATTTATATTTAACACTTGTTATTTTTGCTTTTATCCCGAAAAACCTGCCACTTTATTTATTTTCGTTCTCTTCTTTTTTTTATAATTTGTTTTAAATTGTAATTTTTAACAAACTTAAAAATAGGTAAGTATGTACGCCCACAAGATGTAATGTTAGCGATTTCATATAACACCCGCTGAGTATTACAGCTGATCATTACAGAGGTTGTTGCTCCTTGTTAACCTGACCGATTGTGCTTTATATGTCAACAGCTATAATTTCTTTTTTTTTTTCATTTTAATCTAATGCAATGATCGCAAATGTAACTTTTTAAAGCGTTAATATTTCAAGTCATGCTATTTTAATGTAAAAAAATAATTTACACAAAACTCAACTATTTTCCACTCAAGATAGTGAAAACTCATCCATCTTATTTAAAATAGGAAAAAAACGCAGAAGCCATCAAAAAATAACAGTTTAAAATATTAACCGTTTTAAATGGTTCAATTAATTATCCAAAATCTAGATAGATGAACAAATTTAATAGATAAATGTGTAGTTTGATAATTATCTTGATTTGCCTATCTTTGGAAGGCGGTAGAAGCAGTAGGTGGTGATGGAATTAGCAATGTTTTGAATTTATTTGAATATGGAATCTATTTTTTACATACGTTTACATTGTATTCGTTTATAAATCTGATAAAATTGCTTATTGTTTTTGGCAACATGATGAACATTTGGACAAACATTATTAAGATGTTTTCAGACATTTGTTCTTGTTATTGCTTTAATAAAAATAAAGATAAAAGAAATTATAAATTCTTCCATCGTTCATCGAAATTGTGGTTTTTTCCATTATTTAATTTACAACTTCCTGTATATTTTTAGATACTCAAATACACCGTAAAAAATTCACTTTGGTTCGAAGTTGATGAAAAATAGTGCAAAATGTGCTTTTTCCCATCTACTTTATAATTATGGAACACTATATAATTACATTTTTGTGTATTTAGAACCTACAAGCTTCAATATGCTTTCGGTTTATTAAGTCTAATGCCAACCGTCAAAATTTTTATGGAAATTCTAGTTTATCTCACCTATTTTATATGGAACACCTTATATATTTTTGTATATTTAGAACCCCCTAATAATCTAACCCAAACATGCTTCAGGTTTATTAGGTCTAATGCCAACCGTCCAAGAGAGATTAGCACTTCTGTTCTATACCAGTCTACAATTCAAATTTTTATGGAAATTCTAGTTTATCTCACCTATTTTATATGAAACACCTTATATATTTTTGTATATTTAGAACCCCCTAATAATCTAACCCAAACATGCTTCAGGTTTATTAGGTCTAATGCCAACCGTCCAAGAAATATTAGCACTTCCAGTCTACAATTCAAATTTTTATGGAAATTCTAGTTTATCTCACATATTTTATATGGAACACCTTATATATGTTTGTATATTTGGAACCCCTAATAATTTAGCCCAAACATGCTTCAGGTTTATTATGTCTACTGTAAACCATCTACCGTGCGGTAGATGAAAACTAACATTCGTAAAAAAGTTTTTGTATGTTAATCGAAGCACATTTCATTAATTGATCAATTTGATGGATATATGGATTCTTCTTTCAAGTTGTGAGATTATTCAAATTTTGGCATTTTGCAATATTTGCACTTATAAATGGTGTGAATAAAATAAGTAGAATAAACAAGCAATTGAATATAAAAATAGTATAATGAAGAAAATTTTTAACTCTCACTTTCCTCTTTTAACGACTTGAACACATTAAAGTTTTCCATTTTTATGTTAGGTGCCCTTTATTTACTCAATAAAAGCAATCCCACTTATCACAAAAGTCGGTAAACGATAAGCTTTCACTCTTTGATTATGTAAATAATTAAATTCTCAAAAATATCCTCTCGATTATAGGAAATATATCGCAAATTCCTAAAAGCGATAATGGGTTTGTTTTGTTTACATGTACACATAGATAAATTACATGAAAGATTTACTCACCTTGAATATTGTTAGTACTTGTTGTTTATTTATACGGTATTTGAATAATGATTGCATAAGCTAATGTATTACTTTAGTTATACATACAAATGTAAATGTACCTTTATTAATATGTATGCTAAAATCTTCTAATTAGATATACGATTTTTACAGAATAAAAAATAAAAAATGCAATATAAAAAATTATTAATGTTTATGAACCTTGACATTATCTATTATAGTTGTATAGAGCATTAAATTGTAAACTTAAGCTAATTAACTTCATCAGTTTTTATAATAAACGATTTTCATTTATATGTAAATTTATTTTCTCTACCTTGTTTATTTATTTTTTTCACTCAAAACTGCACTCATTTTTTTAAGTTACCGCTTAAAATTAAAATGTAAAGTAGGTTAATAAAATGTTTAATTTTATTATAGAGCAATGTTTAATTTAGATTATCAAACGCCTTTTTTATTGTTATTATTCTAAACATAAAAATATTTAAATAAGTGGTACAAATTTGTCAGGGATATGTGTCGGATCATAAATGATGATTTTTGGTCACCTACATTTTGAAAATGTGTTTTTAATTCTATGTCATTAAATTTATGGAAAAAGTAAGTTAAGAAGGTTCAATACCTCGTAGTAGCATTGTTTGTTCTTGATCACAAGCTAAATGATCTTAAATCTTTTTGATTTTTCGTTAAAAAAATCAATGAAAATGAAATGGCTTGATAACAGGGTAAAAATCAAGTGTCGATATCTCGAAAACTGTTCGCTTTAGACCCACTAAACCTAGAATTATTTGAATCAAAATTTTATAAAAAGTCAAAATATAGAAAAATATACGAGGTGTTCCATTTAAAAAACTGGAGTAAAATGCAATTTAAAATGTTAGAATCTAAACTAACACAATAAACACAGAATCGAGTGACGATATCTGGAAAACTGTGCGCTTTAGACCCATTAAACCCAAAGTCATTTGAATCAAAATTTTATAAAAAGTCAAAATATAGAAAAATATACAAGAAACTTGAGCAAAAGCAAAATGCAATTGATTGTTGAAAACAAAGCTAATAAGGTAAATGCAGAATTGAAGTAATGATATCTGGAAAACTGTTCCTTCTAGAGTTAGACCCATTAAACCTAATATTATTGTAAACCCTTTTAAGATTTTAAACCTAGATAAAATTATATATTTGTAACTTTTACGTGTGTAAAAAGCATTAAATATATAATTTTGAAGTAAACAAAAATAGATAATCTAAAAAACGCAATCAAATTTTATGTTACACTAAAAAAGGCAAGTTTCAAATATTGTGATAGCTCGAATAGCTTGTTTTTTTGATTTTTATTATCAAATAATAAATTTTATTACTGATTAAAGAGTTAGAGATTTTTAATGTGCTGTTAGTTTTTTTATATAACATTCAAAAAAGTATATATATTACGTTACATAACAAAAAAACAACTATTAATTGCTAAAATAAAAGAAGTTAAGTTAATTAACTGAGTTATATGAAAAATAGTACGTCACTTAATCAGAAAATATAAAAAACAAGTTAATACAGTTAATTTTCTTAAAGTATAGTTAATTAGTAATTAATTTAACTGTGAAGGAAAGTGAAAACAAAATTAGATAACATTTAGATATAAATTACCCAAATAAATCGAAATAAGATTGTCTGGACAAAAGGATTAGGCACAGGCACTTTCTTTTTATTCCTTCCCATCTGCTTTTTCCTATATAATTAGTTATGATCGTTAACCTCGGTAAATTCTGCAAAGATGGCGATCCAAAAATAATTCTAATAATATATGAGTGGTCAGTGGAAAAACTAATATAGAGAGTGGCATTGTTTTATGTCTCTTGCAGTGAATAAACATGAACCCTATTTAGTATTTGAATAGTATCTACTCTAGCTCTGTTCAGGGACAATATGCAGCTAAGCCACGCCCAAAAAAAGCGCGCGATATTCGAATACAATTTTCCTGTTGGTCGAATTTTAAAAACAATCACACAATAATTGACATGATGTGTCAACCTTTTGACAAAAATTTGTGGGGAGTGGTTTAGCTGTTTCTGTTCCCTGAACAGAGTATAGTTTACTTTTGGCTTCCAAAGCAAAGTTGCTACCTAATTAATTTATACCTTAATTATAGTGAATCTAATAATCCCAGTGTATAGTCAAGGGTCTGGACTGCACTGAGGCTAAGTCTTAGATTTTAGCTCTAAAGTTGTTTGATCCCTGCGAACACGATCTTCATCGTCCTTGAAGTTTTATATAAAATGCTGTTTGAATAACTCCAATCTAATGATCCCAGTGTACAGCCAAGGGTCTGGACTGTACTGAGGCTAAGTCTTAGATTTTTGCTCTAAAGTTGTTTGATCCCTGCGAACACGATCTTCATGGTTCTTGAAGTTTTATATAAAATGCTGTTTGAATAACTCCAATCTAATGATCCCAGTGTACAGCCAAGGGTCTGGACTGTACTGAGGCTAAGTCTTAGATTTTTGCTCTAAACTTGTTTGATCCCTGCGAACACGATCTTCATGGTCCTTGAAGTTTTATAATTATACAATGCTGTTTGAATAACCCCGATTTAATGATCCCAGTGTACAGCCAAGGGTCTGGACTGTACTGAGGCTAAGTCTTAGATTTTTGCTCTAAAGTTGTTTGATCCCTGCGAACACGATCTTCATGGTCCTTGAAGTTTTATATAAAATGCTGTTTACATAACCCCAAATGCTATAACGTATTGCCATATCCATTATCTTTTCTCCACAACGATTTAGTTTAGAGCATTTTACGATTTTCATTCAACGATTTAGATTTTGGATGCCCAATGCCCATGCTTCAGTTTCGGGAACCAAAGACTTAATAGAAGTTTTCGAGAAACGAACATGGTTCCCTTCACCAAACGGAAGAACCTTCAAGGATTATAACCTCATCTACACAGTGTTAGTTTAATTCACAAATTATTCATCTTCAGAACTGTAGGTAATTAGTGATTTTTATCAATGGTAATAAAAAAAATGTTTATTATTTAGCTGTAAAAGACGTGTAAATTTTGCACGTGCATTTCGTTTATTGTATTAGAAGAATACGAGAACATTATAAAAGTTTTGTGTATTATAATTAAATTTTTATTCGCAGTTGAGGCGTGATGGTTAAATTCATTTTAAACCAATTCACTTATGAAATTACCGTTAACCTATTATAAGCTTGAAAAACGTGTTTAATCATCGTTCATATAGAATTTATAAGTTTAACCTTTTAAAATGTATTTTATGTGTGTGTACTTACCACAAATGAAGTATATTATTTCTTAGCTTGCGGAAAAAAATAATTCAAATAGGTAATTAAAATGTTTTTGTATTAAAAGTTGTAATAAGCTTGACCCAGTATTTAATAGGCATATTAGATTAGCGAAGGTAATTTTTTTTTAATTTTTAATGCTTCTCCTGTTCTTCTGAAAGCTGATACTTATGAAGCCGAAGACCGAGATGTGTTTGGAGCACTGAGGGTGTTCAGTTTTACAACAAAGCCCAATACCTACTTTCATGAGTGTCACAGACGGACAGACGTATAGAAGAGGAGCTTCTTAGGTTTTATCACATGCACATCAGTGAAGACTGATGGAAGAAAAATTGACTGAAACAGGAATGACAAAATAGATGTCGACCAGAGAGAAAAATAAAAAATTACAAAAATTGTAGAAGCTAAATTACAATGGTAATGGGCCTTGAACGCCTCGATTTTGCATCATAGAAACATTTTAATTAATGAGTTATATTTCTTTAATATTTTGAAAATATAAAAAGATAAATAAGCAATTGTTTACAAACTAATTTAATTTTTAATACAAAATTACAGAAAATTAATTACCGTGTTAATACAAATAATTGTGTAATTAAATTACACCTCTGCATAAAATGATAAATAAATTAGTTTAAACCATTAACTTTGATTTTTGATTGATTTATTTAACAACTAACCGTAATACACCATATAAAAATTTTAATAACTAATTAATTATTAATAAGAAGTAAAAAATTGAAGAGCAATTGAATACATTTTCAAAAATTGTAAAAATTAAATTAAGGAAGTCCAAAATAATTGTTTATAGCTCGTTAATTAATAGAAAATAAATTTCGCACAATTTCCAAAATACTTGAGTTTACATTGACGTAAATCAAATGGATCTTAATCAATCTATTTTTAATTCAGGGCTGACCAAAATTAAAGTTAAAAGCTTTGGCCTTGTTTAACTGTTTTAATTTTTAAAAAATGAACAAAACCAAAAGTAGTTTTTCACAACTATTTTACAAGGCTACAAAAGACCTAAAGTTGCAATTTAAAAAAACTAGTGGGGGTAGCTAGGGGTAAAGAGCTTTAATGGAGAAAAATCAAGGATACTGACGTGAAACAATGGCTTGGAATTTAAATAAATGTGAAGTATTTTCACCAAAGTCCCGCTTAACGACAGTGACAAACATCAACATTATTCCTTTTGGTTACCCCTGACATATACATCTCCTCCTTGTGATTTTTGAAGTGCACTTAAATTTCATTTTAATTGATGACATATTAATTAACAAAACTTTTTTAGATAAATTATTTAGAAAAAAATCAATTAAATGTGAGTTAATTAAATAACCTGTAAATCTATTAAAATATTAAAAATAAAGAAAGTTTGATTAATTAGTAAGTTCAATATACAGGGTGGCTCAATAAAGCCGAACTAAATTTTTTCTTTATAAGTACACAAAACACAAGATAGTTTTTTAGAATTTTCCCTATTACCTAGTTACAACTATGCCTTTTTAAAAATTTTCACAATTGATGTGGCAACGCTATTGAGCCACCCTGTATGGAGGGTTGGCGTTAGAAATTATAATTACGAAACTTTGGCTCCTAGGTAAAACTTTTTTAAATTAACGACTCGCGCAAAAAATTGTGCTCAAAGGCGTAGCTAACCCCAAATGTCTCATCAAGAGGTATAATTAAAAAATTAAATTTGAAAAAAAAAATTAATAGCAACACCTCGTTGTCCTTTCTACTCGAATAGTAACACTTTATTTATGTAATATGATACGAGTTATTATTTATGTGGCTTTATGCTTCACTGAAATTATTCTAATTTATTTTACAGTTGCTTAGTTTGTTCTCTATTTACTACCGTCTATGATTAATGTGTGTACTAATTTCTTTCAAAAAGCCTTGAAGATAATAGTTTTCATACTAATTTGCATTGTTACTAACGTGAAGGTGTAACCTTATAGTCTTCTTTAATTGGATTAAAGACTACATAAACTTTACAACAAATTAATTATTTTTTATTTGGCGTGTCGTAAGTGCACTTTTTTTATTATCCTTAAAAATTAACAAAAATATATAAATGTAATCAAAAAAGCTTTCAAAATTATATGGTATTAAATCATAGATCTTTATTAGATAAATTATATGGCTACAAAACAACTTTTTATTTATTAAGTCACGACATAAAGAGGAAAAAAAAACTCAATATCAAAAATAATTATCAAACTCACGATGAATAGTTATGTTAGTGGACCAAAGTAATTTTTTTCCAACATTTGAACTAAATTGCAATTAAAATTATTTTAATTACCATTTTTTGTAATTATTGGTTTATTAGGTTAATAATTAATTCGGTTATTTTTCGTGTGTGTGCACGAATGTTATTATATTTTAGAAATGTGCAATGTAATCTAAGTACTCAAAAATGAATTAAAGTAGAACGAAAAATAAAGTAGCTAAAGCAAAAAAATTATCTATAATTCAAACAACGAAACAAGTAAATATAAAAGAAGAAAATGAGAAAACAATCTTGGAAAACCATCAGATGCAATACAGTGTTGCAGCACATAAAGTAAGTAACATGAATGTCAACAAAAGTAGCAATAGCTCGATTTTGAATGAAAGAATTGAAGTAATTGAAAATTTTCTTAAGTTGGGAAAAACTGCATAAAAGAATAAACAAAATTTCTTAGCAAAATTTTCTAAAATTTTCCTCATTAACGAAGTTAAATTTTTTTTATTGCTTTGGATGAAACAACTCAATTTTTCAGGAAAACCATGTTGAAAGAACTATAATTTTTTTAATTTCTAAATTAAGAGAACACATAATTATTTAATTAACAAAATTAGTTTATTCAATTTTTTTAATTTTCCTAAATCTTGCAATTTAAAATTACCTAGTACTTGGAGGTGCAGTGACTGAACAACAGTTGCAATAGCTCAATTTTAAGTAAAACAGTAGGAACCTAGTTGTAGTAATTAAGATTTTTCTTAAGTTAGGAAAAACTACATAAAACCTAACGAAAATTTCTTAACAAAATTTTCAAAAATTTTGGATGAAACAGATCAATTTTTTGGGAAACCATGTTGGAAGAATAAGAGTTTTATTTCTGAAAAATTGTAAAACTTTCTTAAATAAATGGGGTTTATGTTTTAATTAGAAAATTTTATCTGCTCCAACGGTTTACTGAAAAATCAAGTTATTGCAACTTCTCTGTTCCCAAGCCTTATCTTTATAGGTACATAGCAAAAAGTATATATAAAATGAGTAGTATTTTATATAAATTTTCTTTAAACAACGGATTGAATAGTTTTATAATGCCTAAAGATGTAGAAAATAAAGCTTGGGGACAGAAAAGTTGCAATAGCTCGATTTTTCAGTAAAGCGTTAGAGTAATTAAAAATCTCCTAATTAAAAGAAAATATAATTAAAACATAAAATCGATTTTGTTATGAAAATTTTGCAGTTTTTCATAAATACCGTTCTATGGATGATCAAAGACAGTTCAATTTTTATAATAAAACACCTCTGATTATAATTACGAATTTTTTAAATTAAAAGTAAATAGGTACCTAATACGTTTAAGTAAGTAATTTAACAATAAGTAATATTTAATTCATACAATTTTCTTAAATTTCCAACGATTTTAGGATTTTTCTAATGACTAAAGATGAAGCTTGTGAGCAGAAGTTGAATTAACTGGATTTTTCATGAAAACCGTTAGATCAATTAAGAATTTCATAATTAAAGGAAAATACAATTAAATCATAAACCTAATTTTTATTATTTTGTGTACACACGTAGAGAGTTGCGAGATGGATACGAATAGGTATGGAAATGATGAGACGAAGCACCTATAAAATAACAGTTTTCTATTAGCTTAATTGTAGGTAATTCAAGTTTTCCCGTTGAGTTTTACAACTTATGCTCATTGTAATACCATAAATTAAAGTTAAAATCAAAGCTGTCACTAAGTCATTTCCCTTAGCATTATAAAAATACCCCTTAAATTAATTACACATGAAATCTATTAATAAAACCACCGAATTAGAAGGAAATACATCAATTCGTAATTAAATCGATAATACATTTTGACGTTTCTTCTCTTTACCACAATTACAATGACATTTAAGTAATTAATTTTTAGACAATCCAACATGTTAAATAGAGCTTTTCTTTTAAAAATTTAATTTCCTTTCGCGTTCTAAATTAGGTTTCTTTTTTGTTTCCCTTTTTTCAAAAAAGTTAGAAAATAATGGTTGATTTTACGAGTTTTTAAAGAAACGATGAAATGGCTTGTACCTTATTAAATTAACATAGTAAATTTCCTGCACTTTTTATTACCTCATAAATAGTATGAGAGAATATCTTTAGTTACAAGAAAGTTGTCTTGCTTGGTAGCTTATAGCTCTCTATGCTTAAAACAAGTTGCTTATTTTTATATTTATACTTATAGTAATAAATTAAGTTCATTACTTTACTATAGATAAAAAAGAGTTGTTGAATTACTGAAGAAAGACTTTTTTCGATTCTTTGTAAGAGAAAACCTTCAATAAAGAACCGACATAATTAATCATCTTATAAGCGTTTGCTGATGGTATTTATAGCTAAGGTTCAACAATTTAGTGGAAGCAAAAACAAACAACTATAACATCCAGAACTTTCGAACAACCCTGTATAAATCGATCAAATAAACAGAATGACATTAGTTTATAAGTAATCATGACAAAATTAGCAATAAAAAGTCTTTCAACGTCAAAACAAAAATTAGTGGAATGGTAAACCATAAAAGAAAATGATTTTGCTCGTATTCGAAATATTTAGTGCATATTCATAAAAATAATGAACATAAAATATTTTTATATTAAATTACGTATAAAACAATTTCATTAAAATATATTGCGGTTTTTGTATTTTTATGTTAGGTATTGAAATTGAAAGCAAAAAAATGGTATTATTCGTATAACTATTCTGTTAAATGAGGTGAAAACGTAATAAATTTGTTGTTTGTGTCCGGAAATGGCTCGTCAATAATCATATAAGAGATGGTTTGATGTCGAATAACGTATATACGACCAACTCGAGCAAACATAATGGTTACAAAATCAAAGTACATAATATAATATGATGTTATTTCTTCTAATCATAAAGTGGATATGTTTATATCAAAGCTGCTACGTCTGTACTATTATGTAAATGTATGTACACCTGGTCTAACTGCTGATATGTAAATTCATCAATTTTAATCTACACGTTTGTTACTAACCCTAGTTTGTATGGTTTTATTAGAAAAGAAGCTCATGAAAATTCCAGTTATTACGTATAAATTTTCTTATTCTGTACCAAATTTCCACTAAAGTTTAAATTATTCCATACATTTTACCACATGTTATACTAAGGCTAAAATTACATCAACCCTTCTAAATGTAGATGATGGGTCTAATTGAGTGATTGATGATAGACATGGATAAAGGGATTACGCGTGGGTTATGGACTCTAGGCTCAGTAGTCGATCAGCTCTCCAACTTCATATAATACGAAACTACTCAAAATGAAGGTCAAATTCAATACCAAAACTTTAGATAAAATTACTTATTTTGTATAAAAGTTATAAACAATTGTATAATGAACAACTTTTAATAACATAACTTCTTCATGCACAATTTTATTCCTAGCGTTTCAGATATAAATCACAAGGGATGTGAAAGTTTTATTATACAGAAGTTATAAATGATCAAATAGTAAAAAATATTTGTTAATAAAATTTTCGTTTATTTTCATCAATAAAGGTTGGATAATTTTCTTTTTGAAAAGCTATTCAAACATAAACCGCAAAATTGTAATTGCACAATTTTTGAAAAACTACTTAAAAACTTGTGATTTTTTTGTATAAAAGTTATAAACAATTAAATAATAAACAACTTTTGTTAATAATATTTTCCCCTATTTTCATAAATAAGGGAGATAGGCAAACATTGTTTTGAGGACACCGATTTGTGTTGATGTACAGTTTTATTACCAACATTTTAGAGATAAATCACAAAGGAGGAGAAAGTTTTGTTACACGAAAGTTATAAATAATAATAAACAATATTTGTTAATAAACTTTTCCTGCATTTTCATCAATAAAGGTTAGATAATTTTCTTCTTGAAAAGCTATTGGATCTTATAGACCTCAAAATTTAGTTTGCCCAATTTTCGTAAAAATATTAAAAGATATGAAACTTTTTTGCATTAAAGTTATAAACAATTGAATAATAAACAACTTTTGTTAAAAACATTTTTCCTTACTTTCATAAATAAGGGAGATAGGCAAAAATTGTTACGAGGAAACCGATTTGTGTTGATGTACAATTTTATTCCCAGCTTTTTGAGAAAAATCACAAAGGGATGTGAAATTTCTTAGACAGAAGTTATAAATAATTAAATAATAAACAATATTTTTTGATAAAATTTTCCTATATTTTTCATCAATTATAGAATAATGTCTTCCTAAAATTACCCTTTGACGTCCAAAAGTTATAAGCAATTGAAAATTGAACATAAACAATATCTGATGTTAATAACAATTTCAAGCATTTTCATCAATAAAAGAGATGAAAACGTATTCCCCAACGAGTTGCTGGATGAAAACCATTGTTTTGCATTGCAAAAAATAACTTTAAATATTCAATTACCCCAAATGCATGTGTTTTTATTGTTTCCTATACAACAACGACTGCTGTTTCCTTGTAATTTGACGACAGTAAAATAAGAAACCTCATCAAGCTTGAGGACTTACCTTAATTTTGCACTCTAATCTCTACCTCTGTCTATCTGTTCACGTCCATTCATTTCTTGTCCATGCTAAAAAAAATAAATTATGCTTAGAAATGACGTTCAAAATTACACATCAACAAAAATTAGTACCTTTTTGAATGGATCCAAATTATACTTCTTCATCAACACCGCCAAATTACTCACTCACGATTTTTAATACCAAATTTTATTAAATAACCAATATTATTTAATAATAATTATTTTTACTATAAGAGCAGCACTACAAATAATTACTCTACATTGAAATTATTTCTGGAAGTGGGGAATTTTGACGACAGGCATCAACATGTATAACAATCAACACCTGCATTATCAATACGTGCAGTTTATTAATATAAAAATTAAATTTTTAAAGCGAAATTGTACATCAAATTGACGATAAAATTAAAACTAACCATAGGCGGAACTAAAATTTTTTAAAAGGGGTCAAAATAGTATTTTTATATGATAATAATTTTAGGTCCTTTTTTAATATTATTTTTTTTCAAATCAATAATTGTATTTTCATAATTTTTTATAACAACATTTTAAAGGAAAAACCAGAGAAATAAGTACCTTTTAAAAAAGCCCTTATTTAAACGATTTCTTTCAAACAAAATTTTTCTCCAACAAAAGCTAGAAACTCGAGTCGATGTAGGTTTTAGCTTTTCAAAATTCATATCGAAGCTTATAACAATTACTCCTATTCTAAAGAAATTTTCTTTTCTTCCTCTCAGTTTTTAGCACTGACAGATC
Source organism: Malthinus seriepunctatus (assembly GCA_963924605.1). Classification (NCBI taxonomy): domain Eukaryota; kingdom Metazoa; phylum Arthropoda; class Insecta; order Coleoptera; family Cantharidae; genus Malthinus; species Malthinus seriepunctatus. Next base: position 2,494,275 of record OZ004603.1, read on the forward strand.
TTGATATTTCTATATTATAATGTAAACTCGTTTGTAACTTTTAAATCAACACTATTCTATGTAAATTGTATAGGTCTGTCAACTTGTTTAACCACAAACCTCATTTGCATGCAAGGCAGATATGAACTTTTTTGGTCCTTTAACCAATTGAAACATTCAATGCGAAAAGAAAAAACTAGAAACACCCGTTATCCACTTTTATTTTATCGAAGTGTGCGCTTTTAAAATTTCATTATAATAATTATGTAAAACCTTGCTTTTGTTTAAGGTTCGTTAGTAAAATTTCTAATCCGAAGATAGTTAACTTATCAAGTATCATAAATTTTGATGTTTGTAATAAAATGATGGCCAAAGGGGTATATAAGCCAATAAATTTTATGGCGCACAAAATTAAAATACAGGGGACTTTTCCTTCTGAGTAATAGTCTAGGCTTTATAGTTTATAAAAAGATTTAATAAGCTGCATACAAAATAGTCATCAAATACATACAGGGTAACCCAGAGACACGGTGTAAAATATAAAAGGTGGCCCAACGAGCTTATGCTCGTATGCAGGGCGAAGTGGTTACTATTTGTTCGCAAAGTGCAACTGCGAGGTCAAGAGTGAGATAGACTACGCTACCCGTGTTGCTTGGTTTATTAGCATTGAATCCTACGGAGGTTAAGAATTTTTAGTTTTGTAAGTGATTTACCTTTTATTTAGTAGGTATTAATTTTAGACGATGGCTAGTAATTGTTTTGTCCCTAGGTGTGCTAGTGGTTACGCGAGTAAGAAAATAAAGTGAGTTTATTTATTTTAAATAAAAACAATTTACGAGTTTGGAGCGCGGTAATACCGCTCATTTATCTCTATGCATCAAAGTGAGATGCACTACGGTACACGATAGTGCCGCTAACTCGCACAATCTGGTGAAATTTGTTAACCATTTGGCGCCGGCTTGTTGCTCCACCTTCTTAATTATACACCGTGTCCAGAGAAAATTTTTATCTCGACTAACTAGAAAAGGAATAAATACAGGCCGAATAAGGCAAACTGTACCGATATGATAGGTTAGGCCGGTTAAGGGATGCGGTGGCTAACGCTTAGGGTCGTTTGACATGGACTAAATATCATACTAAATTATTAGTACTGAATCAAATCAAGGACCAAAAGCACGGGAATCTAAGCTTGATTAGATTCCTTGACTTGAGTTGATTCCTTGAAAAGGAATACCAAATATTGGTACGATATTTAGTCCATGTAAAACGGCCCTTAGACATGAAAATTGTTAAAATTGTGATTTTCACTAAATAAGTCCCCCAATCGTATTATTTACAACGTTTTTCACAAATTAGTAATATTAGTTTTCCAAATATTTGAGGTTTTCCTTGTAAAACAATCGAGCAACTATTTCTTCTTTGAGAGGGAAATTATTTTGTAAGCTGGAAGAAGTTATTACGACGACACGAGAAACTTATTGAACTGATTTTTTTTTAAATTATTGACAAACCAGTAAAAATGTAACAAGGAATGTGGAATGATAAGACAGGAATGATAAGGGGAGTTTCCCCAGCAACCGTTGATTTAAGTCGTTTTCATTTCCCTCCTACACTATGAAGTTTATAGGTGTTGTAAGAATAGAGTTTTTCATCATTTTTCCCTTGCTGTAAAATGCAACGTCATTTTGCTTATTTTTTCGATCCAAGAATGGAAATGGAAAAATATAGAAAATACAATTATAGTAGTTCTTATGGAAAATGGCTTCTAAAAAAGTCTTTGTAATTTGAAAATCAGGGATTGAACTCCCAATTCGAATATAATTTTTTTATCGAAACGCGGAGACACACGCTCAGACTTTTATTCCGGCTTGGTCTATGCTATGCATGCACAGTCCAAAGCGAAGCGTCTGTATATCGTTCAGACGGCCTGCGCAGGCAAGCTTACATAATGTAGGCAAAAACTGCGCAGGAAAGCCGGAGTAAAAGTCTGAGTGTGTGTTTGATCGATATAATCAGAAGTGGGATTAAAAAAATAATAGGCAGTTTAAGAGCAATCGAAGCAACAAAAGCCCAATTCATCTCTAACCAAAAACAAAGTTTATTTGTAGTTTCCCTTTTTTATTTTTCTAAGATTCTTAAGATCGATTATCCTATTACATTTAGGTCAAACTCGCACTTTCTTATATTTTAAATCAAATAATAATCAATCAAATTCACATTAGAACAATAAATTGAACTGTCCATCAATTGTTTCAAATTTTTTTAAGTTGAAGAGAAAACTTCTTGTTACACAAACTGTATTTGCTAAGGGTAAAATATCGAATGAAAACAAACTGATGATATAGCTAGTGTTGAACTGTGAGGGGAAAATCTAATATTCCATTCTCCATTTTCATAAACTTGCCTCATGTTTACTAACTATTCGCAAAGATAACAACTAAATCTTAGTGTTATTATTACATCAGTTTAATAATAAAATACTTGAACGAATTAATGTTACATGAAGAATTTAAACAAATAACAATTAATTAAATTCTAAATTGATTTTTTCAAACATTTTTTCAACGTTTAAATTTGCCACGCAAATGTTCTTTATTGTTAAATGTATATAAATGTAAATTAAATTTAATGCTTATTGTTAAATTATCATTTATTATGAATGAATATCTTTGCATGTGTTTTGTTTCAATGTCACTTCTAGTTAATTAAGTCAAGGTCAGTATTAAAGTAACTAGATAGTCATAAGTAGATAATTAACAGCAGGTTCAGCTTCGAGTATAATTTTTAATTTCATTTCAATTAACAAAACCTTATGCCAACTCTACACATGGCCGAATGCACTCGGCCGAAGATTCGCTGAATCATGCCATCGAACCGCTCCTTTAGTATTTGTGATTCACGTGTTGTGGATGATGAAAAGGTGGCAAAATGGAAGCTGTGCAAGTTTTTATCATCGAAATTTACTTTTTTAGTGCATATAAAAATTATTTCGATTTATCATCGCCAAAAGGTCTCAAAAACCTAGGCGATAGTGGATGAAAGTTGATTTGCTTGCGAATGTGCGTTGTACGATGCGTATAGGCAGTTGGGTTTTCGTGTTCAAATACGAGCTGCTTTTGATGAGGGACTGAAAAGAAAACCGACACTATTAAAAAGCATGATATCGCTCGCAATCGGCATGACAGCAAAGGCACTATCTATCACCGATATGTAGAGTCGGCAGTATATTTTGTTAATTCTGGATTGAAAGAACTTGGTCCACAATTTTCTACACTACTACTCAGCTAAGTTCAGTTTAAATCTTTGTTGACCATAAAATAGAAGAAAAAGATTTTATTTGATTAAAACTTGATAATGGCCGAGGTTTTTTGGGTTTCTATTTCTTGGCTTCAGACACATAATATCTTGCAGGTGCAAGCTGAAGCTCTTGCTATAGAGCTATGTGCTCAAGAATGCCTACGAAGAAATTTAAAGGGCAAAAAGTCTACATAATGTCTAACAGCAAAGCTGCAATAAAGGCACGAGTCCTTATCCACTTGGGAATGCAGACAATCTCTCCAAACTTTGGCAAGGAATAACAAAAGTTGCCCTTTATTGGATGCCAGGTCACGGGGGAATTGAAGGAAACGAAATAGCTGATGAATTAGCTAGCACAGGCTCAAAAGCCCTCCCGATAGGACCTGAATCATGCTGTGGACTATCTAGAACACATAGAAGGGCTGAGATACAAAAATGGGAAACTGAGAACAAAAATTCTCGCACCAGGACAAAGACAGTCGAAGAAATTTATTGAGTACTCGACCCCGAATGCTAAAAAGCTTCTTCTATTATCAAAGAACGAAATCAGACTTATCACGGGTCTGTTTCCTGGACACTGCCAAGTGAGGGCCACCTAAAAAATCTAGGACTGGAGGATAGTGACATATGCAGACTCTGTGAATCGGAGATCGAATCAGCCGAACACATTCTCTGCAATTGCGATTCACTGGCTCGGCTTAGGCTGAAACACTTAAGGAGGGCTCTATTGAAGCCTAAAGAAGTGAAAAGCAAACCTCTCAGGGACATTCTTGCTTCGCTGGCAAGATTGAATTCCTGAAAACATGAATAATACGAGTAGGGTTATGAACAAAAGATCAACACTGGTCGCATTTCTGTAAGGCTTAGAAGCCAATCGACCCCTGAGTACAATACAATAAATAATTATGCAGGGAAGGAAATTTATTAGTACTTTTTCTGCAGTTTTTTATTGTGAAAACGCTTGCAATTTACAAAATAATTATGTGATAGAGAGGTTATATTAAAGGATAGCGATATTGATGAATTAACTAATGCAGTACACAAAGCATTTCATTTAAAAAATTTACTTTTGGTAATTCGAGTAAAAAAATTTGAGCTGCTGTAAATACCACCCTGTATAAGAAAATTTAACTTTGAAGTGCCTGGAGGGTAGCATGTGGTCTTGACTAATCTAATACATCACAAAAGAAAATTGATTCAACTGGAAAGATTTGGTTGGTGTGTATTTTAGTGTTAGGGGTTGTAAATCTCAAATTTTGCTTAAAAGTTACTTAGAACTCAACCCAAAATGAAACTCTGGACAGTTTTATAGATAATGGACAATATAATGATCTGAAAATAGACCGGGTGTTCTATTAAAGAACTACAATCTCCAAATTGATAATTGATCGTGATACGTCCATACCGCACACCTTGTATAATGAAAATGAATCGACAGTGTATAGTACAGCTTTTATAGAAATCGTTTCCTTCTTATTTTTTAGTAGGAAGGAGAGATATAATAATAATAATTAGTTTATTAGCAAAGCTATCAATACAATACAATAAGCAATTTAAACAAAACAACTCAACCTCAAGAATAGAGAAAAGAAACCTACACCGGTGCAACATCACCAAACACATAAACCGCAAGGCCTCTCCTAAAAGTATTGTAATCCTCACAATTTTTAAGAGAATCTACCAGTCCTCCAGTCCATTAAACAAAACCATTGTAAAACAATGTCTTATGTAGCTTTTCGGAACCAGCTGTTCTAAAATACAAGTCATTTAAACTTACGGTCATATTGACTGAGGTAATTTTAGTAACTCATCCTGTAGATGCAAGTAAAAGGTTCAAAAAACCGTTGTGTAAAACAATAATTTATACATAACCACTGAACGTCCATCATTTTGCCACTCACTATACCATTACTGGTTTCATACTTTTTACTTCAAATAACCATTTAAATTTTGTCATTCACCGAAGTTAGCTAATTACCTTCCGCCATTTTAGACCAGCCATTTTGAATTTTATAATCTTTATTTACGTTTCACAATCATAGCAATAATTATTGAAGGTGCAATAATCATAATCTTTTGAACTGCAACACATTACAAAATTTCAGCAAACTCAGCCTGCATTTTCTGTAAGAAGTGTGCGGGCGGGGTCCTTCATTTATTGTGAAAATGATTGTAGTATGTGAAACATTATGCTTCGATAATTTTATAATAAAAAGAAGTTAAAAATCATATTGTACATAAAGAATTTCCACTTTAAACAGAGTTCAAGAAGCGTGACGTTAAGCTCAGCCAACTGTAAATTTTCCCTAGATCCGTTTCTGCCAAACAGTCAATTAAAAAGATAAAATCGTTGAAAATTTGTTTGCACATTTAAAGCCAATTAAAAAACACAAAAAATGCCATGACCCAATTTCCCATCCCTTTTATCAATTTAAATTATTTTTTATAACCTTTTGACTTTTCCTACGGATAATTGAGTAAACTCGTTGAAACGCAAGAATTTTTTTAATTTGTAATAATTTTATTTTCAATTTGTTAAAATTATAATATAAAATCTACATATAACTTTATAATTAAAAAGCTTTTAAATTTGTACAATTTTTTTTGTTTTTCTCTCGATACTTATTTTTACATATCACAAAAGAAATAATTCGTACAATTATTCGAAAAAACATTACAATTTCTATTAGCCTCTACATAGTACAACAGATTAAAAAATGATGACGAACAAGAAAAACAAGTAGCAAACTATTGACTTAAATCACATTACTGACAATATGTATTTTTATAAAAATTAATATCACAAATTGTAAATAATAAAACATGACACTCATTTTGTCTTTCAAATACTTTTTACACCATTAATACAAACCTGCACATAAATTTTTTTTGAAATATATATAATTTTCTTTTTCTATAAGTACACAGGTACGAAAATATCAATCAAATATTATTATTCGAAAATGCATTAGTGTAATACATTATCACTATAGTATCACGGACTTAAAAAATCCTATTAACACGTACGGTTCAATACAGTTAAGTCAAAATTAAAATGTATCGAAAAGCCGTCAGAATGTAAATAAAATAGAACCAATGGCAGATTTTCCTACGGGGCAACAAGGGCTCCCGCCCGGTTTTACTGCGCTTGGCCGCTTCTTTTCGTCCAAAATAGAAAATGCTCGGTTTAAAGTCGTATGATGTGCTTCGCACCAATAACGCTACGAAGCTACGGATTGCAATACCGTTGATTTTTTTCAATCCAGGGATTTCGAGATTGATTTTCTTCCAAATTAAATTTAGCCCCAAAAAATTATTTAAAAGTATGTAGCCCCAAAAAGTTAATTAAAAGTAGCCCCAAAAATTATTTCCATTTCACCCCTGAACAGATGTTTAGGAAAAAAATCAATACGAAGCTGGATGATTGAGAGGTCAATTTCTATTTTGGACATAAGTCGTCCTGAGATCGAGTTGCCCGGGAAACTCTCCAGGATTAACTCCCGAGCTGCGTATGCGTATAAACATTCGTAAACCTTCTCGATACCCTAATTTCAACCCTCCTGCATAAAACCCTTATATAATAAAAAAAAGAAAAAACCTTTACAAAAAGGTTTCTCGAATACTGTTAATTTGTACAACTACACTCTACGAATCACGCTTCGCTTATTTATAAAAATGATCTGTTTTTTATGTTTTCACCATTATTATAAAAATATAAAAAAATCCAAACGAATCAGTCTTTTTTAAAAAAAATGTGAGAAAAGACTTTTCTTATTCGATGTAAGAGCGATAAAGTTTATTTTTACTCAACTCATAATCGGTGCTGATCATGACAGTTTTACCACGAGTTATTTTTCTGCAATTAAAAACGATTGTTAATAAAAATTTCATTTTTTTTGGTGAAAAACTTACTTTAGAAATTGTGGTAAAAATGAGTTCCAACCAGCTGACGATTGTTTCAACGTTAGATATAATTCGAAAGTTGATGTTGTCGAAGGGTCGTACTTTACGGTACTTAATTTGCGACACTCTTGTTCGCCCTCTAAATTTAAATAAAGGGTGCATCCGCGAAGACCGCAAGGTTCCGATTCGGCCATGTTGAGTATATCGCGAGATATTCTTTCTAACAAACCATAAGGTAAAAGTACTTCACCGCATGATAAGTGAGTACTTTTCGCTGCTCTTAATTCTTCTGCAAGACGTTGGGATAAATGAGATTCATAATTACTTTCTTCAGGAGTTAAGTAAGTATCGTAAGCTAAATCTGTAATAGAAAACATTTTTTAAAAACAAAGTACTTGAGAAGAATTTGAATTGGAGTAATGATAACGAAGAAGAAGTACCCGAGTACTGAAGCGTAAACAAATCTTCCAATTAAAAGTAATTTTAGAGGAATTTAATCAAGATTAAACGAATTACCATCGCGTAATTATTAATACATTTTTAAACAAATCCGACCTTGAAATGAAAATTATTGCCCAAAAAATACTGAATAAACAATGAGATAAGCGACAAATTTATAATTTCAAAAAATAAAAAAGTTAATTGAGTTTTTTTCATAATTATGAAACCCTTCCAGCTTAGAGTTTGTTAGGGTTAAAAATGTTTTGCAAGGGTAACAAAATAGACAACTTTTTAGGGGATGAGCTCGTTACAACTTGGCAAATTAAGCTCAAAATTTAATTTTGTTTATCAACTAACGATTACATCATTCTCCTCTCGCAATTTAAATTGCCAATTTGTTCTTATAACCTTCTGAACTCGATAAAACTAAACGACAATTCAATTAAATTAATAAATTTTTGTTCCGAGTTGAAAAGCTCCAAAAATTAAGTTTGACCTATATTTGCCAATAAACAATGATATGCTTCAACTTACCACTATGAATTGCATGATTGACGTTGTTAAAAGTTAAAACTTCCATTATTAAAATACTAATTAGTTACAAACTAAATATCACAAAAAAATTGGTACGGCTCGCCTTTCTCTCAAAAAAGAAAGCTCGAAGCTATATCCAAACCAACGGCTAATATAACCGTACACTACGATGTTACACAAAGGAATAATCTGAAAGCTCCCGAATTTCGCTTATAAAGCATCCGTCCCCACCATAAAACATATCAAAACCGAACAAGTTCTCGTTTTGTATCGTCGAATCAAGCATTAATGTGAACTGGCACGTACAAGTTCTCGTCTTTGTTTGCGAGATTTACGAGTACTTAACCCTCTAATGCATAAATTTTTGTTTGGGTTAATAAATTCAGAATGTGTTAATTGTATGCTAAAAAACACGAATCTGATATTAAAAAATAATTTTGGTAATGCGTTCAGGGGTTGTAGGTGAAAATAGGAACCCTGTCTGTAGGCGGACTTGTGCATTAATAGTAAATGTGTATTATATTTTATTCATTAGTAATAATCACTACAATCATTACAATAGGTTATAATAAAGATGATAAAGAAAAAAACAAGAATAAAATGCATCTATTATAGGCCTATTTGTTATGAAAATCGAAAAAACACGTTTTAGTTGGCGAATTACATAAACTGAGATTACATTTCACGCAAAATGCTTGTGTTTCAGAAGTGCATTTTGGAAATTTGCATTGTTTCTTTCCAGATCGGTCTCGAAAAATGCACCAGTGGCTAATCTGATCGTAGCGGATGTCTTCCGTTGGCAAGTATGCCCTTTTTATTGGTACTGGAGAATCCCTTGGTGACGATGATGTAGAGCTTGGTCGACCAACGCTTCTTTTCTGCGCAACAGTTCCACATCTACAGAGCGATTCAGCCACATCTGATCTAAAAGTTGGAATCTCTATCTTTTTCTTCTCAGGATGCACTCGATGATACAGTATGTAAGCATTTACCATTGCCACATCAATAAGGTGGTAAAAAATTCGATTAGACCATTTTCTAGTCTTCATACGAATGTGATACCGCCCAAGTAATCCGTCCATCAAATCAACGCCTCCCATATGGCGATTATATTCTTTAATGATATGAGGACAATCAAGTTCGTAATACTTTTTTTCTTTCTTGTCCCACCGAGTTGCTTTCTGGGGCTGTGTGTCTCTAGTATTGGACGCAAACCGATTTATGCCAACATAGGTAGACAAAAGTCGTACAGTTTTAGTATCGTTCCACAAAACAGAAGATATGTCTATACCGAATGCGTTGCCAACGTATTCTTCCGAAAATCCGCGTTCCACTTTTTTTGCACTAAGAATCGCATCACTTGAAAGTTTGCAATTTGGAACACGATTTGTTCGCACAGTACCTAAGGAGTAGATTCCTCGTTTCCGAAGATATGCAAGCAGGCCTAGCGACGTATAAAAATTATCAAAGTAAACAATGTGATTCACAAAATTTGGTATGTGCTTAGACAGCCGGATGACAACGTTAGATGATGCTCCAAGATCGGGGGCGTCTTCCGGTATAATATTATCACCAGCACCCGTATATACTTCAAAGGCATACGAAAAACCAGTTGAGTCACAAAGAGTGAAAAATTTAAAACCCCATTTGTGAGGTTTATTCGGCATGTATTGACGAATAGAGCTTCCCGTCATTTTGGTAGGACACATTTGCTCATCCACGCAAAGTCGGGATAGCATTGGGACCGACAAGAACCTTTCGTTCAAATGATCTATGAGCGGCCTAACTTTGTATAAACGATCATATCCTGGTTTACCTTTTTCTACTGCCACAGAATTATCATTGAAATGCAAAACTCGTCGAATTGCCTCAAATCTCAGTACTGGCATTGTTTGACGAATTGCTTCGTGTGCATGTTTTCCCCAATATGATCGCACATTCGGGTGGCGATAAACGGACATATAAATCAGAACACCAACAAATTTTTGAACATCAATTTGATCTACCTTTATTTTTGTTTGAATGTTTTTTTGATGCGCGTATAAATTGATTTGCTCCACAAGGTGCTTAATTATTTGGTCATTTATGAAGTACCGAAAGCATTTGTACGGAGTGTCCAATTCTTTCAAATAAGTTGGTAATTGTCTTTGTCCTCTAAATACCAGCTCATTCACGTGTAACTGAAGATTTTTTTTTCTCCAGACAATTGATTTGAATTCTTTACAATCATTCTTCATTGTCATAACGTTTCCCGTGAATACTCCTGCAGTAGGAAAGTTTGGCCCATCTTCTTCTTCAATCAGTTCTGGAGATCGCGATCGTTTCGAACGTTTGATAGTTTTAGTAGGTGGTAGATTTATTTCAACAGCCGTGGAAGGCATTACAGGCTGAGCAGGCAATGATTTGGCAATATGAGTAGCAGGTGGAACAGTTGACTCAATTATTGGCAACATATCGGTTGATGAAGAACTGCCTAAAGTACTGACGTTGATACTGGTCATAACTGCTTTTGCAACAATTTTTGCCGAAGATTCTCTTGTCATTTCTTCTAAGCAATTGTCTATTAGTAACTCGTCTTCAGCAGTCACCACATTGGAATTCGACAATGCAACGGGATCATCAGCTGTATCCAAATCATCGTCTTCTTCTTCACTGGTGCCTTCATCATCAGTGGGAATTGAATCCATCAATTCTCTGATTTCATCCTCTGTCATTTTCGACAAGTTGTAAATTTGGCGTTGATGAGCCATGACTAAAATTTTTATTATTTTAAGTTTACTAATACAGATTCGGAAATATAGGATAAATATGTAATATACAATAAATAATCTAATCAGTCAAGTAAAATATACCTAACAATCAAACAAATTTTAGACTGTACTGAATAGGTCCGCCTACAGGCGGTGCGATATTATGGGGAAGTACGTAGGAGTCCCTGATTTTATTTGGGCCAACCAACACAAAAAATAGATAATCTAAGATATCAGCTACTTACCAAAAATTTTTCAAGTCGATACGAAGGGCGTAACTATTTTTAGTAATTTTTTTAAATCAACGTTTTCTACTCTAACAATTTTTCATGCGTTATGCTAGAAGTTTTCATTTGAATTGTTGATTGCCACCAAACTATACATGCTACAGCAACCAGACTAACACCAGTGTATTTTTTGAACCCTACCTGTAGTCGGTTATGTGGCGTAAATGTTAAAAAATTTTTATATCTGAGCAATAAAGATGACTAAGTAAAGTCCGCCTATAAGCGGAGCGGTGCATTAGAGGGTTAAACAAAGAAAAAATATTTTTTTAATTATTCCAGTTTTCAACTTCTCCAACACTTTGCGTTTACACGTTTACACCCAAACTAAACAATCGATAAAGTCGATGAGTTCATAAAGTTTGATTTTTGGGCGAAAACTCTTTGTTAGAAAAAGTTTTTGTTGAAGAACTACACATTTTAGCTTTTCCCTATACAAAATGAGTCGAGGAAGAAGGACTTCCTTTCAAAACAGCTGTTTGCCATTCCCAACACTTCACTACTTACATATTGGTTTTACGAATATCCTCCTGCAACGTTTGATGTTAAAAATGGAAAAAGAAGGTTGTAAGGCAAAAATATACATAATATATTATAAAATATTACAAAACAGGTCAACTTATGCTTCTTATAAACCAACGTCAGAAGTTGATGTATTAGCAAGACGTTTAAACTGATAACTCTAAATATTTAAATTGGTTCTTATTGTATTCTGATTGATTTATTACATCTTTGTGCATGAACTCTGAAGAACAAGTCATTCGGTTCTCGTACGAGGGTGATTTTGATGCAATAACAAATTATTCAGTCTAAAATTCATATTACCAAGAAACTTGAATCAATTTACAAGCAATTTTGACGCAACTCCATTTGAAATAAGAGGTCAAAAGCAGCTCAATTATTCGGAACAATGAGATCAGATCAGAAAAAGATCAAAATATTAAAAGGCTCGAAAAGCGAGTAAAAATAAATAAAAAGAAACAAAGAAAACAATCTATAATGGAATCCCAACTGTTGAAGGGACAAAATAACAAAGTAATATAAGACAAAGAAAAAAGAAGATACAAAAGACCGTAAGCAAGGAAATGAGAAGAGAAATTAAAAACGAAAAACAAAAACCAAGTCAGAGTAAATGCAGGCCAAACGAAAACAAAGAAAGAAAATGAAAAAAACACAACAATAGATAAAAGAGACAAATAAAATCAATGCAGTAATACACAAAGCAGATTGGAACAAGAAAACAGGAAAGACTAAAGGTAGGGACGTAGGTACAACTTTTAGATCTCACTAAACTTCGAATAACGGAATAAATTATCTGGAAATTAATAAAAAATTACAAACGTCTATTAGTGAGATCTTTATTTTTTCTACACAATTACTATTAACTTTCCTGCTCAAATTGCTCAAATTAGAGTATGAGACTCTGTTAAGAACAAATAAAATAACTATTTCTAATTTTTCATCCCCAACTTTCCTACTATAACGCCTTGAATACTTCTCGTAGATTTTCTTCTACCTTAACCCATTAACACCCAGCGTCGTCATAATAACGACATAAGAAAAAAGAAGCCGTTTCTTATGAGGGTAATTCCACGTCCGATCGGGTACGTTTGACCCTTAGGTCTTCGGATTTTGACGAAATTTGGTATGTCGGTTGGAAATATGTTCAAACTTAAGTGTACAAAGTGGTTTTGCGAAAAAATTATTTTTGACCTATCTATGGTCAAATTAATTTTTGAACTATTTTGAAAACATGAATTAATACTTCAATAATTTATAACTCGCGATCTCAAAGAGATATATTTCTGCAAAATACGCCTATTTAAAGCTAAAGGAACGTACTATTTATTTTATACATCGCTTCTTTGATTTAAAGCCTTTTTGGTCAAACTGATCCAGTGTCAAATGTTCAAGTCGAAGTTTCCAAAATACACCCTTTTCGATTTTCTCAATTTTTTTATATACACTAGCCCGCAATATTAACGCACCAACCTACATTAAATAAAAAAGGTTCCTCAGAATACCTTTCTTATCCAGTTGAGTAAGTCGTTAGAATAAGAAGTTAAGAATTTAAACTAAATGCTGAACAAGTTTTAAAGGCTTTAAGTGGTAAAGTAACAAGTTATAAGTAGCAATAAACAGTAGTCTAAGAAACGACGGAAGAATTGGCCAATGAAAATCGCAAAAAAAATATCGGATGATCAAATTTAATTGTTTCTAAATAAAAGGAATAAGGGCAGTTAATAAAATTCAGAATTTTCCAAAACACAGTTCCATGAATTAAAATTGAAAATTGCAAATAACATTGAAAAGTAGCAGATTTGTTCAAATTTTCGCAAAATCAACGTTATTTGCAATTTTCAATTTGAATTTCTGGAACTATGTGTTGGTAACTTCGAATTTTTATTAACTGGCCATATTTAAAACGAAATAATATTGATCATCATACATTTTTTTAGCGATTCTCAATGGTCAATTCTTCCGTCGTTTCTTAGACTATTGTTTATTGCTATTTATTACTTGTTACTTTACCACTTAAAGCCTTTAAAACTCGTTGGACATTTAGTTTAAATTCTTAACTAACATACTCAACTGGTTAAAAAAAGAATTCTGAGTAATTTTTTTTCTTTAATGTAGGTTCGTGCGTTAATATTGTGGGCTAGTGTATATAAAATGGAATATGTACGAGGAAAAGTGGAATAAAAACAAAGCAGAAAAGTAGCAAGAAATGAAGAGAAGAGAAGAAGGGATAAAGGAAATATAAGTAACGAAAAGAAGAAAATCTTAATGAGAGGAGTACTTAAAATAATTTTTCCTGTTTATAAGTCTGTTACAATGAATATTAAATCAAAAAAACAATGTCACGAGCTAACGACGCCAGAGTTTGTCTAAATTACCCATCCCTAATTTACATATTAAATAAAAAACAAAAAAAATTTAAATAACCACATTTTTATGTTGATTAAATCTAACGATTTCAGCAAATTGTTTTTTATTTTGCACAAAAAACAGTTTTTTTTGGTACGTAGTACCATTTAATTTAGGTGAGTTTTGAGCTCAATATAATTTTTTTAATAATTATTTCTTTGAATACTAAAAATATTTAAATTTGAAAATTTTCATAAATTTTCTTTATGAAAACATTTCAATAATTTTCTTGCCATTACGTATCTCTAACTCGAAATACTGTATCTTGTATCTTTTAAAGCTCGATTTTACAAGAAAAAACAAAAATTTTCAATTTAAATTCAAGTCGTTGGTAATTATAAACTCTAAATCAACATTTTGATTGCTTAATAATAACTTGAATAATTATATTTAGATAAAGCTTTTTCTTTCGTTTTAGATCATTTTTGATTATAATTATGCACGCGACTTTTTTTACTTCTTATGTGTGTGTGCATACGAATTCATTATTTAGGATTCAGGTACGCCCAGGGGCAACACTTGAAATTATGATTAATTTCCTTTGTAACGAAATGGTTGGTTTAACTCGAGTGTACCTACTACGGAAATTTCCATTAAACTTCTCTTGAAAACCTACAAATACTTTATAGAGGGCAGATTTTGAATGGAAAGCTCAAAGCTGGCGATTTATAAATCAAAAAAAGGGTTTGCTAGAGTTGCCACTAATGCAAGGATTATTACTATGTTAAAAGAAGGGTAGAATACAAAAATTTTAATTATACAGGGTGTCTTAAAAGTGTTTGAAAATACCTCGGGCTCGCGCTCCATTTTAGGATCGTTACTCTGAAACGAAAGAAGGTACAAAATTAATAAAATTTACGGCCTGGCCTGGTGCTGGTAGTAAAAACAAACATTGAGCAAAGTCTACTTCACAACGCAAATACTAATGTATCGAAAGAAGAACTAGCTTCTGAAGACCGCCACCAGTGTAGAACAAACTGGTCGACCTATGAAGAACGTACAGTTTAGCAAAATGCCGGTTAGTATCTAGGGCTACTTCATCTTCTAGATAGCCGCACCGTCAAACATCAAGAAGATACAGACCATCCAAAACAAGATGCTGAGTACCATCGTCAACGCACCATGGTTCATCCGCAACAGCAACCTACAACGGGACCTACAGATGATCGGCATCTAGGATTTCATCCGAGAAGCAGTCTCCAAGTTCCATCAGACAACACAGGACCACGACAACCCTACCATCCAAGGACTATGGGAATACAACATCAACGAGTCTAGGCTTTGGAAGAGACCCAAGTTAGTTCTTGGCCGACTCTAACAACCTCGTTACCGCCACCATAATAGACTAACGTCGCATTTCACTACACTTTTAATCAAAGTTTTTTCGTTTTCAGATCCGTACAAAACCACATTTAGAGGGAAAATGTGGCAAGCGAACACTCTTGGTGATGACTAAGAGGTGCTCTGCAATTTCATCTGAAATATGGAATCTTGGAACTGGCTATTGGGGTGCCTGGGTTCTGCCCTGTACCTCCTTCATCGGTCTGCTCTGAAAAAGAAAAAAACGTTGATTAAACGTGTTTATGTGTTGTGGTGTAAAGTGTGACCGAAGTCACTGACGATAAACGTTAGTTTGTTGTGGTGGCGGTAACGAGGTTATTAGGCTCGGTCAAGAACCAACTTGGGTCCCTTCCTAAGCTTAGACTCGTTGATGTTGTTTTCCCATAGTCCTCGAATGGTAGGGTTGTCGTGGTCCCGTGTTGTCTCGTGGAACTTGGATACTAATCATCTGTAGGTGCCATTGAAGGTTGCTGTTGCGGATGAACTATAAAGCGTTGACGATGGTCCTCAAGATCTTGTTTTGTATGGTCTGCATCTTCTTGATGTTTGACGGTGCGTGTAACCCCAGGCTGCTGCGGCGTACGTTATGATGGGTCTGCAATTACTCTAAACGCTGCTCCCGACTTTATGTTTTTAGCACTTCCACCCCCTGGAGGAATACCCTCATGCCCTCCTGCAGTATAGTGGTGTCGTTATTCATTAACAGCTGGCCATACAGCTGTCCTACAACTTTATTATTACTATTTTATGCACTCTTTTTCAAAAGATCGGTTAGTGATAGTGTTGTTGTGACCTCGTAAGGGTGAGAAATATTAAAAAACGAGAAGATGAAGTAGGAAAATGGAAGCGATTGGAAGCGAATAAAATCGGAAATGAGAATAGTAAGAGAGTGTGAGAAGATTTGAAAATCCAATGAGTTCGCTCTTTTCCAGCTCGATACATGAGCGTGCTGATAAAATACAATTATCCTCAACTTTAAATACAATTTTTGAAACTAAATTGTAAATTTCCAACTGAAAAAGTACTAAAGAATGATCTTACTTTCTAATCAAGTAGCTTTTGTGCTTATAAAACTGTCATCATTTGAGTTCTTTGTTGTTATTGGAAGTTTTCCACTCTTCTCATTTTGTCGGAACTAAAATAAACTTTTTGCAACTTAAATTGACAAGAAGAGATCTCCCTTTTTTGCTCGTATTCTATTTTTAAATTTCTAATAAACATAAAATTTAGATTTTATTTCATTGAATACAACAGCGAAAATGTTCTTTGTTTCACTTTCACGCTATTGATTTTATATTAAAAGGATGTCATATATTCCTTTGTTAAATGGGAAAAACGGTTTGGTTTTTAGTATCAAAACAATTTGTTTGCATATGAAATTTATTTTTTTTTCCGAATAAAATAATCAGATTTATAAACATCTGTATATGATGTGATTCGGTATGCGAGTCGCTTTAAAAAATCTCCCCCTCAACATATAGCTGACCTAGCAACAGTGGCAGGTTTCATCATTTACCTCACTTAGCTGACGCAACCCCTGCTTCGTGGGGTTCCAGTTATTGCACTACCCTCGTCAAACACAAAGCACCGTATAAAAACTCATTTTGGATTTTTTTAAATTGTCAATAGTTGTAAAATCTTTGTGTAGATTTGACTTGTTGGATCTCGCACAAACTTGTTTACTCTACATCATCTATTACTATCGTCGTTTGTTCTAAAAAGGACCAAAAGGGGTGCTTAAATTGTTACTTTCTTACCACCACAATAGAAAACACAAAGGAATTTTATATTTGATCAAGATAATTAACATAAAACGTTTAACATTTTGTAATTCTCAATTTCTTTGTTCACATCAATTTGTCATATTCCTTACAAGGAAAATATCATCAACCCCCGTTATACGTATTATACATACAACACATTACTTGATGAAAAATCAACAAAGAATACATAAGTGATTGGAATTTTTTCCACACTACGATCGATCATTTTGTTGTTCTTTTTTCATAAAATCCAGGTAATAAAGTTTTCAGGAAAATTAAGTGAAGGCGCAGCTGTTATAAATTAATTACACTTTAATTTGCGATGCCACACACACAACACCACCATGTATTTTCGCTTTATATTGCCTAGATTAAAAACGCAACAGGGGGTTGTTTATACGAGAGTCACCATATTTCGCCAAAACGTATTTTTGCAAAAGCATCATTCAAACAAAAACAAAAACCCAAAGAGGTTAAAAATAAAAATTAATTTGTTAGTATAGTGGGGGTTTAGAGGGGATGTAAAAACCAGTAAAAAGTAATTCGGGCAAATATGGTGAGTGAATTTCCCTTAAACCCCCTAACGATCAATATGTTTCGCGGACACACAAGAGGGCTTTCAAGATCAGGGAGTATTTTGCAAGATATCTAAAGACGAACAGCTACGTATTAATTTAATCCTCGAACCTACACGCTCCAACAACCCCATTTTAATTACAAAATAATTCCTTTGTTGGATAAATTGAACTATTTTTCTAAACCTACTTTTTTTAATGGATAGGAAACAACCCGAAAAGGAAAAATGAAAAACGTTTTCCCGTTTAAAAACACTGCACCAAGTTAAACGAAGCAATACATCATTCATAACGTCATCGGTTAGTTCATATACACACACAAAAAATGTTATTGATTTATTGTATAGGAAAAATCCAAAAAAATAAATTTTCACACAAACGGCGTTTAAATTAAAATGTTTTCAGAAAACAGCTTTGTTCAATTACCTAAAGCAACGTATACATCACACACGAAACCATACCATACATATACTTTTAGTGATAATTTTAAGTTATTTATTAGCAGCTAGGGATGGTAAAGTTAATTAACTGCAGGCTATATTTTGTCTACCTTCTATATAAAAGTGTAAATTATGTTCCCTCGAGGAATTAATTTGAGATTATTTTAAAGATAATTTAAACTTTAATAAACTTATGAATTAAATATTTCTTTCCTGGATGCCCACAGCTGGATCTTGGACTCTTAAGCTACGAACAATGGTGAATTAATGATGGGCAGCCCCTTCTGATAATAGTACATAATAAAAGCTCTTCATCTGCCACAAATTAGTTAACGGACTTTCCAACTCACAAACTATCAAAATGTATTTCACTTTGAGCCAGTTCTGGATCTTAGACTGATGCCCACAACTGGATCTTGGACTTTTAAAAAGTAAACATTGGCAGATTCATGATGTACAGACACTTTTCTGATCCTCACTTATTGTAGCTTTAATCAGCCCAAAATTGATGAGATAAGTAACTTCCCAACCTTCTTCTGGAAGCAAACTATGACAAGATAGATGGATAGTTAGTTTGAGCCAGTTCGCTCCTGTCCTAAATTTTATTTTGGAATAAATTCCAAATGCCTATACAGACGGATTTTAGCTAAGATAAGTGGTAAAACATAGTAGTTTTAATCTTCTACAAATGAGGTATCTGGGCTTCCTAACCTTTCTATGATTGCTTCTGAAACTATATGAGAAGGTATTTCAGTTTGAGCCAATTCGTTCCTGCAAAACTTTGTTTTGTATGGAAAAGTTTTATAATAATACCATTACCGTATCAGTTTGCTTACTTTCTACTTGCAATTTTAAATCTTCTATTATCAATTCCGGAACAATATGTTATTTAATGAGCGAGCACTTCTTGTTATTTCCGTCTTGATAAAAATATTATTTGTGTGGATAAACAATTTTAATTGGCCTATTGTATACATGCATGCAATTATAAAGAATGAATATAATGAACATTCTGTTTTTGTTAATACTTAATCAAGGAATTAATTTGTATGTAAATGTTTTCATATAAATTCAAATCAGAGTTATCCAAAATGTGTAAAAGATACGGTAATAAATATTACAGGTATGCCGATGGACGTTCTTAGTTGAAGCAAAATTTAAACCTTTGATCACTGATTGAACCCGAATATTGCGCATTTGATTGGTGCGAATAATATCCCTTAATGTACTTTCTCTGTCTTATATTGGCGCGACAATATTCCTTAATGTGCTTTTTCTGTCTTACAAGTGGCCTCAGTTTGCTAAGAGTGGTAAGATAGCCCGTCGGCATACCTTTAATATTTATTACCGTGCTAAAAAGTAAAAGGCAACTCAGCACACCAGTGAGAAGATTTATTTTATAAGTAATAAGTCATAAATTATAGGAACCTAACACAACAGCCTACAGCTCAAAGAAACTTAATTCCTACAATCTACAACCCATAATTCCTTCCAATCCGTTTGAGTTTCAGAAAATATCTACCAGGCAACTGCTGCAAGCTTCAATACTCGTAATCTTCATAGAAGCTAGCAGATACTTTTTCTAAGACTCAAACTGCGATGACCAGGGTTCTATACTTGGTGCTTGAGTGCTTTAAATCAATTGAATCATTGAATGAATAGGGTGACAAATTTGGAGCTCTCAGACGAATAAACAGGGAGTTCGGAGTAATTAAAGAAATAAAAAACCACAAACTCGATTTTAAGGCAAGGAATTCTTCTACCCCAACAGGCAGAACAAAATAACCAACTTCTGATGCTAAGCAGGTACAGCAACTGTAAAAAGAAGAAGCCATGAGTAGACACCTAGGTTGGGCTGCTCGTGTGCTCGTGAGGGCTGAAAGTTTAGAGAGGGTTGATAAGAAAAAACAGAAACCTTTCGACTGATAAAAATATGATCACTTTAGTTATTATGAGGCCAAAATGTATCTAGTCATGAGTGAGTCAATCAAATAATCTCAAGTGAAGCAAATTAGAATTGAAACAAGTCGGCACGGAAGAAAAAAAATCAAATTAAAATGTAAATTAATTTTTAATAAATCAAAGCAAATTGAAACGTTTTAAACGGGTTTATTATACGAGTAGGAGTGAAAATAATTATTGAATATTTAAATCAAGGAGGTTTTATAATTAGGAGGGATTATTTCATACCTATAGTGGATTGTTGATTGATCTATGCTCTATGCTCTACAAATTGATCATCCTTGGTTATAAAAAAATATATAAAGGCGATAAAAACACCGAAAACATAAAATAATTATATAATCTCATTAAGTCATATTTAATTCGTGTTTAAAAAAGCATGGTCAAGGTTATAAAAAAATTTAAATACGAATAATACGCTTAGTATGATTAATTTAGTTTTGGTAAATTGACTTTTGCGCTTGTCTTAATGTAACATTCTTTTTTGTTTTCAAAAAACTTACAGAGCATGAATACAATAAAAATACCACCACTGACAGACAAGCTCTTTTGTTTCTTATTTCTTTATTAAAGCACGGAAATGTACAGATTTCAATCATTTTTAGACGAATTTCAAAACATAATAAAACTCAAAACAGGGTCATTTATAATTTTTGTCTTAATTAAAAACCTAAACCGCTGGCTCAACAAGCCATCAGCAGCACTGCCAGTGTCAGCTGTGTAATGAACTAATGATACTTCAATGGAATACAACGGTCAAGCAGATGAAATGGACTAATGATCCTGCTTCTACTTCTGCTTGCAAGTAGATCACCAAACCGATCTGTTTATTTGGGACTCAGGGGATGTTCTATTGCGATTTTAAGGTCCAAGGTCTTTCCAACTTTGATGATCTTAATGGTCGAAATCGAAATCCTTGTTGTTTTTTACAATTCATCTATATTTTCGCGCGACTCTATCGTGCTCTCTCCATATGCAGTATCCCATTGGACCCAGTCATGAGTAATTGTGCTCAGAGATATCTTATGGTTTTCATCAAAAGTAAGGCAATACCAGGACTTCCTACTGGGCACCATTGGACTGTGCTAACGGAAGCTTGGACTGCAGACCTGCAGATTATGCAAGAAATAGGACAAGACAGTCCAACTCACACTCTGCTATTGTAAGGAGTTGGACTTGAGAAGAGAGGACAGAAAATGTTTGACAGACGTCTGTTGAAAATTACATTTTTATTCAAGCTTTAATTCTGATGCTTAGAGACCCAAGTCTCTACTGTCATCTTCCTTGAAAAAATCCTTTTTACTCGTTGGGTAGTAGGCTCATTTCTCTTAGCTGCAAGGTTTTGTGTTGTTGTGGTGACTGAATGTTTTTCACGTGTTGCACATGGAACATTTTTTTGATGCCAATTTAACCTTCTTGAAAGAACTATCACAAAAGGAACAGATGGGTACCGTCCCTAATAACTTAATTTTCCAATCAATCATGTTTTTTACAAAAACGAGTTGAAATTTAAAAATTACAATTAATTATTTTTTAATTGATATAAATTTAAAATTAATTATTTAATTTAACATCATCATGGTACCTATATTATACTGTACAAGAAATTAAGTGAATTTATGTGCGGTGTTGTAGTAAATATAATTTAATGGAATTTTCCACAGTAGCCAAAGTGAAGTGGCCCATTTCATAAGGAGATATAACAGATTATTCTTTTTTATTTGATGATTCACAATCTGTTTCTATTATTATTGTTATATAACTTCAAAAATGTAAAAAAAGGATTTAAGTGGCGAATAAATCTATAGGTTATTAGAAGGTGAGATTTTTTTAAATTCGTCCCAATAAGGGAACTCGTTGGAGAATCGACAAAACGAGCATAAATTTGTAACAATATTTTTTATTTGTTACAGAAAAATAAATTCGGAAGCTATCGTAGGACTACGAGAAAAGATACTCCGGAGAGATAAAAAGTTGAATGTTCACACTTTATATTCTCTGTGGAGCAACACATATTCTGTTATAAATATATATTCTGTTTCAGTAATATTGCTCTTTTCAGAACATGGACGAGTTCCTTAGTGTTTGGGAGACTTCTAACGAAGCATCAGTGTATGAGACTAAATTGTAATGGGGAGATGAGAACTATCAAATTGAGAAGCTATAATAAGCAATATTATAGTGTGGGTGGTTTACCATTGCCTTCCAATAGGCATGTGATGTGTAAATACATAGAATAATTCATTTTTATTTTATTACATAATACATATATACTGACAATAATTATAAGAGAGAAGTCGACAGGTGTCAGTCTCTACACCACGGTTATCACAAACGAAAAAGGGGTTTAGAGACCATTCATGCTGACTATAAGAATAAGAACAAAAATAAGCAAAAAAGTTCAGCTGTACAGAAACCAATGATTTATGATCATACGATTAATGAACCAATGATCATATGATTATCATATGATCTCATGAATATAATACACCCACCCATTTAATATTGAGGTTAGGTACTTTTGTTTTTCACTTGTTACTTACAATCAGCTGAGCTGAAGCTACGAAAGCGCATGCCTGATTTCTATAAGAGCAAGTTGAGCACGAAGCGTGTGTCTATCACAATTCTACGCTTATTCTTGTTCTTATTTTTATAGTGAGCATGAATGATCACTTAAGCTTCTTAAGACAAATACGCTTGCGCAGTAGCAATTAAAATTTTTCACTTATGATTTTATTTGTACTACGCATGCGTAGTTGATAATTATTCTCTAGTTTAATTGCTAGTTTAGTTGCTAATTTTTTCTGTATAAAAAACCCTTTAACTTAGGATATTTGGTATAGTCATTGTCATTATAAGCTGTAAGTATTGTTAACTTCACATAAATTTAATCAAATTAATGTACTATTATGCTAATTTTGGTGCTCTCGTTATGAATGACATTATATAGTTTGACGATGAGAGATGAAAGCAAGTAAATTTGTTCTAGGTCATAATTATAATTTAATTTCTGATTTACAAGCAAAATTAGAAATTCATAATTGTAGGTGTGTAATTTCTAATAATAATAATTTATTTAAAACATGTAGAACATACAAATCGACTATACATTTAACCTGAATTAAGTTAAACATTAAAACTATATTTTCACAAATTGTGATTATCTTTGAACTAGAAACAAATTGAATTTGTAACTCGACAAAAAAAATTTATAAAAGGAGAGAAAAAAATAAAATGTTTATTATAACTCAATTCAACTTTACCGACTTGAAAACTCTTTTATTATCTTACCTAATACAAATGTGAAAAATGTTGAAAACGGAAACTCATTTTTTGGCTTCTCTTCAATATTCCATAACGTTGTAGATTATTATGGATTCGGAAGGTGAACAAGGACAGGAAGTAAAAGTAACGGTAAATGAGAAGGACTGACAATTTTTTTTAAATTAACGAAACCACGAGACCTGAAGTTATTCTTAAAGAAAATACTTCTTTTTGTGTTTCAGCTATAAAAGTGACTTATTTTTTAAATTATTTGAGTATCGGTATCACAAAACCCCTGTATAGTATACCTATACTTTAAATCCACAAATGTAGATAGTCGTGTCAATTATCAAATGAAAAATAGATTGCATCGAGATTTTTCGGTACAGCATTATGGACAATCGTTCGTACTTGGATCCACTTCTACTACCAAGATTTGATCAAATAATTTGATAACGTACTTTACTATAATTATTATAGTAAAGTACATTATGCTATTAAAGCAGCACGTGCTTTCTGCATCTATCTCAATTGAAGTCTAGAAATAGTTGGCAATAGATATCTCAATAGATAGAAGCTCGCTATAGTTAGCTAAAGCTTATTAATCTATAGGTATGAGTCACTATCTACAATTGTGGGTTTGGAGAGTAATTAAAATATAAAGATTCTACTATCTACTACACGTATACGCTTTAACCGTGGAGAGGAGAGAAAATTGCAAAATAATTAATTTCAACAGTAGCAGAACCAGAAATGTTTATAGAGAGCAACCTGAGAGCTATTCTGATTCGGGAGAGAATCATAGAAGCCACGGTGTTGTTGAAAATATCCAATCTTCGTGACTTACTCTGGTACACCAATTCTTTTTCAAAGGTTTTTGAAATTCATAGCTCCTTAATGCTCGTAGCTCGTTGCTCGTTGCTCATGTCCAGTCTGTTCTCCTCCTTCTCCTTATGTACGGATATGCTCAACAAATGAAAATAGTTCTACTTGTTTATACAGTTATAATAATTAATTAGAAAAAATATATAATTAAGCCAACTATTATTGTCAATGCTATTAGCTCATTTAATCAATTTTAATTAACGGTATTATAAAGATTTACATGAAATCTCGTTATTTAGCCTGTTGTGATAAAATAATTAAATGTTTCCATGAAACTTTTCCGTATAAATTCATTTCCACTAATTAAAGATCAATTTAATTAAAAAAATGACTAAATAAATCATAGACTATTTCAACAATTTCAATTTTCGTACGCTTTTTGGTATATAAATTTAAAAGTGGTAATTGAAAAGATTGAAGAGGGATTTATAGCGCTTTTAATAAAGGTTATTATGTATCTACATACATTTACATATTTTAATGTAAATTTTTGAGCTTCGCTCATCACTTAAGTCGAGCATTTTGTAACAGAGCGCAGTTTAAAACGCAGGAGCGTAACGAGCGCTTCCGCTGATGAAAGACCGAGCAGCTGAACACTGAACAGTTGGAAAATTTGAAAACAAAGACTAAAATATTTATCCAAAGCAACCCCTTGGTTAAACTACGCCACTGTGCAAGAAAAACATTAAAATTTGCAACATAGGGAATAATTATTGCAAATATTGGTTCAGATAAGACTTTTTATATTCAAGTAAACAAAACTAGGATCCCTTTAAATTCTTTATCCACCCTCTACATATTTTACCACAGCAACCATAGTATTAGAAACAGGCAAATAAAATCAATGTGAAATCCGAAGCCCTCAGCTTTCCTTTAGAAAAAGCACACAATGCAACAATGAAAGTGAAAACTTATCAAAAACGTTGAAAATTAAAAAAAGTTTTTTTCCCAAACATAAATTAACTATTTTTAGATCGCTGATAAAAAATGGCCTAACTGCCAAAATATTAAGTTTGATCAATCATAATAATGAGGATGCCATTATAACCGAATGAAGTTGAAAGGATAATCAAGGGCAAGGTCTTTCGTCGTGCACATGCTCAGCTCAGCTGAGCTGATATTGATTTTGGAAAGAGATTGGAATCTTCCAGCTAGTGCCGATACGTGCCCTACAGATACAATTTTCAATATAACTAAGAATAAAATTCAATTTACGTAGAGAAATGAACAAAATTATTTTATATAAAAGTTAGCTAACTTACATACATTTGACCTTCAAGTCAGTGGTGTAACGTGAAGATAGATTTTATGATAAAAGGGATTAGTCCCCATGTAGTGCGAGTTTTTTTTAATTTAATCAAATATTTGAGTTTTTATTAAATTAAATTATTTAAAATCGTTTTTTAGCCCCCTTGAGTGGCTAACGACCCTTTCATAGTTTCCTACACGTCCGTGATTTCCTGATTTCCTCCTCAATTCCAGATTCCAGTAAATGGAATGACTTCATTAAGCAGTTGTTTAATTAATTAAATATTTTTTTATAATCATTTACAGTATAATTTATTCACTACGTTCCACTCTATAAGGGTGGGGTAGTTCTGTAACAAAATGCTTTCAGATTAGCGAAAATTAGCAAAAATCTCATACTGGACCACGTTGGCTTTTTCCGTCTCCCTCCAATTGCAAAATCAACAGCTCATAAAAACTCTGAATGAGTAACAGTGTTGGTTATCAAATCAAAATTTATTTGTTTATTTCTTTAAAAATGTGAATTGATGTAATAGGTAATATTCACTGTCCAGAAATAAGCAGTTTTTGCGAAAGTTATAGGTTAAGGTCAAATTAATTTTGATAATTACAAGAAAAGTTGACGATATTAATGAAAAAACTGTTATTTTCTAAAATAACTCGGTAAAAATATGTACAAGTGTAGAAACTAATAATATTCCCACCCCTTCAATTAACAGAAAACTACAACCCTCAAACGGCCTAAAAACAATAAAAACTTTAATTACCAAAACAATTGAATTTTATTGTTACTTAGGGCAAAAAGGTAGCCAAAGTGAGTGATTACTAATTGAACGCAAGCTACAATACCCCTCCCTTCAATTAACAAGAGTAAATTTACTTCAACTCCTAAACTCTCTAAACAACGCCAACTTAATAAAAATAATTGAGTTTCTTTGTTATTTAGGGCAAAAATCACTAAAACAACGAAAATTAGTAAAAAGCTCTCCAACGTCTTATTGTAACTTTCGGGTGGAAAAAGGGTAGCCAAAGTCGTTTCCACAGTAACTGTGAGATGATTATTAACCAACTCGTAGATTTTTCATAGTTTTTACACTATTTTATCTTAGTTT
Organism: Malthinus seriepunctatus; assembly: GCA_963924605.1. Lineage (NCBI taxonomy): Eukaryota > Metazoa > Arthropoda > Insecta > Coleoptera > Cantharidae > Malthinus > Malthinus seriepunctatus. The sequence goes on from OZ004603.1 coordinate 2,520,981, forward strand.
CATTTCATTTAATAATTATTTTCAATTGATAACTGCTTTGTATAGCATCGACAGGCGAGTTAAAGGTTCTACCCATACCTTTCTCCTGGGAAACATCGGACTACCACGACAGCATACAGTTGGCGCTCGGTATATATGTTCAAGTTGCCTTAAAAAGTACTAGTGAGTGATATAACTTTGCTTACTTTTTTTGTTTATTACAAGTCAATTGCAAGAAATAAAATTTTGATGAAGTAATCAGGAATGTGTACATTAAAAAATTGTAGAAGGGTTTTTTGAAATTGGCAAAAAATGCGAATTAAACGAAAAAACTTCATTAAAAATCAAAATTTGAGATTTTTGAAAATTTAAAACCTAGTTCAGGTTTCCATGAGTTATAAAAGTTGAAAAAAATAGTGAAAAAAAGAATTTAAATGTTTTTAGTAAATTTAAACAAGGCAAGGATTCGAACCAACAGCTACTTTAATCTAATATTTACAATAGAAATTAGAGTCTACGTACATTTTCAAAGTATAATCATTAATGGTTATCTATGACAGAGAAAAGAAGAAATTAATTTAATTAAATAAATCCCAAAAACTTATAAATAAATAATTATGTTACAGAGGTGGATTCAGCTATGCTATAATCAATCAATTTCTCTTGGTTGCAGGAAGGAGAAGACGGGACCTTGAATTTTTATTAGAAATAATAAGCTACACATCTTGCACCTCACGACCTCGTAGGCACCTTATGGCAAACTTAAATATTTTTAAAATGTAAATGATTATTTAATATTTAAAAAACACTTTTTATGCTGTTTCAGTGCTTTAAATTGCTTAACATTTTGTTAATAATTGACATTTAGCTTCAATACAAAAATATTTGATAAGATTTATAGTTTAATAACAAATAATATTTTTATATTTTCCCAATAAATATTAAAATCGTAAAGCAAATTTAAGACTCTACAACTTCTTTTCTGAAGATTTTTACTGTAAAACGAAGGGCTGAGGTGCTAGAGGCAAAACTTTGTTTCACACATTAACAATTTTTGCAGGCGAATATCTCGAAAACTAAAGGAATAGATAAAAAATGAATAGCAACAATCTTGTAGGAAATTTGATAAACTTTCATTTTGCTAAAAATAATTTTTTCTCTAGGATCTAGGTTTTTGAGATATAAGCGAAAACCTCTAAAACAGGACCATTTCACCCCCTTCCAACCTTTAGCCATGTAGCTAGGACAGGAACTGGTAGCATTTTGTTTCTTTTACCTTTTAACTAATCCAAGCGATCCAAACACATTTCTGTAAAAAAAATTTCGCCCTCTACCATGTTCTCTCTAGGTGTAACACCTTATTCGTTTGCTAGAATTAGATTATAAATTAACATTTGTTTTGTGGATAGTACTGTATTTTTGGAGGGGCTCGAAACTAATTATAGCTCCTTAGGCCCCAACGTTTGTTGATCGGACCCTGGATCTAACCAAATCAGATCGCATGTGAGGCCAATTCTTCTTGCAAAAAAAAATCAAAATACTGAGCTCATTCAGACTATAGAACAGTTTAGTGGCCAATAGATGACCATAAGGTAAATGGCATACTTTTCAGATTTCTTCCCCTGGCCTATCCTCGCCATAAAATAGACGGACATGACATAGAGAGTATGACAGATTAGTCAGCTATTGGGAACTGCTCTCATCTACTTTGAAGGCGCCCATTGGACTAGGTGCTTGCGATGGCATAATTATGCAACAGTATAAGTGTTTGGATTAGTTGGGAGGTAAAAAAAGAAAAAAACCCTTGTTCTAGCTACATGGCTAAGAGAGGAAATGGGTAAAAAGGTCCCGTTTTTAGGATTTTCGCTTATATCTCGAAAATGGTGTATCATATGGAAAAAATTACTCTTAGCAAAATGAAAGCTTATTAAATTTCTTACAAGATTGCTTAGATTCATCTTTTTCTATTCCTTGCAGTTTTTGAGATACAAGTGCACAGACATTGTTGATGTATGAAAAAAATTTGCCTCACGCTTTACGTCAAACTTTTGCCTCTAGCACCTCACCCCTTTGTTTTACAGTAAAAATCTTCAGAAAAGAAGTTATAGTGCATTAAATTTTCTTTACTATTTTACTTTTTCCGGGCCCTCCACAACACCGGGCCCTGAAGAACGCGTTTCATGGATAATACAGCCCTGGCTTTCAACGACTTTCAACTTCCAATTTACATGCTTCACATCTCTACTAGTTTTAAACATACGCTCAAATTTTCCAAAATTAGGGCTTCTTCTAACGGAAAACGTTACCTATAAACACAAAGACGCAAATAGATAGTTTATTGACAGGTATAATAAATATAGGAAATGTGCTTTGAATATGTTTACAATTTTTTTGAACTAGGTAAGGATATTGCCAAAGGTGTATTTATTATATCTACAATTCGCCTTGGCTAGAAAATGATAGAAGATACCTCAAATAAAATATCTACCTGCTATCATATATTGTTACAGCTATAACTTTTACAACACTACTTGTCCATCAGTCCATCCTAAACCCATTATTCTCTCGAGTACTACGTGAGTCTATGGGCGTACAAAAAATTAAGAAAACGAGCATGACCCGTTGAACAAGAACAAGAAAATTGAGGTGTTGTCTAACACGAACACCTTTCCTAGGAAACATCTAAAGACTAAATGAACAATTTTGTGGACAAAACATTAGTGATAATGTTAGAATAATTCATTTTTAAAAGTTAAAAATTAAATATTGATTTCTAAATAAAAGTTGCAGATCAAAAGAACACAAAGAAGCTATAGCGATATAGGGTGTTCGATATGTAATTGATTTTGATTTTAAACTAATAACAGGGTGAGGTCTAAAAGTTATGAAAGGTGTTCTATTCGGTGCGGTTCGGTTCCATCAATAGTGCACGTTCTCACTCGCACCAACGTTAAACGACTGGGCGCCATCGCCATTCAAAGAAAATGCACTAAGCACAAAGCGACAAAGCTTGCATAGCAACAACTTTCCGATTCCAACATCAAGTTCGTCAAATAATCACGAACACGAACGAAAACCGAGCGTCAACGTTCGATTTGCTCATGCTCGATAAAAATCAGTAAGCGTTCGTTCGTTGGTTGTGTACGTAGTATGGTTACAAACAAGCAATTACATAACCAACAGAAATGAGTTTCGAATGGGAAAATACCAAATGTTTATCATTAATCGACGCTTATTACGAACATAAATTATTATGGGATCCAACAGATCCCAATTATTATTCAAAAACGCGCAAACAAAAGGCTTGGCAAATTGTTGCAAATAGAATGAAAGTTGACGTGAACGAAGCCAAAAGAAAAATTTCAAGTTTACTGGCATCTTTTAGACGAGAAAAAGCGAGAGGGAAGAAAGTTTGTGGACCTGACGGAGGTTTGTATTTGTTTTGATTTTAAATTTTAACCGTACGTTCATTTTACAATATTGCAGAACAAAATTACGTTTCCAAGTGGTTCGCTTTTGAACGAATGCAGTTTTTGTTGGATCGTGATGATTCTAAATCAACTTTAATTACATCTATAGTTAATGTGAGTACTATTTTCATTATTTCTCTATTCGATTACAAAGGTCAACACGTCTGTTTGGCCACGCCGCCTACTTCGTCATTTCAAGCGCAGCGAATGTTCCTCGTTCGTAGTCGGAAAAACATGTTCGTGATCATTATTCAACTGTAATATCACAAGACCTCATTTTTCAATCGATAAAAAATTGACATTTGCATGAAAGTGTCAAAATGCATGTACATTTTTATTGAGACCTTTTTGAGCATTATTAATCTGAAAAAAGCTCGAGCGCGCAGCGCGAGGGCTTTTTTCTTGCATTAATAATGCTCAAAAAGGTCGAAATAAATTACCTAAGGGTGTGCGCAAATTAGAAGTTTCGATCATAGAGTTTACATAGAGTTGTTTGAAATTTCAGCTAGAATCATATGTCCCTACAAGGGTGCAATATGCTCTATGCTCTAAGCTTTAAATTTGAGTACCCCAGAATGCTGGGGTCTATGCTATGCTCTAGACTCTATGCTCGAATCTTTTAATTTGCGCACACCCTTAGGCATTTTGGCACTTGAGTGCAAATGTCAATTTTTTGTAGATTGAAAAATGAAGTCGAATTATATTCGATAAGACAATTTTTTTTTAAAAAGGTAACGTGATTATGTACAAAAAAAAATTGTCTATAATTTTTTTTCCATATTACATAATGTATTTTGAAAATATTTAAAAAGGCATTTTTTTTCACGAATCGCTTTATTTTGGGTCCCTATCTCCCTATAATTATGAGAGAAATTTTCCCGGAGCAGAAGTGTGCAGGAGCAGGACGAAATTGCGTTTGATTTTAGCAAAACTGCTAATTTTGACAATATCTTCGATCTCATTAAAGATAACAAAAAATGCTTCTCAGGTAATTTGTAATGTATAAAATTATGAAAAAAATGTGACCGGTTTGAGACCAAACGGATAATTCGTTTATGCAGAAAAAAATAAAAACCATGAAGAGTTGTCAAGATCTTTCTTTTAAAAAAAATTCACAGCCACCATAATTTTCTCCAACTTTATTTGTGATTGAAAATTGCTGAACCACTTCGAATTTCTCGAGGAAATTATGCTAATTTTTGAATTCGTCTTGGTCTTTTAATTAATTATTTTGAATCCTCTTACAACCATAAGTTCCTCATCTAATTTGTACTATTTTTCAGGGTTTCCCAGAGGATTCTTTAACAGACAATCTTGACGACGAGCTGAATGCAAACGAAAACGGAGTTCAGGAAAAATCAACTATGAATAAACCACCACCTCCGCCATCAACGTCCCAAACAAGGATACAAAGTAAAAGACGTATACGTTATCAAGAGCAGTCATCTATGAACAAAATAGCAAAAACATCGTTCTACACCAACGATAGCGAAAACGAATTTGATCTATTTTGTAAAAGTTTAGCTCTCCAACTTAAAAGGATGCCTCTCAATAGAGCGTTGATTTGTCAACAAAAATTACAATGTGTTATGACTAAAGAACGTTTATATCAAATTAACGAGAATGATAATGATTATCATAGTCACGTTAACGATGTTAACTTAAATTCACCTGAAGCTCTATCGCATATCAGTTACAATTCACCATCAAATTCTCCCATTAGAACTATCAACGATCCATTTAAAATGTCACCTTCCTCATTTAACGCTCAAGACGATGATACGTTTTGATTAATTTAAATTGTTGTAAAATTACCTAAAAGGCTGTGTTTAATTATTGGATTATTCAATTTTGAACTTTTGTTAATTTGAGCCTCTTGGAGATTGAACTGTTGGTTACTTTTGCACACTGAAATGTTCATTTGATAATATTGCAAGCTGCGACTTTGTTTGTACTATAACATTCTTGTTATGAAAATTGATTAATCATAGAAATCGTTTTTTGCATTGGGTACTTGCCCAGTGGCTCAAACAGCGTTGAACCTCCATGTTAAGCAAAAGGTCATGGTAAAAGCATTTGGTTTATCGTTTTTAGCACAATTTTTAGTTCTGGACGGGAGCTAAACGCTGCTTGAACTACCGCGTCACTACCCATCTCAAAATATGGATGTAAGCGCCCATTTTATATTTTTTAAATTATTGTTGATAACGAACGGTTATAAAAGTAATCGTTAATGATCGAAATAAAAGTGTTTAATATGATAAGTTTTTTTTTAATTAAAAATAACTTGAAACCCCTTAGAACTAACTACCGCTAGAGGAACACTACGGATTTTGAAAGACAATGATTTTGAGCCAATAAAATTTTGGATTTGTTGATATTTGTTGGTCAGCAAGACCTTCCTGGTTGAACAGATCCAGTGGTATTTTCATGAGCATCTTAGATCAACAGGATGGTAGTCCACCTCCACCTCGCTACCCGTTACGTAAGCTAGAGATGTACACCAAGCAATTTTGTTTTAATTGAGCAAATTAAAACCAGACGCGCACTGGCAAGGGGCGCTGAGCGCTACAGCGTCCTGGAAGTTACAACAAATCAGAGCTTTCTCTCGAAATTAATAAATAAAAAACTCTGGCATTTTCAGATTTATACAGAGTGAGCCTTTTCCAAAATGGCAGGGGCGTAAGAGTAGTAATTCAAAATTTTACATTAATTCCCTAGGAATATCTATACGTCCCCGAAAAAGTATAGTTATAGTCTGCGCCTGTGAGTGAATTAGTCACGTGGGTACTATAAATTCGCCAGCCAGGGTCTCTCGGAATAAAAACCGTGCGATTTCTTCTTGTGAGGTCTTAAGAGCAAAATTTATTAAATTCGTCGCCCAAATTATTTTTTGAGAAACGCAATAAATGTCAGTTAATTATGGATGGCCAGAAGCGGTAAGCAAAGTATCAGTGGCGTAATTAAGAGTTAGAGGGCCCTCATGCAAAATCCAGAGTGGGGCTCCTACTCATTAGCGTTAATAATCATTTTATTTAACAAAAAATCGATTTTATAACGAAATTTCTAACTAAGCGATGTTTCTGGAGCTCTCCCGCAACGCGGGCCTGATATTTACGACACTGCAGGGTATGCACCGCATAGGGTCATCTTGTCTGATGGGGCGCCAACGGTGCCCATTAGAGCTTGAATAATTATTTGAAAAACTCCGTATTTTTTTAAATTTTCAACAAGACTTTAAAAATGAAAAAGGCGCTGACGGCGCCAACTGACGTAACAAGCATTATTACAGTAACTGTGTATGTGTATACAGGGTGGTGACCGGACCTCTTGGTCATGCAGATTTAACAAGTAAAAACACTTTGGTAACTTCCTGCTACCCAATTTATTTTTGATTGAAAATCTTCAAATACTCAAATCTTTAAAACGTCACTTTCTCTCCTAATAAAACAAAGTACTATTTTAGAGTAACCGTTAATCGATTTTAAATCAAATTTTGATACTAAATGATGTTTTGGCCTTTTTGGGCTCTTTTTATCATGGTGGCCCGCCGCAAATCTGGCCCTGCTGGCCCGTTATTTACACCACTGTTTTTATTGAAACGTCACAATTAAAATGCTTCGTTTTGATGGTAGACTGGACCATCCTGCCCTTCAATTTTTGCTAAGCGTTGACTGCATAGCGCGAGCGTGTATCGCTGAACCAAGCGCTTTCCACAGTAAAGACTCGGTCCGCCGGGATAGTGGTTGGATGGGTGACCATCTCTAAAAATTACTATCATGCAGTTGTCCGTGCTTCGGAGGGCACGTCAAGCTGTCGGTCCAGGCTACCATATAATTCTAGTCTATAGCCTATAAGTCTATAACCTCAATTAGAGGAATAAAATAAGCGTTTGATTAGGTATTGATATTGCCATTCAAGCCGTTTTTAGACTAGAAACCTGTCTGCAAGAGACTAGTTGCCAAAGACTGTCTGTGAGAGACTATCTGTGAAACACTGTCGCTAAGAAGACTAGGTACGTGTGAAAAGGTCAGGCACGTACGTACGATTTTTAGGAAGTTAGTTACGTAACTAGCTTCCTAAAATCATCAGGTGAGCATTTGGTGGCCACAAATTATATGATATAGTTATTATAGTCCAGTGATTAGCGATTTCAACCTCGAAATAATAGTAGAACGGGTAAACATTGGTGCATGGTCTTTTTGAAAGCCTATTCTTTAACAATCAAAAATGTTTAATATTTTTTATTGGCCGCTTCATCGAAAAAATTGAGGTAGAAGATTTAAAAGTTCGATTTTTCTAAACATCTCGGGAAATATTGATCGTATAAAAAAAAGTTCAATGGTTTTTTTAAAGATGAGGATATTTAGAGAAGAAAAGCTCTTATGACTTTTTTTGTAGGAAGAATAGTTTTCGTAGAAAACGGAATGAAACTGTGCTCTGATTTTGGGAATCAACTCGTGCGCGTGAAGCTTCAATATTTAGAAATGTCACAAACGTTTCTTCGTAAAAAGTCTCAAATATCTCTCAAAAGTGAACATACGAACAAAATTAAAAATTCATCTTAAAGAAGAAGGCGCAAGCTTTCAGATTCACAAATTCATCATTTGTAGACATTACTCCTGAATGCTGTAATATGAGTTTAAAGATGTCGTTCCGCTGTAAAATTCACATTTTTACTTAAAATGTTGCTTTATCGTTAATAATGGATCAAAGTGAATAATTCTTGTGCAGTTATACTCTTAATACTATACACTATTATTAAATAATAGTGAAATCCATCTTTGGTTTATTAATTTTAAAACAGAGCACTTTGAAATATATATTTTTTAATAGTCTCAAATTAAAGCAGAAAATTTTAATTAAAATGAATCATAATTTTGCTAAATTTACTCCTAATTAACAAATAGTACATATTTTGAGCTTCATATTGCATTTTAGTTTTTGTCGGAATAAAGTTGAACTGAAATTTTCTGCTTCAATTCGAAACTGTTAAAAATTACAAATTTCAAAGTGCTCTCTTCTAAAATTGATAAACCAAAGATGGTTTTCAGTATTATTTAATGATAGTGTATAGTATTAAGAGTTTAACTGCACAAGAATTATTCATTTTGATCCATCTTTAACGATAAGGGAACATTTTAAGTAAAAAGGTGATTTTTACAGAGGAACGACATCTTAAAACTCATATTACAGTATTCAGGAGTAATGTCTACAAATGATAAATTAGTGAATTTGAAAGCTTACGCTTTCTTCTTTAAGATGGATTTTTAATTTTGTTCCTGTGTTCATTTTTGAGAGAGCTTTGACACTTTTTACGAAGAAGCGTTTATGACATTTCTTAATATTGAAGCTTCATGCGCACGAGTTGATTCCCAAAATCAGAGCGCAGTTTCATTCCGTTTTCTACTAAAATTATTCATCCCACGAAAAAAGTCATTAAACCTTTTCTTCTCTAAATATCCTCTTTTTTTAAAAATAATTAAACTTTTTTTTTATACGATCAATATTTCCCGAGATTTTAGAAAAATCGAACTTTTAAATCTTCGACTTCAATTTTTTCCATGAAGCGGCCAATAACAAATATTAAACATTTTTGATTTTTAAAGAATAGGCCTTTAAAAAGACCATGCACCAATGTTTAATCGTTCTACTATTTTTCCGAGCTTGTAGTGCGTTTTCGTCTGTAGAAACTGAACTATTATGGTAAGTATAGTATTTTTTATAGCCCATAAAACTTTTAAAGGTGAAATAATTTTGTGTGGAATTCAGATTATACCGGCACCAAACCTGGCCATAGGGCGACTTAACATTAGAAATCGCTATTGCCAGGTTTGGTAACCATGACAATTCATATATTTTTGGAAATATTTATAATGTTAAATTGCCCTATGGCCAGGTTTGGTGCTAATCACCCGGTATAGTGTAAATATTTGAATTTTTTCTTATTGTTGTCATTTTATCGGGGTAGTCCAGATAAATTTTAGGTGGGCTTGGGCCCACACTGGCGCTCCCGTAGTTACGTGCCTGGAATGGGTTCCATTTCCCAGACAGTTTCCTCAGTCGCAAAGAGGTTTTACTGTAGCCCTTTACAATGTGCGTTATTTAAAGCCATGTACGCTTTATAACTCCTCAGCAATCACCTTCCTCCCTCCCCTTTTTTAACTTTTTAACGAAATTAGTTCAAAGCTCAAACTCTGAAATTAAAAAGGGGGTCATATTTTACCTCATTTGATAGATTTTTAAATTCTCTATTCCTATACAGTCGTTTTTGAAAATTTAAAATCTCATTAGGCGTCTCATACGAGCCCCCCTTCACACTTTAGTTGACTCACTCGCTGTAATTTTAGTTTTAAAGGGAAAAAGGGCGTCTTTTTGCTTTAGCAGGGGCAGCAGGGCCGTCTTTGTGGATGGCTAATTACGTTTAGGGGTTTAGGGTAATTGCCAGCTTAATTCCAAATTAGAGTTTTGTGTTGAGTGCTGCTGAGTAACCACTGCAGACTCAATATTCCTAGCGCTTTTCAAAATTGAAATAAAAGTGTTAAAAGTATGATAATAATTTTTATTTAGATTTTGCAGTATATTTAAAGTAAAAAAGCTGGAAAAGTGTACAACATTCTGTACTATCACACAATGATAATTATATAAGGTACTACTATCCTAATTACAAATATTGCAACATTATAAATAACCTAAAATAGGATTTGCAAAAAATGTTATTTCTTTATAAAATTTTTTTGGGTGCACACGAAGTGATTAATTGCACAATTTGTATATTCGACAAATTAAAGAAAAAATAAAAATTAACTCTTACGACAACTTTAACTAAAGTCGAAATTAATCGGTTTTAAAAAAATTAACAATAATTTGCATAAACCCCTATTTTTGTAATTTTTAATTTAAATAGTTATATTAAATCACATTCTTAATTCTCAATGCTTTTTAAAGATATCGCTGTGAACCGTTTCACAATTACATCTTTTTGTCTTTTTAAAAAGATCAGTTCTCCATTAATATAATGATATAAATTTATAATAATTAATTCATATAAATATCACAAATGTCTAAAAATATGTAACGTACTACAAATTTTTTTTTTTATAAATATACAACGACTCGTATAATACTGTGCTCTTTAAGTAACCCCTTAAAAAATATTCTTTAGAATAACCTCAAAGTTTCGAGCAGCCATTTTAAATCCGCCATTACGAAGAATTTTTTCAATTTATGAGGTTATTTGAAGAAACACAGTAAAAAATATGTAAGATGATTAAGTGTAGGTTCAACAACAAATAATTTAAGGAAGTGATGGCGATATACAGTTCATTTTTTTTTCTAATTCAGTCTTCATTTTCTTGTTACCTCAGCATTTTTATTCGATATAAGAACGATACAACTTGTTTTTACTTAAAACATACGCTGGACTTATCACAATGGTACCTCCTCTTGTGAGGTTCCTAAAAAAATAATTTTTTAAATTAGGCAAAAAATTCAATTTTTGCACTTACCTAATAAATTGTGGTAAAAAGTTCCAACTTTCGATAGATTGTTTTAATGTAAGATATAATTCGAAAGTTGAAACGGTAGTTTGATCACATTTTATAATACTCAGTCTCTTGCATTCATTATGTCCTTCAAAATTAAAATATAAGATGCAACCGCGTAAACCGCACGGTTCTGATTCAGCCATCGATATAATATCCAAAGATATTCTTTGTAACAAACCACAAGGTAATAAAACTTCGCCACAAGCTAAATGCGTTCGTTTAGCTAGCTTTAATTCGTTTTCTAATCTTTTCGACAAAGCATTTACAGCTGACTCGTTCGGATCTTCGCACGTTGCATAAAATTCATATTCAAAATCTGAAATTTGAAAAAATGTAATCAATTTTTGTATTGCAGAAATTTAATTTATATTAACTCATATTGGATTTCAATTTTAATTAATGACAGGAGTTTTTGTTTTAGAACAAATTCAAAAATAAACGTTTGCTCGTAGGTAATAAAGAAGTTTTGTTTTATGTTTGCCTTCCCGTTAAAGGAGGATTTTAAATTATAGTGCACTTTGTTTTTAGTCCCCTTTTAAGTCTCAAATTTACGATTTTTCTTCAAAGAAGTGGAGAAATTGAGGCTATATGCAGGCGCAGAGGCTCAGATGTGATATGTGATGTGCATAGATCAAAAGATTAAAAAACAAAAGAAAGAAGATATTTGTTATTTTATATATGGTAATAATTTTTTTAAGTATAACCACGCAACAGTAATTAACTGAAAACTTAAATACGCCAAAACTTTTAAAAATTTATCCAAAATATTGTAATAATCTTATAAAACTGTAAAACGAAGACGAGCTGACCAACTCATGTAGGACTAAATAGTTTTGAAAAGCATTTTTTTACGAAAATGGTTAGGAATATGTAAAAAATATAGAATGTATGAGCAAGCATACGAAAGTTAGGTGTATCACTCTCTTCTTCGACTATTAAATATCTATCGACATCCGTAGAATCCAGAGTGAAGAGATTATCTATTTCTATAGATGAGTTTCTGAAAAAATGGGAGACTAAAATTATAAAAATGCTTTGAGAATTTTGTATGGCAAGTTCGGTAAAATTTTTGAGAAGCATATCTGAAGAAAACGGAATTTTTATACCAAAAAACAACGGATGTGGCCATACGAGGAACCTTTTCCGCCCTTAAAGTTTTGTAATTTTCTATTTTTATTAAGTAATTAAAATTTAATTTGACATCATCAGAGAGCTAATTTTACGAGCTTTCAAAATATTGAAAAATATACCGGGTATTCTATTTAAATTAAAAAATTTGATCCCATTTCCGGTTAAACCGGAAGTTAAAGTATAGAGTGTTTAGTATCATCTAACAGCTAATTTTACGAGCTTTCACAGTATTAAAAAATATACAAGATGTTCCTAAAACTTTTAATATTTTTGTAATTTCCGGTTTGACTGGAAGCGTTTTGTTAACCAAAAATAGTATCAAATAATAGATATTAATACGATTGATACATTATATCCATTTTCAAATTTTCAGTTTTATTATAAAAAAAATTAGAGATTTTTGAGGTCTTGACATTCAAAAAATCGTAACTCCGAATCCGCATGATACAAGTCTTTAAAAATTTAAAGTTATATAGAGTAGAGAATTACGTTGTCTATAACATATCCAAAAATTAAAAAACAATCGGGCCAGTTTTTGAGAAAATCGATATCAAAATTTTGACCTACTTTGGACCCAAAGGTAAGCAGTTTTGAAACAATTTGAAAAATCGACTTAGTTAGGACGACAGTCGTATATTTTGGCTATACAATGCAGTTTTGAAATTTTAATAATAATAATTACCGGCCAAGTTATAAGGGATAAACCACAAAATAGGACATTCTATTGGCCGCCATTTTGAATAGAAAAATTTTTTTTTTAAATTGAAACTCTCCTGTACTATTTTATAGCCAAGTAAAAATGAATTTGGCCCAAATTTGCAAATATATGCTCCCAAAATAACCACCTTATTTTTGGATACCCTGTACAGATTTCGTATAAGTTAGTTTGCCTAATGAAGTAATTATTTTAAAGTGTCTAAATTCAAATTCCATTAAAATCGGTTCAGTAGTTTATATGCCCCCAAGGGGGGGGGGCATATACAGGGTTATTCAAATTCGACCGGCACCATGGGGATCTCGCTTATTTGAAGAGATAGAGAAACGGTTAAATTAGGGAAAAGTTGCGGAATTTTAGGCCCATTAATAATCTGAAAAGAAAACTGCCCTAGCTGCTTTTGTTTTTTAGCTATTGACAAAAAACCAAAAAATCGAAATCTCGTTTTTTGTCTTTATTTTCCTTATTATCAAAAACTTCTCCTAAGCCATTTTGTATTCTACACCCGATTCCGAAAACACATTTGATGTAAAACGTTTCGATTTTCTGGAACCATCATCAACTTTAGTTTTTTAAATAGGCGCAATCTTTTGTTTTAGCACCATCTCATAGAACCTTTTTTGCTGATTTCAAAAATGTATGTCACTTGAGTATTTATTTTTAAATTTTGTACTCAAATAAGCTAATTTGTTAATAAAAATTGAGAATCAAGCTACTCTAGAATGAAAACAAAAGCCGGTATAACAAAACATAAATCCATGCTTCGATTACGACTAATTTTATTTCTTTATTTGTGTTTATTACAAAAATAACTGAGTAAACAATGATATTAATGTACTTCATAATTTAGGAAATAAAAACTTTAAAAACTTGTTAAAGGTGTTTAAATTTCAAAATCTCGGGTTGTAATCGAAGCATGGATTTATGTTTTGTTATACCGGCTTTTTGTTTTTATTCAGCAGCTTGATCCTCAATTTTGATTAACAAATTAGCTTTATTTGATAACAAAATTTAAAAATAAATACTCAAGTGATATACATTTTTGAAATCAGCAAAAAAGGTTCTATGAGATGGTGCTAAAACAAAAGATTGCGCCTATTTAAAAAACTGAAGTTGATGATGGTTCCAGAAAACCGAAACGTTTTACATTAAATGTGTTTTCGGAATCGGGTGTATAATACAAAATGGCTTAGGAGAAGTTCGGTCAGATTTTAAAAAGTTTTGATAATAAGGAAAATAAAGTCAAAAAACGAAATTTCGATTTTTTGGTTTTTTGTCAATAGCTCAAAAACAAAAGCAGCTAGGGCAGTTTTCTTTTCGGATTATTAATGGGCCTAAAATTCCGCAACTTTGCCCTAATTTAACCGTTTCTCTATCTCTTCAAATAAGCGAGATCCCCATGGTGCCGGTCGAATTTGAATAACCCTGTAGACATTTTAGTTCAAAAAATCGAAATCAATTTGCAGGTTTGGAATCAGAAGGACTCAAAATGTCGAGAAATTGTATCTTTTTGATACAATTTTTTGTATCGTTATTGTATCTTGAAAAATTAGGGTAAAATCGAATGGCTAAAGGAAATATAACAAAAACACCTTCCGTAGCGGTGGAAAACTTGCCCCTACACATCATAAAATTAATTTGGACGCCTCCCCCTTCTGCTGTTATTAAGACTTTTACTTGTAGGTTATTATAAAGCTGAAAGATGTTTCTAAATTTTGGACGAAAAGGAGAAACTTTTAGCTACAGTTGAATTTTTAAAAGACTACCGACACGTGACCAACCTAGTACATATGAATTAAGATGAAAATTGCTAGTCAAATCAGGTCTAGATTAATATTATTTTCTAATAACGGAAATAAGAGTGACAATCCAGTTGTCGCTACTATAAATTAATTATGTTTGATAGTTTTGAGTTTTATATACCCAAACATAACCTCACTTGATTTTGACGTTAGAAACATTGTCAAAAAATCTTCAAATTTTGTGTTTTTTGTAAAACATGGCTTATTATAAGTGCAATAAATTAATACGATTGTGTTCGATACAATGAAATTGATAAGTTTTTGAATGTTATGCTCGCGATAAATCCAATTGATCCGATTTTTACAGTAGAATGTTGCATTGCGAGAGTTTTGAACGTCTATTTGGTTCACAGTTTTATATTCACATTCACATAGTTGTAAATAATAGTCCTGGGGCCTGTAACAGAAAAAAGGGGGTGATCGTATTCAGGTCCATCTTTTGGAAAAAGCTATTTGAGTACCAGCGGACACGAAAATCTGGTTGGCTTCCACAGGCAGTGGCTTAAGCCCTCAGGATCCTTCAATGAAATTCTTAAAGAAGGAAAAAAGTAAGAAATATGACAGCATTCGGGATGCAACTTTGACATTTTATCGTTCTTATAAAAAAAATCGACCAAAAAAATTGGCTGCTCTCTACAATGTCTCTGAGAGCGTGGCAGCTGGACTGAAATTAACGTCTTTATGCTACACACCTGCAAACACTAACTCGTGACTCATAAACGGTATTTGAGTTGTCCACTGCCAAAGTAACTACTTTTTACATAAAAAGTAAGATTTTACTTTGCCATCCCTCTCAGGTGGGTTTCCCGCCTTCCTCACCAATTAGAAATTTATTATTAACAGCTCTGAGGCCTTAAGCCACTGCCTGTGGAAGCCAACCAAATTTTCGTGTTCGCTGGCACTCAAATAGCTTATTCCCAAAAGATGGGCCTGAATACGATCACCCCCTTTTTTCTGTTACAGGCCCCAGGACTATAATTAAAGTTTTGTTTTTATACATATTTAACAGAAAGTTTGTAGGTACTATACTTTCTAGCAACATACATCTTTTTTGGCTTTTGTACCGAAAGGACACGATTCTCTGTCTCTGTGGATATCATGACAAAAATGCCAAAATCTATGAATGCTTCGATAACAGATTTATAACAGAAATTTCTTTCTTCCCGCATGTATTCACAATCTTTTAGAGCGTGTTCTAAGAATAGTTTAAATAGCGTTGGTGATGTAGAGCACCCTTGTAACAATCACATGTTTGAAACTTGTTACCTATTCTTTGTTATGCCTTAATGGCTACGGTTTTCTGTTTTTACACCAATCTACTCTATGAAAATATTATTTAAATAATCCATATAAATTTAAAACGCAAAGGCCTTTCTTTACCGGTAATTATAGCAGCTTATAAATACTGGACCGATATAAATGTTTTTTTTTTTAAATCGAAGCTCTCGTTCTACAAACTTGTTATCACTAATTTCCATTTCTTCAAATTATCAATTTCCTACATGGAAAAACGACTTTAAGTAACGATAATGCAAATAAAGTACACAAAATAAATCAAAAACGTATGTTCTGAAAATAACATTTTTTTTAAGTAAAGTACAGACAAAGAACAAGAAAATAAAGCAAAAACTAAATTACATGTACGAAGATCACAACAAAATTGACACTTGACACTTTACTAGAAATTGAAGGTTATAATTATTAAAGCGGAAATGCGAACTTGCATAATATACGACAGACTTACTTTTATATTCTGTCTTTTTCTATCACACGCTGATCCTTCAAAAATTTTAAAACGTGTGTCTTACACTTTTACGTGTGTTAGAAACACAACTTTTGTATTTTCTGTTTCTTTCTATGCTTACCCTTATAAAAATGTTAAACGTATGTTATTTATTGAGTAGTCGAAAAGTCACGTGTCGGTAGTCTTTTAAAAATTCAACTGTATAAAACTATGTAATGTAAATTTAATACAGTCAAAACCGGTTATAACGACTTTAAAGGGTCCGCAAAATTCGGTGGTTATAATCGATAGTCGTATACTAAGCAATTATGTTTTTAAGCAAAACTATGCAAGAAGCCAAAAAAGGACTTCCATGTTTCGTCGTTATATCCGATACGTCGTAAAGCGATGTCGTTATAACCGGTTTTGGCTGTATTGGTTCCTACAAAATTTCCCCCATAATTAATTAATTAAATATAATACACACTTGAAATAATTCCTCATCATAAAAAGTGAAGTCTAACAAAGAACTTCAAGAACTAACAAATTTTCAACGTCACTCATTAGCTATATAGATCTAGATAGCCTACGCGATAGGCTGACAAACAGATAGACCAGCCAATCTAGATCCAATTTCTATGCTTGAAAATGCTGTTTCTCTCCATAAAAAGGGAAGAGAAAAAAATTCGAAAAAATCTTATAACAAAGAAATTTTCAACTTTTCGCTTTCTCCAGTAGTGTAAGCCAAAAAAGAAGCTTATATTATATTCGAATTTTTCAAGTGATATTTGCATAAGTATTCATAATTTTGAAAATTAGGTCGTACACAACATCAAAAGTAAATCAAAAATTTAATTTTTGGCGCTATACTTCCAAGCTTCTTTTTTATCCAAAACTTTAAGAAAATAATAGAACTTTATTGAAAATAAAATAATATTTCTAGTAAATTCGAATCTCAAAGCATTTAAAACTTTATTATTCAGAAATAAACCGATTAAAATTAATATTATCCAAAAATGAAGTTAAGTTTTGTATATAAAAGCAAAACTTTTAATAATTATTTAAATAGGCCATCGAGGGACGAGAAAGAATTTGAAATTTTATTAAACTTCTTCGACAAAGCGAAGTATCCTATCTGGGAATAATAAAATTTTAATTTTCAATTTCAACTTTTTCTATTGAAAGAAAATTCAAAATATCGATTAAAAAATAAACTTCAAGTATTATGTATTAGAAAAGCGATATAAAACATAAACTTTCAATTTTTACGTTTTTCACGAAATTTAAAAGTGAAACTGCTTACATTATTACATGAAGTTCACAATTAAATTCCTTGTCATTTCCACATCACAAAAAAATATTTTTTTTTAATAATTTGCAAAATCTTACATTGTGGTTGTGGAATTGGTGAGTCGGCCAAAACCGATTCAATAATTTCCGAAGACATTTTATGATTATTTCCATTCTTGATATCGCCAAGTTTGGGAAAAATGCTCGTCAACTTGCTGAAAACTGCTTGCAGTTTGGAATTATTGGCTTGATTTTGTTGTTCTTCTTGAAAATTATTTTCCAACATTTTTTATTTTTTCATAAATTTTTGATCATGATAAAACTTTTTCCCGGTAGTGGAACTTTATTTTTTTTTTTAAAGTTAAATTTCGTCAGAGCCGGCTTTTATTATTAATACATTTACCGACAATTTATCCACTACCGGCACCCTACCACGATCGCGGTTGAAGAACAACAAAAGAAAGTCAACTCGCAACAGCTGATCTTTTGACAAGCCCCACTAGTGGATGTGATACAACCAATGAGGTTTCGTGCAGTACATTTATAATATGCTCAGCCTGGCAACAGCCGTCAAAATCAGCTGTAACGATCCAGTTCAACTCAGCTGCGCTATGCTATATTCCAACCTTTCACACATTTACCGGTCATATCGAATTTTAAATAAATTTATTTTTTCCCTCTATTAAAAAAATTACGAATTTTAATCACAACCAACATAATTAAAAATGTCTAGGCTAATTTTAATTACTAATTTTGCGCTCAAAAAATGTGTACTTTGTGAAAAATTTTGGCCCAAACTTGCATCAACACAAAGGATAGTTAAAACGAAACCATTTGTAAACGTACGTCGTGGATCAAGTCAAAAAATTCGATTTCAATCAGTCTTTTGTCTTACATTGTAAGCACTTTTTATTCATATTTACCCTTTTAATTTAATTACAAAACTAAAAAATTACTCCTATTTTAGTTGCATAATTATTAAAATTGCTTAAAAATTTAAATAATAGTAAAATTTATGATTTTATAGGGATAACGAACAGATAATGGTTTCGCTTATTATTTTTAGCCGCCCTCGTTCAGCATCAATTATTTAGTAAACTGTAACCTGATTGTGCAGGGTGTCAGGACTCTTGAGAAAATGTAGAGCAATAAAGAGAGTGGGAGGAGTGCTCCAAAAATTATTAAGCTAATAATAGTCGGGTCGAGTTGCTTCTCATTTTAAAGATCGTTGTAATCAATAAAATTAGCATAAACCTAGGTTTGCTACAATGGCCGTATCTAAAATGGCGGCTAGAAAATGGACGTTGCAGTAATCACTTTCGAAAAATTTATACTCATTTTAAATAATAGGGTACCTAAGACCTAAGTATAAAGATTAATTATTTTTAGAAAATTAATGTTATAGAGCACTCGTTCACAAAACATTAAAACTCTATACAAACTGCCGAAGCTTAATGTAGAACAGAGCTACTGAAAACGACTAGGGAAAGCTGATAACTGAAAGGCCCGAGAGGTCGTAGTATTTAGGACTAAAGTAAAAGAGCCTACAGGCAGGTTGTATTCTTATGTTATCTCAAATTTCGAAAAACTTTTTAGCTGCATTGCGATAAATGAAATTTCCAGATTTTAAAATGAGACAGAAAACAATAATTTTTATAACAAACTGTATATCATTTCTCAAATATTAAAAAAAAATATATTAATGTTTTTTTAATTAATATTTTTTTAAAATTAAAAACGAATTTTTAATCACCCTGTACATGTATTTTAGATTATTTGGTAACATTTGAGCATTTTAGGAGACTTTGGTGTTATTAAGTTGGCGTTCTTGTCAATTCTAGTAACATTAATGTCGTTCGCTTAGTTGGAAAACACTTTGACATCAACTTTCTCAAATATCTCAAAAAATAAACCGAATTTGATTGGAAAACTATCGAAAACAAGATCACAAATATTTACTTTAAATTGTGTGAGTACATAATAAAATTATAATAATACTCAATTCTATATTTTTGTGTTTTATTATAATAACATAAAATGGCCGACGAGTTGTTAAATTACAAGCTACAGTTACAACAAGTAGAAGCAGCTTTAGTAAGCGATCCAAATAATAAAGAATTACAAAAATTAAAAATAGATTTAGAAGAAGTAATTGAATTAACCGTAGACTTAAAAACTAAAGCGGAAGAAGCTGCGAATCAACCGGAATATCGTGAAATATCGACCAACTTACAAGAAGACGACGAAGTTACAAGATCGTTACTTGCAGTAGAACAATTCGTAGCCAAAAATAAAAACACAAAAAAATGGCGTATAGGAGATATTTGTATGGCAAAATGGAACGACAACGGACAATACACAGAAGCAAGAATCGATACGATTAATCCAGATGGCCAGGTAAATGTAACTTATGAAGCTTACAAAAATCGTGGTGTTACTACTTTAGCAGAATTAAAAGAATATACAGGTCAAAAACGTGTTTTAACAGAAGCGGAAAAATTAAAACGTGCCAAAATGAATAACAAAGAATACTTAAAACGCAAAAAGCAGAAGAAGCAGCAGAGGTTTAAGGAGTTGGAAGAGGAGAGAGAAACGGAAAAAAATAAGTGGCTAGCTTTTACAACTAAGGCAAGTAAAACTAAAAAAATTGGTGCTAAAAATAAGAGTATTTTTGCTTCTCCTGATTCTGCTAATGGACGAGTCGGTATTGGTACCTGTGGCATCAGTGGGAAACCTATGACAGAGTTTGCAGCAGCTGGAAAACTTCAACGAGGTGCTACCTGAGGCATGTTCCTTGAATTTATCATCAGCTCTCAAAGTAATGGAAATTTCATTTTATATCCAATTGCAACGTATTAGTTTTTTCAGCATTACAGCATAATTGTGTTATAAAAATTATCGTTAATTATTTAAGCAAGACTAATTGTTGCTCTGAGACGATTTAAATTTATTGTTTTGTTTAATTTAATTAAAAATCCAATCGATATTGTATATAGGCGAATAGTTTTAAAATAATTTTCATTGCTTGTACAAATTACAATTATAAACTTTGTATATAGGTTTGTTTTTATAATATATAAACAAAAGTGTCAAAATTAATGCGATCTTTTAGTAAACTTCTTATAATTATGTGTCTGAAGAAGCGTTGATGTAAGAGAAATAAAAACGAGCAAAGCTTTCGAATATGAAAGTTAATAAATTCGAGAGTCTTAATTGTTATAAGTTACAAGTTTGTTATTTAATTAATAGATTATCCTCAAAAACAAGCTGATTTCATATTTACAGAATGATGCTATTGCCATATCATAATAACGCCTTTATTGATCTCAAATTTTTGAATCTTTGGAATAAAATTTCACTGTAAGACAGGAATTAAGATGAGTTGTTATGCAAGGGTAAGTCAAGTCAAGCCAAAGCTAAATAATTTTAAGTTTAGTTCCAGGGAACAACAGGTGAGCGTATCTAAGTTTCTCTATTTTATACAGCATGCGAAATAATGAAAGTATTAAAAAAAGATTTAAAGTGCAAGAGTTTTCAGGACCTTTAGTGGGCCCCAGGTTATTAGAAGCAGAGTTGAGCAAGATACTAGTAGCTAGTAGTCTGGTTGCCAATCATCTACTAAAATGAGCATGACCTGGAAATTTTTACGAAGTTAGATTTTTTGACTGATTCTAACTCAGTTTTTTCCGCTGTTCAAGAATCCGCCGGGTGCCACTTTGGCACCCTTGGACAAACGCTGCCATCGCGAAAAATGGTGACAAAGAACGTTTTATCAGTAATATTTCATTAACCATTAGCCCTACAGAAATTATATTCAGAGATGAAATAAAGACTAAAATTCTACACAAAAAAGAGGTATCTTGCATATTTTCCGTAAAGTTTAATGGTTTTAACACAATGTGAGAAATTAATGTATGCGTTTAGTTATTTTCTCGCTATTTCTTTTGATGGAACTTTGAAAATTAACTGATAAGAAATAATATCCTTCAACGACAATTTTTTCTAAATTATTCTTTAGACCAAAATCTTGAAATGTTTTACCTTTCGCTTATTATTAGTATTACCATGTAAAAAAACACCCCTCTCAATTTGATTAATATCAAATCCAATAAAAAAAATTTAAATGGAAAGTCTCATCTCTATTTTCTTTTTATTTTAAGAAGTAATCTCCATTAGTAGCTCTAATAAAAATCGTCAGTAACTCTGACAAATTTACATAAGGCAGTTATCAGTGGAAATATGTTCCTTATACCCATATGTATAACATACTAAAAGTCCCCTATCATAGGGGTGCCGGAACCCCCCCCCCAAATTTGGCTGTCATTTTTAAATTTTAACATTTTAATTTTTTTCGGCCTTACGGTTAGGTTGACGAAATTTTTGAAAGAAAGGTAATTTATGCAGAATTAAAATACGAACAAAATGGTGTATTTAAATGTTTAAATAGTTAAAGTGGTGGCAAGGAAGCATTACTTTTCATGATTTTGGGAAGAGTTTAATAACATCAATTTTTTTTTCTTACTTGGTCGAAAACATTACTGTGCGTGTGCAGATAAAATATTTCATCCCAGTTTTGACCGGAAGGCACTTTTTCTTCGACTTTAGTGTAAAATTTTGACTTTTTCTCTTCTAGGTTCACTATTGTGTGAATAACTTCGCTTCTGTTGGTCGGATCAGGGGGAAAAACAACTCATTATGTTTGTACTGAATTTCTCTTTAAAAATGACTAGGTTAAAGAAGATATAAACGCAAAGAAATGTATGAAAATGTGTGAAATGTATGTACGAAAATTATGAAAATTTTCGGATTTGTCACTTTCGGACAAATTTACATAAGGCAGTTATCAGTGGGAATGTGTTCCTTATACGCATATATATAACATACTAAAAGTCCCCTACCATAGGGGTGCCGGAACCTCCCCAAATTTGGACAAACTATGGACTCATAGTTTCTGATCACAGGAAAAAATAGACTCTGGATCTTGAAGAAATATGAGAGGAGAGAGTTACACACAGTAAAAGAGATAAAAAGAAGTTGGTTGGTTGGTTCTGTTTTCAAACCGTTTGCAATCACAGTTGACAATTTTCTAGTTTTCTGGAATGGTTATGGTTATTTTATTACTTGTTTAGGTCAAAATTTACCACTAAGATATCTCAAAAATTTTTAATTTTTATTATTTTTTAGATAGTCCAACCAAACTAGACAAACAAATTGAGAAAACGAGGTTCTCTAATTCACCATTGTAGATTTGTATCTTGTGATGAGCAATGAGCAGTTATGGTGTTATGTACTTTCAAGGAAGGTAGCCTAAAGTAATAAAAATAAAAAACTTCGCTGCATTGAAGTAATTAAAAATAAGGGGATTATGTTCTTTAAATATTAATTATTTTATTCTTGTCAGTCATTGCATCAATTTATTCAGCAGGTAGAAAAATTCGTATGTGCGACGAAAAAAGAAACAAAAAAGAAATAATAGTGTATAGTATAGGCACATGTAAACCGCAAGAGTCTTACATTGTTGAAGCAGTTTTTGGTGTTTGTAATTTAAATTGTAGTACACTAATTGTAATTTAATTGTAGTTCCTTTACTTCATGCTTCTTGTATGATCTTTGCTTCATATGAAGATTGTTAGTTCTAAGAACCCGAATTGTATTGAAATTTTGAACCGTGTGTATTGAATAGGTCAGAAAATGCAAATTTGTAAATTTAGTAGCCAAAGTTGGTATAAATTGTGTGTAAATTGCTGGTGAAGCATTTATATAAAAAATTGAGTTTTTTTAAATAAATCGAAATCAGTAATTTTTGCTTTTTCAAAGACATTAGTATTCTAATTGTTATTGGTTATTTTTCATTAAAAAATTGTTTTAATAGAAAATAATTACTTAAAAAATTTCAAACGGTTTCTATGACCATCAAAAGTTAATAAAAGGCCTAGTTTCACCATAAGTTTAAAAGCTTATCAGCACTTATGATCCGAGCCAGGTGTGAAAAATCAATTTTGAGTTTTAGAATTTTTTTTATTGGAAGTTGTCTCTAATATTCTAAATATTCCTACCGAGTTACTAATTAATATTTATTTGTAAATTTTGTATACTTTGTCCGTTTTTTGAACGTCCAGTTGCTTTCTTCATCTTTATTATCTCATTAGCAGCCTACTGTGCTGGGTAGCAATAAAAGATGTGTAAAAGCTTCTAGAGAAAGGTAAAAATGAACTTTGTATGGTAGTTGCAGGTATAAACCCTTTTAATGTGCAAAATATCTCAAAATATTTAAATTTCTTAACCTTTTAAATGTCTTTTACTTTTTACAGGAAACATTAAAAGGGTTTCTCGGTTTATATACCTGTTTTTGCCATAAATGTTTATTTTTACCTTTTTCTTGAAGATTTTACATGTATTTTATTGGTACCTAACATAGTTAGGTAATGAGATAATAAAGATCAAGAAGGCAACTTCACGTTTGAAAAACGGACAATCTATACTTTTAATTTAATTTTAATGTTAAGTCATAATCAAAAATAATTCGTTAACTAGTAAGTCTTCATAGTTGTCTTCATGTATGTAGTCTTCAAGATGCAAAACTAGGCTCAACATTTAGGAAATATATTTTAATTTCTTTACAAGAAATTACAGTGCAAGTCTTTTTGTCTAACTTCCTTACTTTGTAACAATTATTTGTGTAACAATTTCGAATTTTATATAATTATGTGCATGCTTGCTCCATCTACCTTTTAAAAAATACAACAATTTAAACAATTGCAAAGAAATGCACCAAACAAACTATAGATGGAGAAGGCATGCACATAATTATATTAAATAAAAATGTTGCTCTAACACAATACTTAAACTGTTCAATAACAGGATTACATGAATTCAAAAAATAATTTGTTACTGGAAAAAAAACTATGAAGTACTGAAATAGCTAGTTGGTCGCAGTTGGTCGAGAGAAGAGAAGCGATTAAGTCGATGGGGTTAGAAAAAATCAAGGATCAGTAAAATAGTCTTTTGAGTAAAAAATAGCAAAAGGCATTATGCAGATAATTTATAAAATATCTTAAATAAGAATTGTTAAAACAAGTTTAATTTATATTTTTCAAATTTTGTAAAATAGATTTCTTTAATAAGTAATTTTTAGTTTATTTCTATTATCATAGATGGCGCTAGTTGTTACATTTGCGGTACTATTTAAAAATATTTGGGTGTAAATCAATTGATTTTTCAATTTTTACCATTATTTACTTTCAGTTGAACGAAAAAAAATTTTTAAGTAATTAATTAAGAAAGTTACAGATTTCTATAACGTGGTAATTCGTAGTAATCTGTAAATTGTAATAGGCTCGTAAAATAACGTGCAAAATAAAAAAATTACAGGATCAATAACACAATAACAGTGGCGTTTTTCCTTAATTTTATCTTGAGGAAAATAAGGTGGAATGCGTAATAATATATCAATGGGTTTTTTTATCTAGTAGTTTTAGAAATGAAAATGTAAGATAATTTTGTTAATACGTAACGGTGAGATCGTCACGTTTTCACGTGGGAATTTAAAATGAAGCAAACAACGTGATACGCGTACACACGTTGTAAAATAATTAATATTTATTTATTATGTATACATTTTATTAAACGGATCTTTAAATCCCAGACGTTCGTAGAACTTGATGGTTTGATGCGTTTATGGTTTAATGATCTGTGAGGGACGTCATGGTTGTAGAGCGGGTACAGTTACTCGCCCCGATGTATGAATGGCCGGTAAAGGGCGTTGCTCTTGGGCGGCGGCACAACCCCCACCTTAAGCGCGGGAACTAGCAGTCGGCACGTTGTGCAATATTTGTTGTTTTTGGCAGTAGTAAGCGTTGGAAAATAGAGTTACATGTGCTGTAAAGTGGGAGAACAATCAACAAGGACGCCTTTAATACGGGTTTAAAGTTTGTGTACGAACGTTGTTTTTAATGTAGATCGATTGTTGTTGTTGTTTTTAGTGAAAAATAATAATTTGTTATTGGCGGTTGAGGACTTCAACGTAAGTAGCGAATTAGGCGGTAAATTGTGCGTACGAGATGTTTTGTAGTAGAAGAATGTTATTGCGTATTTATCAATATGTACTGTTTTGTGTACATGCGTGACGCTTCATAGCCACAGCCTTGTTATCGAATACTATACGGCAGCGCTTGCGCGTTTGTTGTTTACAACTAGTCGTAGCCGCAGTTGTACGTACGAAGTAAAACTACGCAGTTGAACAATTTGGCATTAAAGTTTAATGTAATAGACAAAGACGCACTGTAGTCTACATGTCTACTGCCAGACAGAAAAGTCCAGACGTCTACAAACACATGACCGACCTCGGCAAGATGGATGAAAAGAGTAGTGTAGTGTGTGTGCTATAGTCGAGAGTCAGTAGTCAAACACAACAGTGCATTATAGTAAAAAGTGAAGTAGAGTGGATGGACGTTTATAATCTGCTTT
Source organism: Malthinus seriepunctatus (assembly GCA_963924605.1). NCBI lineage: Eukaryota > Metazoa > Arthropoda > Insecta > Coleoptera > Cantharidae > Malthinus > Malthinus seriepunctatus. The sequence continues at coordinate 2,547,104 of OZ004603.1, forward strand.
GCGTTGCAACAACAACGCATACCAGCCAAGTGTAGTTAGTTGTTTTGGTAGCTGCGAGGGAATGTTTGTCTGTCTACTAAGTTAGTGCGTGTCTGGAGCTATTTACAGACATTCTGGTTTCAAATATCGGCTCTTACATGTCCAGTCTGTTTACAACGCAGCAGGAAACGCTACCTTTCATTGACCTGGAATGTTGACGTGTTTTAGTGTTTTAAAGTATTGCGCATAAGGAATTTGTGCATTATTCTCGTAATAAACCTATTTTAATTAAATTTTATTACTACGCGCATGTTAAATTAATAAATAGTGAATGAGACAATATTACCCGTTCTTTAGATCGTAGTAAGTAAAATTAGTTTTGTTGTTTATTTTGCGTCGTAATTTTTAAGCGATCGATGTGTAAAACAATCGACCCATGATGTCGGTAAAGAGCTCCAACCCAAACCCCGGTAATGAAACCGTGGTACGCGCGGGTTACCTCAAAAAGTTAAAGACCTGTAAAAAGAAGTTTTTTGTGTTGCGCGCCGAAGGACCGGAATCGTCGGCTCGTCTGGAGTACTACGACGCAGAGAAAAAGTTCATCAACGGCCAAGCGCCCAAGCGTTGCATTCCTTTAAAGACATGCTTCAATATCAACAAGCGAGTGGATACAAAACACAAGCACGTGATCGCATTATATACCAAAGATGATTGTTTTTGTATCGGACTCGAATCCGAAGAAGAATTAGATGCGTGGCTAAAAGCTTTATTGTCGTTGCAACACGGAGAGGAGGCGGCGGACGGCGAGACGCCTCGTCCCACGTTTGGTAAGCGTCTAAGCAATATATCACTCTCAAGGTCGGACGTAAATGTTTGCCACTTTTCGCATTTTTTATTTCAATTTACAAACATTCGCAGTCCCGACCTGCATTATAATTCTTCAATTGTATTATTTTAATCTCGCTAAATAACGTACAGACGCCTCAAACCCACTTATCTTACGTCTGATAACTCATGTTCCTTTTATCATTTCGATAAGTTTTACTCGAATAACACGCTGTCAAAGATACACTGAGAAAAAACTTGATTACATGTCTCACAATTTTTATAATCGAAACAATTTTTCTTGTTTACCAAGCAAAAATTTTATAAACTCAACTGTTACTTCATCCAAGGCTACAAAAGTTCCAGTTCAAGAACTGTCAAAATGAGTAATAGTATCTTTTTCAAAAATGGGCGGGAAAGCTCAAAATAGGGCTGATTAAATTCCATATCAATCGACGCCTCCCAAATATGAAAAAAATCAACTCGTACGTATTAGCTATCAAAAGGTGATAAAAAATGGGCAATAAAATTGCCCCTTCTCGTTTAAATTATAATTGCATAGTAGTAATACCTAATATATGCTACGATGCTAACCAATACTACTTTCGTAATACAGTACAACTCCGTTATAAAGAACCCTTTTATAACGTTTCTCTGGATATAACGGACTTTTTTCCGGTTATAACTTACCAAATTTTTCGGCCCCTGATGGTACTTTATAACTGGGTTCTACTGTATTTATTGGTACAAATTCACGTTTAATGTAGCTTAAAAAATCAATTCCCAAATACAACAATACCATAATTATTGGTGTGGGAGACCTTATATTTTTTAAATGAATGACGATAATACGTTTCAATGAAGTAGTATTGATTTAAACAATTGACTATTAAACAAACGATACAAAAACAAATTGTTTAAAACAAAAGAACTAAACAAAGGCTTGTTCAAAACAAAAGGGCAAATAAAACCAAAAAAATGCTGCTGCGAATATGGCGTTGGGGTTGTCGAACAATAATTAAAGTTGAAAACTTCAAAATATCCCCTCCCCCTCCAATTGTTGCTATGATTAGATCTTATCTTTTTGCGTAAACTAAGCACAAGTGGGAGGTTATTGCCCAATGAGTTCAACTTCCTCGAGATGACCGGACATCCAAAATATTTTCCTCCAAAGTCTGTCACAGGGTAGGTCGTTGTTTTCAAAATCGGTTCGAACTAGAAATAATATTGTAACAAAATTTAGGTGCTAAAGCTCAAACAGGATCCAAGTTGTTCTCGCAAAATATTTAAAACAAAATCTGTTTGTTTACTATAGTGAAGTGGGGGTAATTTTTAATATCGTAGTTGGAATGCCAGAAGTTGTTGTTAACTGTGAAATAAACAAAATATTTTTATATGAACATAAAGTAATAAATATGTATACGAGGGACTTTAAAAAAAATTTTGGCAGTAATTTTAACTTTCGAAATAAAAATCATACCAAAAGTTCCCATTCCCTGTAATAATCAATAGTTGATTCATCAAATTATTACAACGTGTGAATTTTAAAATAGCCACGAGTTGTACACTATTATAACTTGATAACTCAACCCCTCATAACCAAAAAACTTCGATATTTATAATTCAAAACAATAGCCCACTATTATTCAACAATTATGTTAGTGAACGAAAATGGGGCTGATTTCAAGCACTTGTACAATTTCGCCCCAAAAATTGTAATTGAGTTAAAAAAAACTCAATGGAAGAACCCGCATTTTCAGATGATTGAAATGTCAATTTTTATGATCGAATGAAATCAAAATTGAAAAGATAAATTAAGGAATGATTTATTTAAAAATAAGTCATTGTTAAACGATTGTAATTGGAGCTAATTTTTTGCCATATTATGGTGTTTAATTGTAGCATTTTTCAGTTAATGTATCTGTTGAAGGAAATGCTGTCCTGAATATAACCGTAAGATCCGTTATTTGAGAGGTGGGGAATCCCCTAATGGTTCATCAAAACTTTTGAGCTCTTTTAGATGACTGAGAGGCTTAAAATTGTTCTCAAGCTGATAGAATTTCTGTCCAAACAAGAAATTATATTTTCTTTCTTTCAGAAAGGCGGTTGATCATATTTGTGGTCCAATTTCTTGATTGAAATATCGCTGAACATTTTGAGTTTTGATCTAAACGTGACACTACGAAGGGAAGCGCGGAGGACCTACCCAAAACGTAGTAAATAAATGATATCGGCGTCCTTTACTTACTTTTTTTGTAGAAAATGATTATTTGATTACGAAATAATTATTTGTTGTGTAATTAAGGGAGGTCGTTATTATGTGAACCCCTTAACAAATACTATAACTTGCACGTTAATGTTAGCGTTAATTACTTGTAATTCGTACATAATTTTTAATATCAATAATGCATTGGTTACCTTCCAATTGTGGTAATTATTATGTCATTTGACAAAGCATCAGTTGCGCGCATACTTTTCCTTGATAATGAATATTTACGTACATCAATGAATTATTAAAATTACTATTTTGTTTGTATCAACGCAATATGCGTAAGTAACACTTAAGTATTTGTCGTAATTTTCAATATCGGTTAATGTTTTATTTACTTTTTGTATTGATTATTTGATTGAAAAACGTGTAATTAACACATAATATTTTACGTTATCATCCTACCCCCACCCTTTCCAATGAATAGCATTTTAAATTAAAATTGTTTTTATCGTGAAATTACATGACGTCTTTGGTGCAATTTTTAAATTTATTACGTGTCATTCATAAATATTGTTTAAATAAATACCTTGTTGGATTTTTGTGGCGAAATTGCACCACTAAATATAATTACATGATAACGAATGTAAATATTCATATGCTAATGTACTCGTAGACTTTGAATGTTGTGCGTATTTGGGATTGCCCACAGTATAAAAATATGCCATATCATATCCGTTAGGTCTCTACAAAAGTCAATGATCAAATTAGGTGATTGCCTCCAGTGTCTGACCAAATCAGACATACAGACCAGCGGTGTTGGGTAGTTTGCTCACTAATCTGGCGTTTTGTGCAGGAAGCGCTCTGTAAACTACGCCTGATTTGATCAGAGCGACTGCTGGGCCCATTAAATCAAATCGTCTGTAAGCTGTAAGCAACGTCCGATTTGATGACACCGAAAATTGGGCCGTTGAAAAGACCTTGGAGCTCTGAATTTATTCTGAAATCTTTTCTTGTTCTCTTCTTTTAAATATCCTCTGAAAGGCAGAAACAATTGATTTTTGATACAAAAAAAATTTCCGTGGGCTTTAAAGTTTCATTTTACTCTCTTGTTTTACAAGGTGTAAAAACTTGAAAGTTGAATGTAATTTAAAGTTTGTTTTAAAAGTGTCAAGTTTGGTATTTGAAAATTGGATTATTGTAAGTTAAGATCAAAAACTACTTAATTATCTGTATGAGAACATGCTAAAAGTTTTTCCTCTTGTAAACTACCCTTGTTTTACTCTTTTTTAAAATTCATTTTCTGAAGTGGTTGTGATGTTGATTTTTAATTTAAAATTTATCGCATGATGTTACTTCAGTAGATATTGTTTTGTGTTTTAGAAAATTCAAGAAATATCAATTGCGTCCAAAAATTGTTAACTGTTTCTACTTATCCACCTGTTGGACTCTTTACCCTTCCGCTAATGGCCTTGTTTGTTTGTATTCGCCTTTTACCCTGTTTGTTTGTTCATCTATCTGTCTGCCAGTCAACCTATTGGATCATTGACTTTCCTGTTCATTGCCTTGTTTATTATTCGTTTGTATTTAGTTCTATCTGTTGGTATTTGGGTTCGTTCATTTTTCATTCGCCGATGTCGCAGTCCGTCCTTTCGATTCTTTAGGAAATATTGGGAGTGTGGCTAGCACACGAATTTCTCCAACCTTTGATATACCGTGAAATTAAAAACTCCGATTCTAAACATTAATGTTGACTGTGACCTTATAATAATTTTATTTCCTATAAATAATCGAAAATCATAATAATAAACAAAAAAATACATATAAAAAAGGTTTTAAAATTTAAAACAATGTTATCATACTAATGCAGGAAGTTCATCAGACTGTTTTTATTTCTAAAACAAATAACATTTCTTTTTTAATTACAAATTGTCTTGTGATTGGGAAATGTTATGACGCATTTGTTTTTGCGAAAATAAAAATATAATAATTTCGTCTGCAATGAATGTGCAAATAACTTTGTTTACTCGTAAACTTTCTTTTTAAAATGAAAACCATTCTGATTCATTGCACATGTTCTTAAAGAAGTTCTTCTTACTCAATTCAACTTTCAAATATTTTTTTGGATACTTTTTGATTATTATATTGACGTTGTTTGTTTATTATTGTTATTATTTGTTGTATAAATTTCTATTGTAAACAAAATAACAGGAAATTCGAAATGTTTTGGTTGGTTAGATTGTTAATCCTTGGTACTTTTTGTGTGAAAATAATCCATTCATAATTTCGTTATTTTTTCATTTATAACCAATCGTAAAATGTACAAAAACAGAAACTTTTCATTGCAACTCTGAAGCTGCATGCACACTATACCTATCGGCATTGCCAAAATAAATAGACGTCCCCACTAATATTGTACTTATAGAATCTATTTGTACGTTCGTACTCTTTATTAGTAGAATAAAAGCATCAGTAAACCAAACTTCTACTTGTGGGTGGCTCGGTACTTCCCCGCTACGCTAATCGGCACTGCTTCCTTTGACATATCCACGAGCATATCCATATTTGTTCGGCTTCGTCGATCGGGCCAGTGGATGCAGCTTTAAACCCTCGTTTAAACCCTAAAGTAAGTCAAATTTTGAGCTTCAAGGAAAAATTTAGAAAATAAAGAACTTGACCCTCCCTCCTTATTTTGGCATCGTTTTGGCACTATCTCAAACAAATTGTAAAAATATAGGTTAGCTCAAAATAAACTTTTCTTAAAATTAAAATTATTAATGGAAAAAATTATTGGGGCTTTCGCTGAATTTCTAATTTTTTTGTAAATTTTCAATTGTACATCATTGAAACTCCATAATAGTAAGTAAATAAAAGTTGGTAATGGGAACTTTTATGTCGGTTGTAAGGGTAGGATTTGTTGTTACATGCAGTAATAAAACCTGCACGTTTACGTTTTCATTTTATTTGACTTTTATTGCCATTGGAAAATGTGTCCTGCTTAGATACTGCAGTATTTTCGTTGTCAATACGGAAGGAAGCAAATATTAAATTTCCTGCATTTAAAAAAAAGTTGGCCCAATGTGGATTATTTCCATTTATAACTAACTTTATATTTAATTTTTCCACAGAACTTCAGCTTTTATGAAGGAAATTATAAGGTTTGAATTTAAGAGAGTTGGAAAATTTCTACCTACATTTAGAAAACATCTTGGTTTTGTAATATTTTCATGATCTATTAGTTACAGCCTGCTACTTTGTATTCTTTTTTATTGGATTTGGAGAATCGTGCAAAGATTTAATTCAATCACTTCTGATAGGAGTGCCACAGTTATATATGCGTATTCATTTCAAAGCAACACATAAATGTAAGAGGAGTACCTCAGGGTAACATTTTGGGTCCACCAATGTTTACAATACTACCTGTTAGTTAAAGGGTGAAGTGAAAAAGAGCAGTCCAACTACTCGGAACTGAATTCCACATTTTTTAGTTCAATTTTAATTCTTTTCTCCAGTTTAAGTAATTTTGACAAAAAGAGTCTTGAGAGAGACCTATTAAAAACTTTTTATGAACAAATGAAAGTCGTTTTCTTTTGAATTTCACTATAACCCTTTTAAAAAAGTATGTTGTTTTTAGTTCCAGTTCTGCCCAATTGAATAACTAAATTGTTTGGCCCCTTACAAAATAAATCCATACTTTTGTGCCGAAACCTTACAATTGTGTTTAAAATTTTAAAGCATTTATGTAATTTTGGTGTTTGTGGTTTATTTTAGTTACTTGGTGCTTTTTTATACAAAACACACATTCAACAGAATACAAAACGAAAGAATAGCGTTCTACTGTACTTTGAACCATTGTCTGAGTTCTAGGTGTAATAATAGATGTGCTTGTAATTATTAATACAACTGAAAAAAAATTAGTTAAACGTACATAGACGAGTAGACACAATTCCGACTGAATTAGAATTTTTTAAATCCTTATCAATTTAGTTTATTGTTTTTCTCTTTACAAGTTGTTGACTTTTAGGCAATAATGGAAAAATGTGGAATTTTTTTTTAATGGGAACAAGTTGAGTAACTTATTTTTTCTTTTATTTACAGTGATTGGTTATCTTACACAAATTCTTTCAATTGTTTAAATTTAGAAAAAGAAAAAGTGTCATAGGAAAATTTGGTTGCAAACACGTTTTTGAGGTTAAAGTATTTGTTGTTAAAAAGTTTTTAGTAACAGGCCTTATACAATAAAATTACAACATGTCTAATTAACGTCATTAAACGACAATTTTTTTCACGTAATAAAAATTGCGAGTCCAAGGTAAAATAAGCAAAGTGCGGCGCGTGCACGTAGTAAATAACTAATACATAATTATTTAAATAAACACAATGCAACTTTAAATAATGAATTGTATTTGCACTTGTTTGGGAGATTGACGGGTTAAAACTTTCTTTAATAGAAACCTAGAGGACAAATGAAAAACCATAATATTATAAAGAAATCTCATGGGTTTTTTTGTGCTTTAACAGTATGGAGGAGTTTTTAATTGGAAATTTGTGTTGGATAAAAGTCGGTTTATTCGAAATTAACGAATTCAGGGTCTTGAGGAAGTAATAATTCACTAACGCCAGACTTTGAGAACTCGGGTTTTAAATAATCACTGGCAGACTTGTAGTTCTTGAATTAATCGCTGACAGACAGACTTGTTAATCATTGTGGCATGTAGACAGGATTGAATTAATTACCGACAGATAGGCTTGAATTATTCTTTGGCAGGCAGACGGGCAGGCTTGAATTGATCATTGGCAGGCAGACAAGTTGGCTTGAGTTCACTCGCAACAGGCTTGAATTAATCGTGAGCAGGTCTGAGTTTACTACAGACGAGCATCAGGCTTGAATAAATCACTGGGTTTCACACACCGATCAAATTATCGTCCGATATCAATAGAGCCATTCTTAATGCTGCCCCACACGCACAGGCTTATTTTTCGATTTGACCTGTGCACTGTGCAAGCGGTCTGCACAGGCCACACCCGATGGTAAGGCCTGTGTCTATGGCGTAGCCTCTTTAAGACTTGTTGAGCAAGCACAAATAATGACTAGGATTTCTTGAGCAAGCCTCAGATTAGACTTCTTGAGCAAGGCCACATGTTGACCTGGACTACAAGTAAAAAAATTAAAATAGAATGACTTGGACTTCCTGACAAGCAAACAGAATGATTTGAACTTCTTAGGTAAACAAATAGAAGGACTTTGACTTCTTGGCAAGCAAACAGAATGACTTTAACTCCCTAGCAAGTAGATGATTTGGGATTCCTAACATAATTTTAACGACTGTGCAAGTGGACTGACGCGACGACTCACAACAAAACTCTATATTTTAGGTATAAAATCGTCAAAACAGGAAGTTCCCATTATGTTGGGTATTCAACGAGGTATTTTTTGCAACCGTTTTGGGTATCCACTGGTATAACTGGGGTGTAAACTATGCAGGGGTTGATTTTATCGCTTTAATTAAATTTCTTGTGCTTGTTCGTCACTTGTAGACATTTGAAAAAAATTTTCGTGGTGAAAAACTAGTAAATTTTGCACCTCACATCGCCCCTTTTTGTTAAAATAAATTAAAGAATTACTTACCATTTTTTGCTTTTTGATTATTTCGTAAATTATTATCGGCAAGTTTTATTTTAAAAATATTCAAATTTTCAAAAAAGAACAAAAATCACGTAAAATTTGCATAAAATACAAATTCTATTTAATTTAAAAAAAATTTTGGTATAGACAAGTTAAAAAGGTTTAATTAATAAGTAAAATTTTTTTTCATTGTAAAACAATTTATGAACCTTTTTATAAGTTTTTTATAACAGGAAATAACATTAAATACAACTTGGGGGCTCTTGTAAGGTGTTTCCAAAATTTCATACTGGTGTTATTGCACCTTTTCAGTTCATTTATCTGAACTACTATATTTCTACTACGTCGGTTTGGGTGTTGTGTGTATTTTAAATTTTAGTGTGTGTGTCGAAATAAAAAATTATTATCCGACCATAATTTTGTTGTTATTTTAAACTTTGATTTTTTTCGCCATCGCTGATGACCTTTGTTTATTTCACGATTAGGACTAAAATTAAAATAGTTGTCTTGTGGCTCACATGTTTTTTAAAATTCTTAAAAAGGTAACAAATAACAACATATTGAAAAATGTTACGAATGCGAATCATTGTACTTTTTGAACTATGGTTACATGGTTCATTACGATGCATGCTTGATGCGTGATATTTAGTTCATGTCATTTGTTAATAACTGTATTGCGGTTATAATGTTTGTAAACAAACGTTTTGCAAATTCCGAAGGATAATGGCTCAATACCACCATAGAATTTGTACTAACTAATCATAATTTCATAATCACACACTTTAATTTATTTAGATGCCCATGAGAAACTAGAAAAAAAGCGGAATTGAGTGTGTTTTGTTTGTATGGTGCGTGTGTGTGTATACGTATTGTATAACTATTTAAAAAAGTTTTAAATGAATGGGGTCTTGAAAGAATGTTGAACGAACTCGTCTTTAATAACTGTGAATGAAAGGAAACTGTTGTGATACTTAAAACTAACAAGTGAATAAGTTGATTTTAAAGGGGAAAAATGTACTTCGACTTAAAAGAGCCTAAATAAATGACCTAGAAAAAAACAGAATACGGTTTAATTTGTATTATTGTTTTGAGTATGTTTAAAATTATTCCTTTGAAATGGCTTCCAAGAGGAGCGCCTTTGAAGATGTTGTAGAAAAATAAATCAAACCCATCGGAAAACCCAAAGTTCGAGTTAAAGCGTTTCCAGATAACTATGAGAGGTTTTCGATTTTTTAGAAAACTATTTTCTATATTTGAGTTAATTAACCGAATTCTAGCAGTTTTTGTGCACTAAGAAAAACTGAGGTTTTTCAAGATCTGTGAGAACATTTTTGAGGTTTTTGAGTTTACGACTCGACTCGCTTTATCATTTTTAAAAAATAAATTTTTTTCTGGAATTAATTAGAATAGTAGCAGTTTTCGGCTACATTTGGAAAATTTAAGGTTTTACTAAATTTATTTGAAAGTCAAGCAATTCGTTGAGGTTTGGTAGAGGTCTTCGTCTTTGTGGCTAACCTAATGTTTATGATTTGTAAAAAATATTTTTTTTCTGCTCGAATTCATGAGAATCAAAGCAGTTTTTAGCCAAATTTTTAATAGCTGAGGTATTATGAAAATTATATGAAAAGTCAAGCTTCTCTTTAAGGTTTGGGAGGGGTCTTAGGCTTTTTGTGGCTTAACCTAACGTTATAAATTTGAAAACATACTTTTTTTCTGTTCGAATTAATAAGAATCGAAGCAGTTTTTGGCTACATTTAAATATCTGAGGTTTTACTAAAATAATGTAAAAGTCAAGCAATTGCTTGAGGTTTAGTAGAGATCTTAAGGCTCATCTTCAAACACAGACTTGCCCCCCCCCCCGAATGCTCCGTTTGGCCTGTGCAGGCCGCCTGGACGCTATGTCTACAATACTCTGGTTTGGCCTGCACACTGCACAGGCAAGCCGGAAGGCAAGCCTGTGTGTGAATACGAGCCTTAAGGCCTTGTGGCCTAACCTAGCATTTATGATTTGTAAAAAATAATTTTTTTTCTGGAATTAATGAGAATCGAAGCTATTTTTGGACACATTGTGAATATCTGAGGCTTTACTAAAATTATGAGAAAAGTCGAGCTTCTCTTTGAGGTTTGGGAGGGGTCTTAGGTCTTGTGACCGTACCTAACGTTTATGATTTGTAAAGAATAATGGGGAATTGGACACTTGTTTTTTTATTTTTTATTTTGAAACTAGAGTTTATTTTGATCTCATAGCATTTTTTATTTTTTCTCTAACTCGAATATTAAGCCCAAAATAAATTTTTTAAAAACGCTGTGACGTAGCTACTAATATATATCCAGCTCTCTTCTTACTATAGAAAGAAATATAGAAGATATATATTAGTAGCTACGTCATAGCTTTTTTACAAAAATTTATTTTGGGCTTAATATTCGAGTTAGAGAAAAAATTTTAAAAAGTGATAAGTTTTTTGTTTAGTTCTTTACGTTTTTATAGAAAAAAGTACAAAATTCGATTGTAGTCCAGTTCCCCATTTTTTTCTGTTCGAATTAATGAGAATCTAAGCTATTTTTGGTCACATTGTGAATATCTGAGGCTTTACTAAAATGATGTGAAAAGTCAAGCTTTTCTTTAAGGTTTGGGAGGGGTCTTTAGGTCTTGTGAAGTTAGCTAACGTTTATGGTTTGTAAAAAATAATTTTTTTCTGCTCGAATTAATAAGAATCGAAGCTATTTTTGGCCACATTATCTGAGGTTTTACTAAAATTATGTGAAAAGTCAAGCTCGTCTTTGAGGTTTGGGAGGGGTCTTAGACCTTTTGTGGCCTAACCTAACATTACAAATTTGTACAAAATAATCTTTTTTTTTCTGCTCGAATTAATGAGAATCGAAGCAGTTTTTGGCCGAATTTTGTATATCTGAGGTTTTACTAAAATTATAAAATATTAAATACTTTGATATTGATTTAATTCTCAGTAGAGAATTTCTATGAACGGCGCCTTATTCCAATAAAGAAAGAATATGCTCTTTGGTAGTTGGTAGTTCCCAGTAAAAAAATAATTGTTATCAAAATACTTCAACTGTGGGAGTGACGTGGTCTAAAATGTTCGCCTAATTAGTTTTAAGCTTGACAAATATGTTTTTTGTGTGTAAATTTCAACTTAAACCTTATCAATTCTTTTGGGGCTCCCCCTTATGTGTCATGGTATAAATTTGTAACTGTCACAGTTGATTAAATAAACTTCCAAATAACGTATGCAGACTTGCTCCAGAAAGAATAATCACCCTCAAAAACCCCCAAGACATGTTAAATATCGACGTTATTATAAATGAGGTCATTAAGTTTGCCCTTAATTTTTCACCCTTAGCAGTTGTTCCTTAACAATTTGTTCCTCCCTTACTATTATACATAGTTGTTGTAGGTTTGATTTAATGGGATTTTGGTGAATTTTTGTTCTTATTTGTGGAGACGTCTTCCACCTGTTTTATGGTCTGGCGATAATTTTAATTTCGCATTGCATTTTTAACAGAAACAACAGATTTTTATTAGTTTGTTTTTATTATAGTGGATACAGTTAGTTTTTGCTATGTTTGACTATTATTTTAATTTCTAAATTTCTATTTGATGCATCTGTCTCGTGCTCTGTTCTCTTGTGCATGCGTTTGAATAAATAACGCATAAATAACGTTTTCGCGGAGGGTTTTTTAAAATTTTATTTATTAACAATTTTTATCAACTTTGTGTGAGTGTGAGAAATTTAGGTTGAGGTGGTTTATTTATTTGGCATTCGTTCAATTTGTTCCTCAATTTTAACCCTAACCCATTGACATACTTTATCGCCATATTGATTTTTGATAAAACTTGTTTAGTTTACATATTTCTAAGAATTTAATATTTTTTGTATATCTCATTTTCCAAAAATTATTTCATTTCCTTTCCAAAGATTTGTTTACACAAAAATTTCTCGGTAGCATTAGTAATTATTGTTTTTCCTCATTTTTTATTATTACTTTTAATTGAAGTTTTGAGAAACAAAATAAAAGCTATTTACATTTTTCAGAAAATTTTAATTAATTTCAAGTTACTCATATCAGTATCCTGAAAGGTTATTTTTTGAAATATTGTTTATTTCCATACCCTTTGTCTTGCTTTGAAATTGTGAATTTTTTCTCTTGATGTGATTTCAAAAGAAAACCACCAACAAAGAATAATCCCCCCGCATTTTTCTGAAAATGATAAAGAAAATTTTGCGCAATTGATCCGATTTTATTATTGCATGACGTTAATAAAAATTTACTTTATTATTATCCAATCAACATTTTCTACTTGGTAAATAATTTTATTCGTGTTGATTCTATTGCGCGAGAAAATTGTATTGTTTGAACTTTAATATGTTTGTTTACCGGATTTAACGTCATCCAACAAATTGGCTGTCTTTTATATTATTTTTTTTATTAAAAAAAACAGTCCACGGTTGTCACAATCTAACAGAGCTTACATTTTTCGACTTTTACCTTCGAATTTGTTTATTTTTGATAACAAAAAACTATTCGTAATAATGATATTCATCGTCGCACAATTTCCTGACTGCACATTTGTTTTGACTAGATGCAAATTATCGTGACATTTTTGTCACAAAGCCATGCATACACATACAAGCGTATACGTTGTGTGGAATTTGGCTTAAATTTCGTGATATCATCTCAGTTCGTCCTAAGCAGACAAAACATTTCGCTATCCTTTTCCATAATATAGTCCAGTCACTTTAACATTTATTATTGGAATAATTGCCAATAGAATTAATTTTTGCCCACGTCTTCTATTATTAATTTTAAGTAATGTGAAAAGTTTGCTTAAATTCAAGTAGGAGCTTCCCAAAAGTTCTAAGGCTATAAAGGGTTTTAAAATGTATATTTTTGCGAATATCTTCGATATGGTAAAGTTTTTGGTAAAATAGATGATACGAAATTTTAGAGCTTTAAATTCTATACTAAAAAGATAATATTCATTTTTTCGTCGTGTCACTATTTTACCCGTAATGCGAGACGGAAGTTCGGCGCCTCACGCGGGTCTACGCCCCCGTATACAAATAATTTAAAATACTTATTTATTAATAATTATTATGGATATTTTTATGCCGGTTTACCAGGACAGAAAATATTTCACATAATCAGCATAATCATTTAACCCTTTTTTGAGCATTGAATATTTTCTAATTACATACATCCAAGAAGTCCTCACTAAAGAGGTCAAAATGACTGCTCCAATATGGCGACATGGTGATGCGAATGCCATACATATTTTTTACAAAAATTGCTAACTCTCACGATTACACTTTGAAATAATAGCGAACGTAAGGTTAACATTAAACGCCGCCATTTTGAATTTGCCATCTTGAATATGATCTGCACATTGTCTTATTAAAAACTTGAAAAAGTGTACTTAGAAACATCCTGTAGTAGAATTATATCAAAAACATGTTGGGAGACACGAGCCAACAAATCATTATTTATATTTAATACGTTGAAAATTAATATTAGTCACATCCAAATTAATGATTCCAAGTTTAGTGATAAGAAAATTTTTGGTACTGTTTTAAATTTAAATTTGTTTTCTTGACATATCCGATATTAAATTTTGTGGAAAATTTTGTATTTATGTACAAAAACATCATTATTTTTTGGGGGTGTTATTAAAAATCCAGAAAGAGCTTTTATAAAAGGACTTTCCTTTTAATCATATGTTTGTTTTGAACTTTGTACCTATATTAATATGTGTGTGGGTAGGTGAATTTTAAATCTCGTGCTCTTGTTTTGAACATTATTATTGACCCTAAAATGATTCAACTTCTCTTTAATTTATCTCTCTATTTAATTAACTGTAAGGAGAGAAATACAATTAAATGAATGATATGTGATAAATATATTGTTTAAAGTTCAATACGCAATATTATTCGCTCTTTTTGTTTTTGATTAATCATAGTTTAAACAAACAACAAAAATGGGTTAAATCACCTTAAAAATGATTTCGATAAAGTTGAAATTCCGGAAGTTCAAACTTGGCGATTATAAAGCCTCGAGTATTAAGTGTTGAAAGAAAAATAAATCTTAACAGAGTTTGGGGCTTTTAAGAGGATTTTCTTTAAATTTTTGTCAACTTTTGGTTTGTTATTTTTGGACGTGTGCGGGTGATACTGCATAATCCGTAAAAATTTGACTACACATTCTTGACAAAAATTCCTCAACATTCTCTATTTCATCTTTTTATATTTAGGAAGTGTTTGTAATTAGAGAAATATTTTTTCAAATATTCATCAACTTGTTGTGTTGGTAGTTGTTGCGTAGAGTGCAAAGTGCGTGGGCTCCTAATTATGCTAGAAATGAGGGTTCACTCTCTTAATTTAGGCCAATGGATTTTTGTGGCCGCTGTTTTTTTTACAAGGTAATGTCAAACCAACTGGGGCAATTTACGTGGTGCAATTTCCTTAAATGGGCACATGCACGCATTTGTCTTGGTTTTGAATCTATCTCAAGTTTAAACCCTTGAACTAGTGGTTTCTCTAACATCCTTAAAAGGATTCCAGGATACGAAAATTTGTTTTGTATGAAGTTTCTTACAATAACTTGTCAATTTTTGCTTTTTTAGTGCGTGAGCTGTTTTTTATCAGGTGATATGCTGATTTTTGCTAGAAGTTGGAGTTCAACATGTTCTGAACATTGCTTTCAACATTTATTTGCTCACAAAGAGAGTTTATACTTATTCAGAAATGTAGTCTTTAAAATTTCTAAATTTTGAGACTTCAATGGTTCCACGTGGAGACCAATTATTTTCTATCGATTTTAAGGACGTGGGAGTTTATCTGTAAGAAGGAAACACGTGTTTGACGTTTCCGAAATTTCACCTTATCATCATTAGTTTGAAAGGTTAAGCAATGGTGGGATTTGAATAAGCACTCAGTTTTGAGTTCTTTTTATCGCCTTTTGACGTGAAGACCAATTATTATCGATTGATTTTAAGGATGTAGTAGCTTATCTGGAAGAAGGAAACACGTTTTTCAAGTTTCCAGATTTTCACCTTATCATCGTTAGTTTGAAAGGTTAAACAATGGTGGACTTTGAATAAGCACTCAGTTTTGAGTTCTTTTTGGCGTGGACACCAATTATTGTTGATTGCTTTTAAGGATGTAGTAGTTTATCTGATGTAAGAAGGAAACTTTTGAAGTTTCCGGAATTTCACCTTATCATTATTGGTTTAAAAGGTTAACCAATTATGGGTTTTGAATAAGCACTCATTTTTGAGTTCTTTTATGACTTTTTGGCAACAAATATCAATAAATTCATGTGCTCAAGAAGTTTAGCGATTTTAAGTTGAAGTGGCTTTCGAGGAGCTCCTGAGAGAGCGGTTGAACTGTTTTGGGGTTGAAGAAGAATTTTTAAAATGTTTTTCTTTGTATAGGTAGCTTCACAATAGAAATTGTGTCGTTTTAAGAAATGTTTTTCCGTTTTGTCCAATTCTTTACATTTTGCTACACTCGACATATTTGAGGCTTAAAAATAAGTCCATGCTTTTAATTCGTGCTTAAAATTTGTAGAAATAAGATTATTAGCAGATAAAATATATATTAAAACTAATCATTTGTTTTGATTGTTGTAAACTCTAGAGTGTTTGAAACTTGTGCAAATACTTTAAAGCACTTTTCCAACTATTGATTGATTACTTTGCAATTTTTCATCCAAATCTAGAACTAGAATTTTTTCAAAGTATGTAGGTAATACCAAGTAATACATTGCTATTTTTCCTGTAGTGTTTCATTCATTTTTAATTTAAAAAAAGGGGAGGGAGAGGAAGTTCTTGTTTTTTTACCAGAAAAGTAACCAGGTGAAAAACAAGCAATGACCCCTGTTTAAATTTCCCGAAAATTCGACCACTCACCAATGTTGGCCTTTTGGTGTACTACTAGTTTTTTGTCAGTATTTGACTTTTCAGTGGCTTACAAGAAAATGAGTATGAAAATGCTTGAAAATGACTAGCAAAACTATAATAAAGAGATGACGCTAAAAGTGAAAATTTCGAAAATTGTCATCACAGTTGTTTCCCATTTCTCACAGACATGACTTGTTGTTTTACCCTGTATTAGGGTTATTAAAAGGCCTAAAATATTGACAAAGCCACGCTTATTTAAATTCCATTTGTGCTAAATTTTTAACTTGATAATTAGATGTTAAGCAATTTATCGCATGTTTTCAACTTACAGCTGATGTAAATTATGAATGAGATTTAAATTTGTTGACCTAACTTGTTGGTAGCATTTATTACAAAAATATTTTTTTAATGTTTGTGAATATCATGTTTATTTCATGGTTTAAAAGACAGGAAAAAATCAAGGTTTTAATTAATTTTAAGCCGGAACTTTACAATTAGTACTGTTAGCTTGTTAGTTTGTTGTTTACTGTTTCTTATTTTTTTAAGTTCGTTAACATGTCCTGTTTTGGTTTAAAATTAATATTCCATAAGGGTAGGTGTGCACGCAGGTAAGTTACTTGGAATCCGAAAACGCTCATGCGCATCACAGCCCGAGCGGTTGGAAACGCGCCTTAAACCGTCCCTGAATTAAAGATGAAAGCGGGGGGTTGTTTTGCTCTATAGCAAGGATGCAAGGATGATACCGACTTTTTTGTAATAATTTTCTCGTGGTCATGATGTGATTAGTCATAGTTGTAATAAACAAGTTGTTTTCTACAAATCAAATGCTATTTTTAGAATTTGCGGCTTATTGCGAAATTTCCAAGTTTACACAAAATTGGGTAGGACTGGAAAATCATTTTTTTACCATTAGGTTAGTAACCAAATATTTATTTATTCAAGGTAACTTAATGGTAACTATTTAAAAATTTAAATAAAATTGCAATTTTTCGAAAATATTCAAAAATATGTCAACGGTTAAATTTGGAATTTTATTTGCTTACATCAAGATTTTGCTCAGACTGTTTGGCATTATGTAAAAATTTTGATTAATAATTCAGTGATTTAAAATTTTTTTAATTTCGTTAAATTATAATAAATATTACAGGAGTGCCAAACAATAAGCAGATATTTATTAATTTTTAGTTTCATATGCCAGTCTCCGCAGAGAAAATGTAATTTAAATTTGCACATGCCCTTTAAAAGTCTTCGACTTTATAATGGTGTGTTGCCACTAGTCCATCGGTCAAATGACAATTTATACAGATTTATTTATCCGAAATGGTGTTATTGTATCTACCTAATAGCTGGGCATACAATACTGTGGTTTTGAGAGATGACTCTATAGACACTAAATTTTGGATAAGGGCAGACATATTATAGGGATCTAATAGGAGGGCTCAGGAGGTTCGATGGACCGACTGGACTTAACTGGCTGAACAGGATGGTTTTGTTGTACCCATCTATAATCACATTCACACGTAGAATACAATGATTTGGAGAGATGATTCCGTAAACAGAAAACTGTGGATAAGGACGGTATATTACAGGCGGCTCGATGGAGTGAAGGTCATATAAGCTGACATAAGAGCCCATGTTCGGAGGAAATTCGATGGATGGACATGGGACGGACAAGGAAGCCTAACAGGCTGGGAGATGGATAAATTAGATGTCTTATAGAGGCGGATAGATAGAGATACTTTGACGGATACCATTGGCTGGCTGATTTGAGCATAAAGTATCAAGATTCAGATGATAGGGTAGATAAGTTAGACAAAAAGCTGCCAGATAATTCAGATTCCAGTCGAAACTTTTGGACTGTCTTGTTGGTCTATGCATATAGTGTAGACGCACCATTAGACCAACAGATTTAATTTGTCGGGCTTTTCTTATTTACATTTATTGTATAAAAAGTGGTTGTTTACAACAAATTACAAATATAATTTTTCCTCGGTTAAAATTAGTTTGAGCACCGTGGTTTGAGCTTTGATGTTAAAAATTTTTATAACCTCCCGAGTGTTGTTGCTGCTGCTTGGGAACTTCTTGGTGGTGGGGTTCATTAATTCTGCGATGACTGGCATTCTTCATGGGAATGAAAAGCTTTGCCGCGTGGTTTTGTTCTTATAATTTTAAATTAGCCGCTTATATTACTTCTTTTCTTTTATTAAGTTTGGTTTTTGTTTTAAAAGTTAATTTTATTTGATCCAATTTGAAATTACAACACACCAAGAAAGGAGGATGTACTTATAAAATATGATTGACTTGTTTACTCTTTTGTAGTAAACAAGAATTGTGAAATCTTCTACCTATTAATTACTAGCACTTTTATTTTTGCTTTTCTCGTAAAAGTGCAAATAATTTGTTTTTGTTGAAGATGGAGTTTTTATAACTTAATAGTTGCAAGTGGTAATTGGGGTGACCCCGCGAAAATATTGAAACTTTTTAAAATCGGATTTTTGTTACAACATTCTTAGTGATCATCTTGTATTAATGTTTTTAACATTTTTTTAACATTTTGTTCTTTAAATAGCCACTGGTATGTGTTAGTCATTTCCTCCCAGGTTAAATGGTACATTCCACTGCATCCTTTTTAAACGGCAATATAAGTGAATAACAAAAACAACTTTCGTCATTGCATAAATTTACACTTCTTGTTAAATCTTTCGGAATCTTTTATTTACATTATCTATATATAAAAAGTGTCCCAAATAATATATCCGGATATGTACAGATCGAATCAACGTGTCAAAATTATTTGGAGGATTTAGTAATGGTTTTTGAGTAGGTATCCGGTTAGAATAATACGTCATTTGGCTTTCAAAAATATGATGAAATTTGCTCCAGAAAACTGGAACAACAACACAAACACCGCGAATAGGTGCCAGACATATATTTCAAACTCCAATATAAATAAACATTGATACTAATTTCCTTATAAGTTGCTCATTAAGTGCACTTGTTGAAAGATTATTTTTCATCTCACAAATTGCGCAATTTAAAAAAAAACAAAATTTACCTCTTCAATCAGTCGAAAATTGTATTTCATTCCAAATGCACTGATTTCCAACAATGTAGAAGAGGGTTTTCCCCTTTTACCAAATACGTACTCGTGACGCACGCATTTTAAAACTTATTACTTCAGACTACTTCGAACTTTTTATTTTTTTTGCATGAAAAAGAGTAAACAGAAATTATTTTTGCAAAAAACAATAAAAAGCTGTGATGGATGTGTCTCGTCGATGTCACTTGAAGAACACAGAGTGGTACTATTTTAGTTTTGGGAATTTATAAAAATTTGGGTTGTTGATCTTTTCGCAATTTATTTGAAGAGATACTTCAAGAATAATAGTTTCTTGCTTCACTTGGAAATAAAAACAACTTCTCTAGCCCTCGACTAGTTTTTTTAGGAATGTTTTGGAAACCTAAGTCCCTCGGAGCACAATTTACCACAATTTATTACATGAAATTTTTGGCAAATGTCTTATACGTATTTGGATGCCTTTCTACCTCCTTGGTATTGCTGATGATTCTCTGATAGCCTCTATAGGGCAGCCTTCATGTATTTGGGCTTCCTCTTTCATTGTTAAAGACTGGAGTCTTCTAAAAAAATGCAGCAGCTCTATTAACCACTAAAAGGGACGACTCGATCTGAAAATGTTTCTATCACGATTTTCGTCTAAACGGTCTCTATCCTCAGTCTCTATAGGTCAGTCTTCATATACCTCTTTCATTGTTAAAGACTAGACTCCTGAAATAAAAAAACCAGCAGCTCTAATAACCACTGAAAGGGATGACCCGATCTGAAAGCGTTTTTCTCTAATGACTTTCATCTAAACTGTGTGCGATACTCTAGTGTTTTACCTTTATTGTTGATGGATGTGTCCTCTGAGAGAAGTACAACGATGATTCGACTACTGTGAAGGTGGAGTTCCATCCTGACTTCAGTTTAAGCCTAAATACCTTTCGTCCTGCCATCTGGTGGCAAGCTTTAGGTTTACTATAAGTACTCGCTAATTAAGAAAATCTGTAAGGTCACTTTCATCTGAATATGGCGTTTCAATTATCACGTGCCTTTCATCTAACCTTTTTTTGGACAACAATAACAATAAACAATGTCGTCCCTGACGTAGTTAAAATTGCACTTCCCTTGACTCTCTTCTCATATTTTCCCACGACTGTTTATCTGCTGTAATAATGTTTTTGTCTGTGTCTGTAACCTTCTTTACATTTGTTCCTGAGCTTCTCTTACTCAAGTTCGACCTCCTCATGAACCGAGTCACCAATAGGCTGCTTTTTGTGGCACCAAAGCGTTTCTAACAATAATTAAGAATACCTGGATATCTTGGAGCAAATGTGTTGAAAAATGTTAAATAGTCATGGATACGAGAAGTGAGTTAAGTACACGCTGTTCTTTTTGAGGGTCGTGGGAAAAAGCAAAATTTCGCTACGAGACACGTTTTTGATGGCTTTACCTTGTACTTTGGATGGTTTCGTTCTCGTTTCGTACCAAAAAAGTCGTTTTTCCTCGTGTCCATCAGTACTTCTATAAAATTTGAAGATTGTTTTAAAGGTTAGCCAAAACTATTCTTTGTTCTTCTTTATTTTAACAATCGAACATATTAAAATATATTAAAGGAAGGGGATGTTAGCCCTCGTAAAAATCTTTCAATTTTACACCTAATAACATGCCAAAATATTTATAACTCTAGCCAATAGAAGCAATAAACTTTAAATAAATTAATAAATGATGTTTAAAGTGATTGTCATTATTTATCGAAATGAAAGTGATTCAATTTTCAATAATTTTTTATGACCAATCAATTGAAAACAAAAAAATCATTTTCATTAAATTTGATTTAATTACCTATTTAAAGTATTAGGCAATAAATTTATTTCCTAAATTAATTGATTACGTAAACTAAAACTAAATTGAACAATTAGATTTAAATCGAAATTCAGAACACCCTCATCCCATATTGATACCCACTCCCTTCTCATCCTCCTCCTTATAAAGACCTTTCAAATTCAAACGTGTGGGCAATTTGTTTTTGGAGTAAAATTTCGGTTTATGAGCTTTAATGTTTGTTTTAGTTTTGTACACCGTCACGTGTTTGTTTTGAATATTCACGAAATTAATGTTTTGGATTAAAATCTCTTTTATCTTTCAAATTGACGTGGGAAAAAATGTGGCTTATTGAAGTTGGCTATTAAAACTTGCGTTAAGTAAGTTGTTTCTTCTCTTTTTTTTCAAAAGAACATTGCTTTCACACAGTCGGGCGGGAGCACCTTTTACCGACCTTTAAAAAATGTAAATAACAACAATAAGTAAAATAATGTTACTTTTTAAATTGTCGGCGTTATAAAAAAATAAGAAATTTTTGTTACACGCTTATTGTACGTGTGCACATCAGTATTTTGTATTGGCATTTTAGTTGCCCAAGTTGCATTGACATTTGTTTTGTCATGGTCGCAAATTTTGATTTTTATTTAAAGGAAAATTCTAGCACTTAAAAATTTAAAAAGTGAATGGTTATTGGCTTTTTGATTTGCGTCGTTTGATATTTAATGGCTGTAAATGTCGCTTTAGGTGGATACATTACGACTCGCTTATTAGGGAAAAAAGGAAGGCGTAAGATCACCGATTTATCAAGAATAATCAATCACTTTCCCCCGTTGTTATTGTATGAAAAGTAGTACAAGATTTTTGTCAAACTCCAAATTCGTAGTGTTATTTGTCAAAATTGAAGGGTTTTCTTATCAAACCCTTATTAGCAAACTTTTTCCACCACACAATCTAAAAAATTTTTCTTAAAAATTCCTCGTCTACTCGTTAGCGCCACTGATTATTGACAAACGTTTATCAGTAGGTTGTTTTGAGTATTCTACACATGTAAACAACTAATAAATAAAATAATTGTGATAAAAAATAAATTTTGCAATTTTTTATTTCCCCAATTAATATAATATTATTTATTATGTATATTTTTTAAAGAACTAGGTGTTGAAAAATTATGGCAAGGACAATCTTTAGCGTACACCTACTTAAATGTTTATGCTTTCAACTTGTCGTATTCTTACATCATTGTAATTTCACTTTTATAAATCCACATTTGATTATCTTGTTTAACACACAAAAATAATTTTAAAAACAAATTAAATTTCTTCAACACCCTAAATAACATTTTTAGTTCATTTCTCTTGTCAAGTGCCCAAAACTGGATTATTTAGTTCACGACCCATTTCCAAACTATTATTTTTATCAATTTTCAAAAGTAGAGGAGATTAGGTGCGTGTTTGATAAGTACATGTACTTCATAGACTCCATTTTGAATTACGGTGACATTGTAAAGCTTCTAATAAATTAAAAAAAAATAAAAGTAATACATAGTTCATTCATTACTAAACAATTTTGCTCAATAAAACTTCTGTTTCATCTCGAAAGTGTGTATTTATTGAACACAAATTACTTTCTTCTTATTGATTTTGAAACAAAATTGCACTTTTGATTAGAAAAACATACAAATAAAAAATGTAGATAATTTAATAATAAACAATTTTCATTCACAACTTTTTACTGTATCTTTCAAAATAAACGAGTTACAATTTATTTTATAATACAATAATACTCGGATACGAATAAGCAATTTTCCCCTAAATTAAATTAGAAATAAATTTATAGGGATATTGAAGCATTTTCTGAATGAAAATTAGACTTAATTTAACAATTCAACAATGTTGACTTCTAAAAATAAAGGAGTTCAGACTTTTCCAAGGCATTGGTATCCAAGAGGAACGATCTCTTCCGAGCTCAGTAAAAGCAAAACTATTGCCCTGACGTAAAAATTGTTTTAATAAAAATTATAGCTATTTCAACAATAAACAATTTTTATTTTGATTTTTTTTTCTTTTTTTCAAAAACAAGCGAGTTACGACTTTTTTTAAACACGCTTTTCGAGAGGTATTGTATAACGGTCTCTTCTGATTCTACGCTAAGTAAAAGCAAAACTATTGCCCTGACGTGAAAATTTTTTAATAAAAATTATAGCTAGTTCAACAATAAACAATTTTTATTTGAAATTTTTTTCTTATTTTCAAAAACAAGCGAGTTACGATTTTTTAAAATACTGCGTTTCGAGAGGTATTGTATAACGGTCTCTTCTGACTTTAAGCTAAGTAAAAGCAAAACTATTGCCCTGACGTGAAAATTGTTCTAATAAAAATTATAGCTATTTCAACAATAAACAATTTTTATATGAAATTTTTTTCTTATTTTCATAAACAAGCGAGTTACGATTGTTTTAAAACACTGCTTTTCGAGAGGTATTGTATAACGGTCTCTTCTGATTCTAAGCTAAGTAAAAGCAAAACTATTGCCCTGACGTGAAAATTGTTTTAATAAAAATTATAGCTAGTTCAACAATAAACAATTTTTATTTGAAATTTTTTTCTTATTTTCAAAAACAAGCGAGTTACGATTTTTTTAAAACACTGCTTTTCGAGAGGTATTGTATAACGGTCTCTTCTGATTCTAAGCTAAGTAAAAGCAAAACTATTGCCCTGACGTGAAAATTGTTCTAATAAAAATTATAGCTATTTCAACAATAAACAATTTTTATATGAATTTTTTTTCTTATTTTTAAAAACAAGCGAGTTACGATTTTTTTTAAACACTGCTTTTCGAGAGGTATTGTATAACGGTCTCTTCTGATTCTAAGCTAAGTAAAAGCAAAACTATTGCCCTGACGTGAAAATTGTTCTAATAAAAATTATAGCTATTTCAACAATAAACAATTTTTATATGAAATTTTTTTCTTATTTTCATAAACAAGCGAGTTACGATTGTTTTAAAACACTGCTTTTCGAGAGGTATTGTATAACGGTCTCTTCTGATTCTAAGCTAAGTAAAAGCAAAACTATTGCCCTGACGTGAAAATTGTTTTAATAAAAATTATAGCTAGTTCAACAATAAACAATTTTTATTTGAAATTTTTTTCTTATTTTCAAAAACAAGCGAGTTACGATTTTTTTAAAACACTGCTTTTCGAGAGGTATTGTATAACGGTCTCTTCTGATTCTAAGCTAAGTAAAAGCAAAACTATTGCCCTGACGTGAAAATTGTTCTAATAAAAATTATAGCTATTTCAACAATAAACAATTTTTATATGAATTTTTTTTCTTATTTTTAAAAACAAGCGAGTTACGATTTTTTTTAAACACTGCTTTTCGAGAGGTATTGTATAACGGTCTCTTCTGATTCTAAGCTAAGTAAAAGCAAAACTATTGCCCTGACGTGAAAATTGTTCTAATAAAAATTATAGCTATTTCAACAATAAACAATTTTTATATGAAATTTTTTTCTTATTTTCATAAACAAGCGAGTTACGATTGTTTTAAAACACTGCTTTTCGAGAGGTATTGTATAACGGTCTCTTCTGATTCTAAGCTAAGTAAAAGCAAAACTATTGCCCTGACGTGAAAATTGTTCTAATAAAAATTATAGCTATTTCAACAATAAACAATTTTTATATGAATTTTTTTTCTTATTTTTAAAAACAAGCGAGTTACGATTTTTTTTAAACACTGCTTTTCGAGAGGTATTGTATAACGGTCTCTTCTGATTCTAAGCTAAGTAAAAGCAAAACTATTGCCCTGACGTGAAAATTGTTCTAATAAAAATTATAGCTATTTCAACAATAAACAATTTTTATATGAAATTTTTTTCTTATTTTCATAAACAAGCGAGTTACGATTGTTTTAAAACACTGCTTTTCGAGAGGTATTGTATAACGGTCTCTTCTGATTCTAAGCTAAGTAAAAGCAAAACTATTGCCCTGACGTGAAAATTGTTTTAATAAAAATTATAGCTAGTTCAACAATAAACAATTTTTATTTGAAATTTTTTTCTTATTTTCAAAAACAAGCGAGTTACGATTTTTTTAAAACACTGCTTTTCGAGAGGTATTGTATAACGGTCTCTTCTGATTCTAAGCTAAGTAAAAGCAAAACTATTGCCCTGACGTGAAAATTGTTCTAATAAAAATTATAGCTATTTCAACAATAAACAATTTTTATATGAATTTTTTTTCTTATTTTTAAAAACAAGCGAGTTACGATTTTTTTTAAACACTGCTTTTCGAGAGGTATTGTATAACGGTCTCTTCTGATTCTAAGCTAAGTAAAAGCAAAACTATTGCCCTGACGTGAAAATTGTTTGTATAAAAATTGTAGCTTTTATAACGATTTTTCGAAAAATACTGTTTCTTTAGGAGGTATCGTATATTTCCAAGCGAAATCGAAGTTTTTTGTCACAGATTTAAAAATGGTCACATATTTAAAAAGTATGTGTCTATTCATCAACTGTCATTTCTGCGATTACTTTTGAATCAAATTTGAAGTTAATGGCGGATGTGAATTGTGTTTTTAAATAATTCAACAACGTAGTATTTTTAAAAAATCATTGCTTTCGTTTTAATGCTTCATTCACCTTATATACCTTATTTAGTCCGCCTCTGTTCTGTTTATAACTTTAAGAGAATTTATGCAAATTACATTTTTTGGTACAAAAATAAAACAACAACGTGGGATACTTCTAATTGGCCAAAAAATTTATATATTTTTTTTACTATTATAACATTTTTATTTGCACAGACTTGTTTGTTAATTTTTTTTTATTGTTTCATCCCCCTAATTTTGTGTTTTTTATTATTAATATTTTCTTTTATTACAAAAATCTGAAATTTTATGTTTAAATTAAACAACTGGTAGTAACGTAATGAAATCTTTAAATATTAAAAATAATAATATTGAAATAATGTACATAACACGCACATAGAATAGATAATAAAGTGTTAGATATTTCGGATATATAATTTGTTTACTAGTAATCTATTTCGGTGGGCGGAATCAATAACGGATGATTCTAGTAATAATTTCTTTCTATTATTATCTATATTCATTATGAATTATTTTTTTAAGGTTTGATTACGGAAGTAAATCACTTTGTTATTTTTATTACGTAATACGAAACTATTGCATGCATACAACGTGTCAAATTGCATATCCACCTAGGCAAATTTTACCGTATCGCAAGTATTAATTGTGGGATTGAAAATATATTATGTAAATTTCACAATTGATCTTTGATATCAACTACACCTTACGTTATTGATTTGTAGTTTTACACAATAATTACACGAGTTTTTCTTTAATTGCCTTTAAAATTGATTAACTCGCGTATGTGTTTCGTATAAATTACACTTGCAATTGGACATTTAATTGTACATTTTTTAAGACACAATAAAACAATATTGCCACTAAATTTACCTAATCATGACGTACCGTTTGATGAATGATGCAATTAATATACTTTTTTTCTTTGATTCGTTATATACAGCGTAGTCCAACAAACTTAGGTGCGTGCTTAGCTCCAACTATAGCTTCAATATTACAAATATCGAAGAATTTTGTTAAAGTGTGTTCACACTACATGATTTCTCATAGGAGAAGTCATATGACTTATAATAAGCTCAGTCATAGCAAAATAATAGGGAATTTTCAGAATAAAACTGTTGGTTATTTACTATATTTGGTTATTTACCCCAAATATGGTAAATAACCAACAGTTTTATTCTGAAAATTCCCTATTATTTTGCTATGAGTGAGCTAATTATTTTGCTATGATTTCTCATAGCAGATTTCTCATTCCTATGAGAAATCATGTAGTGTGAACACACTTTTAGGACACAATAATCATTTTTGAGATAGTTGCGCCACTGAGAGCTTACAAAAATACATTCAAACCATGAATTAAAGGGCATTTAAGCGCTTCTTCATTTTGAGGAACTTTTTGTCAAATTTTTGTGATTAGTTGCGCTAGTTGGGCGTGTATTTAAAAAATTTTTGGGTTGACAATTTTTTGTTTGAAAACAAATTTTCTGGTGGTAAACTTAAGGGTATGATTATGAGTTAAAGTGGCATATATTACATGCCGCACTCTGATAATCATTAATAGAAGAAAAAAAAAACTATAATTTTGTTATAAAAAACTTAATTACATACTGTTGTAATTTATTTTATAAACATCTAGCAGACGTAACAAAACTGTTTAATTTCTAAATATGTGCGACGTTACCATAAGAAACAACTAGAGGTTTATTTTTATAATTGTGCAAAAAAGAAGAGACAGTCGTTTGCTAAAAATAACCAAATGGTGAACGGAATAGAGGCCATGATGATAATAATACGTTTTAATGTGTCTGTATTTTTATTGAGTTAATTAAATACACACTGTATAGTTGTATCGTGTAGTTTTAAAATCCCTTTGTTATAGCGCCAAAAAGTGAAAATTAGATTAAGGGGGGTGGTGTTAGAAAGTATAGAAAAACAATCACAACAATGATATGGAGGAAGTTTTTGACAGGACGACACGACGTGTGTCGGACAAATTTTTTTTTAGATTGATGACAATCGTTTTTTCGCTAACTTTTTTATCAGTGTTATGTTATGAGTTATTTTTTTTAAATACCCAACGGACGTTTAGGTCACGCAAAACAAGCATGATTAGGATTTACTCTTTGTTTTTGTATTAATTTTTTTCTATGTGTAGTGAATTCGTTATAGGCGCCCTATAGTTTGGCATATAACCACTTAAAACGTCAATAATCTGTTTAGTACTCAGGTATTTCACTCATCGTACTGTTTAATGGCATCGTGCGGGTCATAAAAATTCAAGAGAGGAGTTATCGCCGTTGTCGTTTACAACGGTTCTGGAATTTTCTAATTATCTATTGCATAAATAAGCATATCGTATAGAAAGCCATAGGTCGAGGGGCTGGGAACAATTTGTTTCTTCATCCATTTTCTCATAATTTAAAACTTAACTACCCACAACAATTAAATAAAGAGGCAACTAAAAGAAAACGTTCAGAATTAACGGTTTTACGCGCCCTTTGAAGTTTAAACTAATGAGGCCTGTTTGTTGGGAGAATCGAACCCACTATCACTCTGAATCGAATCCAGAGCTTAGTTATTTTTTGCACATTTTTATACGAGCCCTTAACCTAATTTATGTCTTTTTTACAGAACACGTTTGGCAAGTCACGTTACTCAGTCGCGGATTGGGTGGAACAGGCGCTTTTGGTTACTATCCTAAAGGACAAGAATCTCCAGTTTTTCGACTATGTTTAACTGATAAAACGTTAAGTTTAATACCAAAAAATGCCGAAGAACCTCAAGCCGGTTTGGCTCTTTCAAGTATACGAAGTTGTGGAAGTTTGAAGAATTATTTTTATTTGGAGGTGAGTCCTTTTGATTTTGTTTAAATTTCCCAATTTAAAATAAAATTGTTTTAGGTTGGTAGATCGAGCGTTACAGGAGCTGGTGAGATTTGGATGGATACTGATGATACGAATATAGCAATGAATGTTCACCAAACTGTTTTTCAGTAAGTTGCTTATTTTTATTATTATTATTGCTATTATGTAAAAAAGTCAAGGTAAAATAGATTAAAAAATAGCTCCTATTATCGTACTTATCTATTCACAAATATTTTGTTAACTATTTTTAATATAATTAGTCTCAGGGTCGTCTTAAGGATTCTTTTGATCCATTTTATTGTTTTCTAGGCACTTGAAAATTATACAAAATCGAAGGTATTGGCGCCACCGATGATTAACACGAAATATTTATTTTCAAAACTTTTCCTATCTTTAATGTATACATTTCGAATATAAATATTTTCATTTCCCCAATGTCCAATTTATGGATAGTCGGTTTACAATATCGAATTGAAATCCTTGTAACAGTTTTAATTTATATATTTACTTTTTCATTGCCTCCAACCTGTTTTTGTTACACTGCCCCATACCCTTTTAAAGATTCTGATACTTTTTCTCCTCGTATTTATGATGGATTGGTATTATCATATTTGGAGTTGCTCCAGTGGAAGTTGTGCTCTCTCTGGAGACTCATTATTTTAATTTTGATTTAACTGCTTCATGCATTTCTAAAGTGCCTTGATGGTACCCACTCGCTATAAATGGCTCATCTGCTGTAACTCAAATGTGGTGCAGTATGATGAAGAGATATTTTCTGATTTTTTGTAAGAAATCTGATGAAAAGCCACTCACGTGTTCAATTGGTCTTTTTGAAGACCTCCTAGCTAGATTCTTTGTCATGCCCATTGCAAATCTCCTTCCACGGATATTTTTCTTTGATATACATTTTTTGATAGTGTGAAAAGATTTTTTTGTACTCACTGCTTCGAAAGTGACGTTTGACGCACTCTGTGGTTGACTGGGAAACAGTGTTTCCCGGTCTACTACACCGGGAAGTAAACTGTCAAAACAACACTAATAAATGGTAATAAAATAAAGTAATGTGTATTTATTAATGTAAGGGAACATATTTTAGAACATTTAAATTCACAAACTAAACTATTACGTTACATCTAATAACAATTTTTAACAATTTTTAGAACAATTAACTGTCAAAGTAAGAATTTGTTTGACGTAAGAATGAAGTTTGACTATGAAGTCATAGGTTGCTTTGTATACCTAAATTGTCAAAACTAATCAAATAAAACTTTTATTTAAGAATTATGATAACGGTTTTGTTCGTTACAAAAAATATTGTACGATCCTCATGCGTGAACAATTTTCCCGCGTTCACGCAATGAAAAAAGCACTCGCTCCTACGTCGCTCATGTTTTCAAACAGCGTTCACGCGGGAAAATCGTGTTCCCACACATGGTTCGTAAATAACTATAACACACAAAAACTGGGAGTATTTAATTAATGTTACAGTGCTCCATACTATTTTAAAGATTTTTATATTTTTTCTCCTCGTACTTACTAATGGATTGGTATTATCATATTTGGAGTTGCTCCAGTAGGAGTTGTGCTCTCTGGAGACTCATTACTTTATTTTTGATTCAACTATTACATGCATTTCTAAAGTTTCTGTATTAAATTCGATACACCTCCACGAGTCTCGATTCCAATGTGCCCTGATGCTACCCACTTCACTATAAATGGCTCATCTGCTGTAGCTCAAATGTGGCTCGGAAGGATGTCACGAAGTATGATGAAAAGCCACACACGCGCTCAGTTGGTCTTTCTGAAGACCTCCTAGCTAGTTTTTTCGTCGTGCCCATTGCAAATCTCCGTCCAAGTTGGTTTTTCACCATTTATCTAGTTTTCTGGGATACCTCATTCTCGGTATTTCTTCTATCGGTAGCTGTGTAGATTTGCTCTTGAAGAAATAATTTTTTTGATAGTGTGAAAAGATTTTAACACAAAAAAAGTGGAAGTATTTAATTAGAGCCACTTATTATTCGAGTATTATGATAATAACAAACAAACACTTCACCTGAACTTGTAGGTATCTAACTTTTATCTTTATTTGCTATTTAATAATACACGTACTATGTAGAATGTAGATATATGAAAATTTATGTATTTAACTGTTTTACGCATTTAGTAATTTTTTTTTTTAATTTTTGTCGTAACGTTTTGTTTTTCATAATATTCTATAATATTCCCTTATCAAATTTAAATATTTACTTTGTTTTTTTTGATATTCAAAAATGTTTATTTGAATAAAAATGATCTTTTTCTAAAATAATATTAATTAAAATTATATACTTTGTTGGATCGTTTTAAGCCAGGATGCAAGTATTTATTATAATTTTTTTAAGAACCACATAATCATAAAACGAATTTGCATTTATATTATGGTCTGTTGATGGAAGTCGTACACGATATCGGAAGGAAAAGGGGGTCTTAAGACGGCTCACCGTGTGCTTTAATAAGAATTTTTTTTAAATAATCATACTTGTACAATGTTTAACCTCATTTAACTATCTTCATGCTAGAGATTGTCAGTTCTAGGGGCTCATCCAAGACCTAGCTTTGGCTAGCATAGGATTTGATAATGCTCATGTTGAAGTCTCCGAAGTTACTGTTCCACTATCGGTGGTTCCATCGTCCTTTGATGACGATTTCTCTGCTGGTCACCCATTTTCGCATATTTTGGCTCTTGTTCATGTCATAGTTCTTCCACACTTTTCCTGGGATGAGACTACATCCCCTAAGGACATCGTATATCGACTTTTTCATGTCGATTCTTCCTGAATGGATGGAAGTAAAGTGACATTAAAGTAATTTAATTATTTTTTTAGTGCGATGGCTACGAATTTGACTGCAAATAAAGAAGAACTGAGTCCTAAAAGTCGAAATCGTTCTAGTTCTGCGACCGAATCGTCAAAGCCAATAGGTGTTAGTAGAAGACAGACCATGAGTGGAAATACAAAATTTCATCAAGCCCAAGGTATTTAAGATTCTTTATTTAAGACTAAATTTTTAAATAACAAAATAATCACCTCATTTTTGTTATGTGGACATATCACTATGCGAAGCTTTTGTATACGTCTCTAATAAGTTTTAATTATAATTGTGTTATTTTAATATTTTTTAAGATAATAATAATTTTGCAATATTAATAAACAGGATGTTGATTATAATATTTATTGAAAAAAGAAAATCATGCAAATTTTTGATGAATTAGTTTTTCAGCAGAGCGTGTGCAATTTTTTTTAATTCTTCGTTTTAATTTGTTACAATTTATTGCAATTATAATCAATTTTAATTGATTAATTATATAATTATCTTTGTATGTGTGTATAAAATTTTCTCTCAAGATAAGAAAAAAAACAGCTAAATGTTAATTTGTAATTATTATTAAATAAGTGTTAATTTGATCGATTATGGTCAATGACGAAAAGTAATTATTTAAATTTATGACTTGTATGAAAAATATTATCAATTTTTTTATTGCAAATTTATATTTAGCTGAGGTTTATATTTAGACGTTTTGTAACATTTTAAGAAATCTAAAATCAATTGGGTTTGTACAGAGTTTCTAGATAGGCGCGAGATCTTTGATCCGA
Organism: Malthinus seriepunctatus; assembly: GCA_963924605.1. Taxonomy (NCBI): domain Eukaryota; kingdom Metazoa; phylum Arthropoda; class Insecta; order Coleoptera; family Cantharidae; genus Malthinus; species Malthinus seriepunctatus. The sequence continues at coordinate 2,579,643 of OZ004603.1, forward strand.
TAGCTCATACAGAAGGACAAATAAATTCAAAATTATTTACAAAGCCAAGATTCCAGCGGTTTGCCCCCTATCCATTTATATAAGTATTTCAAATTAATTTTAAACAATGAATATAAAACGGCATTAATACTTCCATTTTTGGTTATTTGAATTTTTTCCTCCTTCTGCAGGAGATCGCAAAGATAGCGCACTTAGCTGGACACTCTGTATTTAAAATTGGGGTTTCAATAGGAGTTTTTATACTTTGTGTGTTCGTGATCATTATTTAAAAAAATCAAATATTTACGCCCTTAAAAAATAAATTATGACCAAATTTGATGATGCAAAAGCCAACCATCAGTTTTGAAATATTATTCACAACTGTTGGTTTTCAGATGCAAATCCTCAAGTCAACGAGAATGCCGTTCCGGCGAGCTCTTCTTCTACACATATAGCCGGTATGGTTCATTTTTATGTATTTTAATGTTTTTTATTGTGTTTTCCTTGGTGTTTGTTAATAATATGCTAAAAAAATAGCGGTTTAAACACCCAAAGTGATTAATTTTAATTTTAAGGCTTTAATCCATCATCAAAACTCATTTCATTGTTTTAAATGTTTTTGCATGGCTGTATAACCGATGTTTATAAAAGTGATGCGAAAAAATAATTTTAGGTCAAATGGAAAACCACAAAATATTTTTCTTTTAGCACTTAAATATAGTGTAGTTATTTTAGTTCAAAATTTCACAATTAGTGGAGAGCAAGCAAGGTATTTGGTCACCAGAGTAACGTACTGAAAGTCTCCGACAAATAAAGCTGTGCTGTCGCCACCATATTGGAAAATGGCGACCAAGGGCTCAACAAGAGAACAGAAAACGTATTTTGAGTGGAACTACGTTCGATAGTTTCCAATGAAATGATTTTTTGTCTGCCATTTTTCAAGATGGCGGCCTTAGCAGAACTTGACTGTTTGGTAACTTTTAGTATGTTGGTCGGGGTCACCAAATACTGTTACCGTTTTCAATTAATTAAATAATCATAACCTAGTTAATTGCTTAATTTAGCTTTATTTTCCGAATTTAGATACATGTAGGAAGCATTTGTTGGTTTTATTTGGGCGAATAAAACGAGAGTAATAAATTTTTCCTGATTTATACCCCACAGACTCGATTTAAATTTTGAAAAAGGCCGTATCTAATGTTACTTGCAACTTTTTTTGAAGTGTTTCAACTTTTTAAAATATACCTCAAGGTATATAGATCCTGTCAACTAATAAATCTTACGATTTATTTAATATAAGTCAAATTTTCCAACCTCCGATATTGATTTTTTTCTTAGCACCTTGAGAGACTTTTTAACCTACACTCGAAGCTTTTTTAATGCAATAAAAAAATTAATTTAGAACTAATTTTAAGCTTTTTGCATGCACTATAATGATGGTACAAAAAAACGTTTTAATTAATGTGCATTGTGTGGGCGTATAGTTGCAGTTAGTTGGGTAACCTGCATGTATCAACATTTGTACCATCGCAGTGCTTCCAAGGCTTCTTCGCAACGCCGCCATTCAATTTCAGGTGTGTTATTTCTTTATAACTATTAATTAATAAAATTTTTGAAAATAAAAATCAATTAAATTGTTGATGATGATAAGCAAAAATTAAAAAGAAATCACTTGAAATGGGCAAACTTCTCCGAAGCAACCTTCACCAACTTACTCAACTCTACTCACCAACCGGCGATTGCTTGTTTTGTGTTGGACCGCATGAAACCATTTTTAAGGGTTGTTGCCATTTTTCATCTTCATCATAGCTTATACATCATCAAAATTAACTGTTGTTTCCTCTTCTAAATTGTTTACAGCTTACTTTATATTGGTTTTTTTCTATTTTTAATTTAAAATGTACCAAAAATTATAGTTAGTTTATTTCACAGCAGGGGGAGTTCCTTGGCCTAGGATTGTTAACCATCAGCGCACTCAGTCATTACCCCTTGAGCACCCTGCACCCTTAACTGATCATCCTATACAACCCCCACGAGCAGCTAAACGTTCCAATCAATCCTTCAGGTGTATGTATCACCTAAAATTAATTTTATTTTACTAAAAATCTAATACAAATCTTCCAACAAATTGGACAATTTTTCTATCAGATTTTCAGTAAGATGTTACTATTTGTCTGCTTGCTTCTTACTTCTTTCCTATTAAAAAACAAATTTTTACTCAATTATTTTACATATTTTTCTCTTATCTCGCTTTGGGAGCTAACTTTTATTAAAAAAACTCATAAATATGTTAAAATAAATTGGGCTTCAACTTTTAACATTTTCATAATTACTAAAATTAATTTTAAATTATGGTTTCATTCACTAAACTAACATTGGTGAGATTAACAATTAGCTAGATCTTTTAGGCTCACCACAATTTTTCAATCACACTCCAGTTTCTTTCTTTAAAATCAATGAGAGTATGCATGGATTAGCCTTTTAAGTCTCAATTTGTAGTTGGTGATTCTATTTTGATTTTTTTTGTAGGTGCAGCCGGTAACGGTAGGGAAAGATGCGATAGTATGCCTTCTCGAGCTCGTACAACAAGCGAAGGTGGTACTCATCCCATCCATCCTTGGAGCCAACCGCCCCGTTCGTATTTAACACCGCATAGGCCGCAGTCTTTATGTGTTCGAGATATGTCGCATAGTCCACCGGCCGAAAGTCCAGTAAGTCCACCTTCTGCTGCTTGTTCGACCGATTCTGCAGGATCTTCGATTAGTATCGACGATGCCGAACAATGGGCGGAAGCGGACACTCATTTGGGACGTTATAGCCATTCGTTAACCCCGGACGAAGCAATTGCGGAAGAAAATTACGACGATTGTCCCGATAGCCCCTACTTGCCTCAAGGGGCGAGCCCTAGTGGATATATTCCGATGGCTCCCATTAGTTCCGACGACGGTTACGTCGACATGAGTCCGCGTGGACGACATACAAATATGTCTCCCGCAGCCAGCACGAGTAGCATAACCTCGGGCACCCCTTCGACAGACATGCGTTTTGCCGAATATCCCTTAGAAAAAGTTAGCGCTTATTTTACACCATCAGAAGAAGAAGCCAGTGCATCAGAACGACCGATTCGTGCCTATTCCGTAGGTTCTCGTCCCGAAACACGTAAAACAAAACCTCGATTCGAAGTAGTTACCGCGTCAGTTATAGACAATGCGCGTGCTAGAGCGTTTAGTGTAGGTTCGAAATCGAGAAAAATTCATACGCGCGTTTTACCACCCCACACATCCTCACACGTACATCCTAAACCAAAATCATCGAGTGCACCGTTATTATCATCGTCGCGCACAATCGCCTCCCACAATTCCGACGACTTAATGGAAATGGACTTTTCGCGTACACCAAATAGTGGTTACATCGACATGAACCCGACAAATAGAGTCACCGGTTACGTCGAAATGCGTCCAGGTTTTCAAGACTTGAACCAAAATTCCGAAGTGTCTCCGTACGTGGATATGCGCTCTGGTAACGGATCGTCGCCTGCGAGGCAGTCGGTAATGGGCCCACCTCAGTCTGATTATATTCCAATTCATCGTAACGCGCAAGAATACGTCGATATGGAGTCCGCTAATACGAGAAATAGAAATAATAAGTATCCTTCGGGGCCGACGACGGGGTGGCCTCAAACGGAGTACATGGATATGAATTTCCAAGCGCGAAACAACCGCCTTAATTATAGCACATCGCCAAATATTAACGACGAGTCGCCTTTGGAAACGTCCATGGATTACATGGACATGGGTTATCAAAACGGCAGCAGTAGAAATCATTTAAAGCCAAAAAATACCTCGACGAAAGAAGGATACGTAGAGATGTCTTTAGGAAGACAAAATTCAAATCATTACAGACAGTCGAGTTTTGAAAACAACCGTACGTTGTCCGATAGCAACGACGATTACACCAACATGTCTGTCGGTTCGGCTAAAGATAAGAAAACTAATAAAAATGAAAAAGTTAGATCTCAACCTATTCAAATACAAAATACTTCGTCACAGTTTCCTAAAAGCTCAGGAAGTTCCATAAGTCCAGTTTATTCTTCGTTACACATTGGACGAAAATATTCCACTGGTACGCCTCCTAAAATGTATACGCCATTTTCAAGTAGCGGTTCTGATTCCTATTCTAGTCTTCCCAGACAAAGAACAAGAAAAAATAGTCGTAGAGATTCAAATAATAGTTCTAGTTCAAGTGTAACAACACCTTCAAGTTCCTCAACAATTTTTCCTTTAAGTTTAAACAGTCCATCTTCCCCTATGAAAACGGAATCTGTAAGTGGACTTAAAATACCCGCAGCTATAATCAACGTTAAGTACAATAAAAAGAGCAACAATAATCCCGATTACACAGTTATGGATTTCGACAAACCTAAAGTTGAATCGGACTACGTTAATTACAACCCTGTCAAGTGTAATCGAGTCGAACAAAGCCACGATTACGCAATTATGAGACCGGGTTCTTTGGATATTACAAAATCCAGTGAGCTTAAAGCTAAAGTTCCTGTCTCGAGTCCGACTTTAACCACCCAATTGTCTTCGATGGTACTAGGGAGGACGTGTTTAAACCTTGATATTAACGGCGCTCGTTGTTTCATCCCCATTTCAGAATCGCGCGAAGATGGACGCTACGGTGCGATGTCGCCTAAGCACGGCGATTTGGCACCCGTCAAACCTGGCGATGGCATGCGGAATATCGAAGAGTCCGACTACATGCACGATAGTTGCCAATCGCCGGTCGCGAAAATCTCGCGCCCCAACTCAGTTAATAGTGATACAAGTGTACAAAAAATTAATTCGAGACCTGGATCTGTAAGCTGTGAATTAGTTAAGAGTTCGTTATCGCGACCTAGTTCGGCTTCGAGCGAGTTAGGTTCTTCTAGTTCGACGATCGTGGGTTCGAGACCCGATTCGGTTAATAGTGATAGAACGAGACCTTCGTCTATTAATATCGAAGGACAGTTACATTATGCTAGTTTAGATTTAGCTACGGCTTGCGAAGAAGACGATAATAAAAGTCCTAGAACTGTTAATAAAAGTAACGAGTCTACGAATACGAGTCCTAATCAGGTTGTTGTTTTACCTGAATCTGGATTTAATTACGCCGAAATTGATTTCGTTAGAAGTAGCGAAGGATTTAAACATTTACCTAGTAACGCAAAGGTTAAGCATTAACCAAATGTTTATTATTTATAGTTAATTATTTATAGACTGAAGTTTTTGTTAGTTAAATGAAATATACAAAATAAATTGAATTTACTTTTCAATTTTAGGGTAGCTATTTGCATCTTGTTGTATTATTATTAGAAGCTTGAAAATTATAAAAAGGGTCGTTTTACGTTGTGACCTTTTTTTTTAGCTTTTAGTTTAAGTGCAGTAAAGTACTAGTCACAAGTTTTTGGTTTCTTAAGTACCTAAATGTACGGTTTCATTTTCAACTACTAATTTTAAAAGTACAAAGAGTAAATGTTCCATCACTTATTTTAATGCGATGTAAACCGACCCTTATAAATATTTGTTGCTTAAATTATTTTGCAAATTATAGGAAAATATAATAATCAAATTATTGAATGCATGTATTCCGATAAAAACATATCAAAGCAATAATTTTTAATGTCGTTATAGTCCAGTGTTATAATCTCTAGTATTAAAAGTTGAATAAATGAAGCACAGGGTGGTCAGAATCGCACCCTCTGTATAGATTATGGTCATTGTAAGATAGAAAATTGGTTGAATAAAAAGTTTGGATTGTAATTCAAAATTTTTTTGTACAAATTCACATTATTGTTAAAATTATTTATGAAAATCTTGCTATGAACTTCTTTCAATTCTCATTAACAAGGGAGGTAGAGCGCATTCAAAATTTTCTTCATGGAATTTAAGAGGGCGAGAAAGTTGATTTTTAGACATTTCGCTCGTAACCGTTAGCGACTTTAATATCCGGTTTATATCGCTAATAGTCATAATTCCTGATAGAGTAAGGTTTAAAGAAGGCAATGACATATTTGTATATAGGAAATAAGCGCCTAATTACTAAGAAAAGTTCAATTGAACAATGGATGTTGGGTAAAAACAACATCTATTTTTTTTAAATTCCGCCAAGTTCAATTAGACTTCCCTCACTAATTAGGATCTTATTTCTTATATACAAATATGTCATTGCCTTCTTTGAACCTTACCTATCAGGAATTGTGACTGTTAGTGATATCAATCGAATAGTAAAGTCGCTAACGGTTACGAGCGGAATGTCGGGAAAGTTGATATTTAGACATTCCGCTCGTAACCGTTAGCGATTGTAATATCTGGTTAATATCATTAATAGTCATAATTCCTGATAGGGTAAGGTTAAAAGAAGGCAATGACATTTGTATATAGGAAAGAAGAGCCTAATTAGTGAGAGAAGTCCAATTGAACTAAGGATGTTGGGTAAAAACAACATCCTCTGTTTTTTAAATTACACCAACTTCAATTGGACTTTTCTCACTAAGTAGGCCCTTATTTCCCATATACAAATATGTCATTGCCTTCTCTTCACCTTACCCCAGCAGGAATTATGACTATTAGCGATATAAACCGGATATTAACGTCGCTAACGGCTACGAGCGTTATGTATAAAAATTGACACTCGCCCATTCTTTAGAAGGGTAATTTTACGCATTTTTGATAATTTAACCAACTTTCTAACTCTTGCAATAACAAAGTTCCATAGAGAGCTTGCATACGTCCACCTTGCATATGTACAGGGTGTTCGTTTTTAAATTTAAAAAAATTTCACTTAAATGGTTTGTGCCCAAAATTTTACGTTAAACTTTTTATCTAAACGATTTTAAATTATGAAAACTCAAAAACAAGTGAAATTATTTTATTTAAACACCCTGTACAACTAGTAATTATATTAGTAAATGTTTGTATCATGTTTTCATTGTATTTAAGGGTGACAAGTGCATTCATTTTCTGACTATGTTTTTTTTGCACGTACGTAGTTCTTAAACGTTTTTAAATTAAATCAAAAAGCCCCCAACAGTTCTCAAAATTTTTTTTGGATGTAAGAGCTACAGTTGAAAGGACTGTTGGAAAAAATTATGTAAAAATTTTTTAATTAGATCGAAATAGAAATTTTTGTATGTAATTTATTAGGAAATGTCTGTTTTTTATTAAAAAAAAATATACAGTGTGTTAATTCTTTTTGTATTTAAGAAAAAATAAAAGTGGCGACCATTGGTAAAATGTTGAGTTAAAAAAGAAAAATAGCAAAATATTTAAATATATGTATTGTAAAATTATATTACATGGTATATGTGCTTTTTACATAATAGTGCCTTTATACTTGTCATAATTCCATTTTTTAAAATAAATAATAGTAATGCCCCCCCAATTTTATGAAAATTTGAAAAGAAAACAAAAATTGATTTTAAAAATTTTTAAAAACATCACTTTTGAAACTATAATTTAAACAAAAATCTTTTTGTAACGTAAGGCCTTTAATATAAATGAATGTGTAATAATCTAATAAATTAAGTGTATTAAAATAAAGGTAGAAAAATTTTACTGTACATTGTTGATTATATTAACTTAAATATACAACGTATCTTATAGCTAAATATATTGGTGAATGTGTATGTACAGCTCATAAAAACAACTACTATATACTTACGATGTTTATTATGTATTAAAAATTATTTTTGCTTATTTGTACTTATTTTTTTTCGATTTACATTTATATTATGTTCTATTTTTGTTGTTTTGTGGCATTTAATTATTTTTGTTTAATCAATTTTTAGAATTTTTTGTTTACACCAATATGACTGCCATAATTTGCATTAAAATTATTAATTAAAATGAAAAAACTCTAATTAAAAATAATGACAATATTTTAAGTTTTAAAATATGATAAAGAAAAAAAACATTTAAATATGGAAAATGTCCTATAATTTGCCAAATGGGTTTTGTTACAAAACTTACATGATAATTGGATGGTGTTTGTGTAATTAGCCTGTGTACATATGTATTGTATATTTTTTCTTTGCAAAATATAATAAAAGTATTTAATTTAAACTCTTTTCAATTATACAGCCTGTCCTAAAATTGCGGGGCACAAAAAGATCCACATATACTAGACATAAAATAAGGTTGATCTAACCCAACTTGCCTTATACAAAAGTCCTCGGCTACAAAGTTAGTAGTTAGTAGGCTACTACTTAATTTATGCTATGACAATCGTAGCTTCCCCATACAGAAGCTAATGGTTTTTTGCATTTTGCTCGTAAACAACTAATCTTAGTAAAATGAAACAAGAGGCATAAAAGTTAAAATTTTAAATTTAATTGACTATTCTTAACCTTTTTTTTCGAATTTGCTACGTACAAATAAAATACGAATAAAAAACTACCCCTTACTCCACCGTATTCCGCCATTTTTAAAGCAATCATTATGTAATTTTTCTCAAGTATTACTGTTAATAAATAAACGATCGGTGCCAAGTTTGAACAGTCTAGCTCAAACCGTTTTCATTTAAAACAAAAAAATTAATTATTTTTTAGCCTCTTTCAAGGGCTGTAACTTTGTAGCCGAGGACTTTTGTATAAGGCAAGTTGGGTTAGATCGACCTTATTTTATGTCTAGTATATGTGGATCTTTTTGTGCCCCGCAATTTTAGGACAGGCTGTATAAGTGGTTTTTTATTTTCCCTTACAAGCCCAAACTCATTTACAACATGTATTGTAGATAGATCATTAGTACTGTCCAAGTCCAAAAGCGGATTTAGGTTTCTCTGGGCCCAGGACTATTGTGGTCCAATTAGGCCCCATTTTTTATTAGATTAAGAATCTTTAAATTGAGGTTTCAAATTCATTTTTCCTTATAATAATTGAATTTTTGTGGTCATTCTGACACTTGGGGACCAGGGCTTAAGTCGTATTAGTCCAAATGTAGATCCGCCCCTGTCCAAGTCTGCATGTAGTAGGTCAAAAAATACGAAACATCGTGAGGACCCTTCTGTGGATCTACTGTTGTACGTTTTTAGGATTTTTAGTGTCCCTTGGTGGGTTACATAGATAGACTATGGAAGTTCTGGTCCATTAGGCCTGAGATAATTTTTGAATAAAATTTTAAACAAAATTATAGCTGGATAAAAGAGCTCTTCAAACGCGATAATTAATAAATATCTTGAAAAGTCTCGGCTTGGTGTTTTTACACCCTTGCACTTCATTTTAGATGTATCTGAGCAAAATTGCTTCCAAGACTATATAGTTTTCGTTATACTTAACCAAAAAGCGTGGAAGCGAACCCAGATAACTTACTAAAGGGCTTCATAGAGTTAATATGTAAATTTTCAGTTAGTCATTGTTTTTGCAAATTGACTCACTCGTTTTTCTAGCTCAAAAAATGGAAATACTCACATTGGACTTTTGATAAGTCTTTCCAAAAACCCTTTAGACTGTCTGCAATTTTTCAATCAATGACTAAATTGTTTCAGGTAAATCTTATGTCTCGTGGGCTCGAGCTTTGCCATTTATTTTTCATCTGCTTGCCCTAAACTGATTTCTTTTACTAAAAAATGCTTTCCAAGGCCATTTTGGTTTTTATTAAGCAGTTGATGTTTTTCTAGCTCAAAACTGGGAATGCTCACATTGGACTTTTGATAAGTCTCTTTAGACTGTGCAATTTTTTAAATCAAGGACCAATTTGTTTAAGGTAAATCTTATATCTCGTGGGCTGGAGCTTTGCCATTTATTTCTCAACTACCTGCCCTAAACTGATTTATTCTACTAAAAATGCTTTCAAAAGCTATTTTGGTTTTTATTAAGCAGCTGATGTATTTCTAGCTCAAAAAATGGGAATACTCACATTAGACTTTTGATAAGTCTTTCCAAAAACCTTTTCGACTGTGCAATTTTTCAATCAAGGACCAATTTGTTTAAAGTAAATCTTCTCTTAAATAGAAATCGTGTTGCTATATATATACTAAGGTACTCATTGACCCATGGCAGGTTCATTACCTCATCCTCATCCACCTCGTGTTAATCCGGAATTGGGTAGCAGGCACGTAACTAGCTTCCTAACATCATCAGGTGGGTAGTTGGTGACCTCAACTTTTTTTGGGTGGGCCAAATATATGTATAATATGTAGTTCATAAAACTTTGTAAAGATGAAATATTTTGTGCAGAATTCTGATTACACTGCCAATATCTGAATTTTTGCTTATTATTATCATTTTATCAGGGTGGGCCCAAGGGTGGTCCTGCAAAATTTTAAGTGAGCCTGGGCCTACCTAGGTCCTCTCATAGTTACGTGCCTGTTGGGTAGGCTCCTCTTTGAGTGACCAACGCTTGTAAATACTTTGTATACTTATGGTTTGGAAAATCTAACTTCGATTTTCTCCTTTCTATCGTGACTGATAATCTTTTTCGCAATTTTGCGACGTAAAAATAACAGTTTAATTTAAATTTAATTTATTCAAACAAAAACCCTATCAAATAAATACATAATAAATAATGAGCACGTGCAAATATTTAGAATCCGTAGTTCAAACCGTAACTTCCTGAGTAAGTAAAGTGAGATACAGCTGGTGCAGCTGAGTAAGCGACGCCGATGGCTGCTGGTGCATGGTGGATGGCTGCGGGAGCGGCGTGGATTGTTGGTGCGGCGTAAGCTAAAGCTGGACCAGCGGTGTATTTCAATCCTGGATTTGATACACGTACGTCAGATTTGCTTACGCTCGAGAAAGGTGTGTCGATGGTTTTGCTGTAATGCGAAACTTGTCCCAAGTTGCCGAAAGAGCGGAGGATGTTTGATTGTTGCGAGGTGATGGCAGGACCCTGTGCAGTTAAAGGTGCACCATAGCTGACGAGTGGAGATGAGTAGTGAACTTGAGAAACTGCAGGGGCAGCTGAGTACGTAACTGCTTGAGCTGGTGCTTGATAGGCCAAATGAGCTGGTGCTTGATACGCTAAAGGAGCTGGTGCTTGATGGTAAGCTAAAGTTTGAGCGGGTGCAGCGTAAGCTATACCTGGACCAGCGGTATATTGCAATCCTGGATTTGATACACGTACGTCAGATTTGCTTACACTTGAGAAAGGTGTGTCGATGGTTTTGCTGTAATGTGAAACTTGTCCCAAGTTGCCGAAAGTGCGGTAGATGTTTGATTGTTGCGAGGTGATGGCTGGGGCCGCTGCAGTTAAAGGTGCACCATAGCTGACGAGTGGCGATGAGTAGTGAACTTGAGAAACTGCCGGAGCAGCCGAATAAGCTACTGGAGCTCCTATAAGACCAGCATTGGCTACTGCTAACGCGGCGCATAGAACAATTAACTGCAAATAAAATTTTTAGTAAGCCAAGTTTTAAAATTAGAGCAACTTACTTTGAATGCCATTGTGATGGTGTGAGTAGACGTCTGAAGTTCTTGGATGTGAGGTGGGTTTTTATATGCCGTCATTAAAACCCTTAGGCGGATTTTATACTTTCGCTGTCACTGGGACAGGGGCATGGTCATCGTCTTTCTTACAACAATGTTTGGTTACACCCATCCACCCAAATTAATTCTTTAATTGATTTTTTTCGAATATTAAGCAAATTTAATTACTCTTGCTCGCACATGCTCACTTTGCTCATCCGGAAATCAACAAAAAAGTGTCGTCTTCTTACTATTGTTTACTTTCTTTATAATTTTTATTAAAATAATAAAATTAATTGTTTTTAATAAGAAATGATTATTTAAATTCTGCATGAACCTTGAAACCCTTGAACTAATTTAATAAAGCTGATCAGTTATTGGAACTGGTTTTTTTAAATGTGAACTTCCAAGTAATTTCGTACAATTTTAGGCTGACATTTAATTGTAATAAGGAGCTTTACATTTAATAATCATGACATAATTATACAAAATAACGAAATTTTGTAAATAATTGAGTGGTAGAAAAGCCTGCCAAATATAATTTAAAAATATAAACTATTGTAAAATCATTTGCCTCCTTTTGATTCTTTTACTGCCAGTTGTGCGGCTGTATCAAAATCATGTTCTGCTAATATTTTTAATCCGGAATCTTTAATTAATTTTCTTGCTTTGTCCACATTAGTACCTTGTAAACGACATACAACGGGGACTTTCAAACCCAAATCTTTAGTAGCCGCTATAATACCTTCGGCTATAATATCGCACTTCATTATACCACCAAAAATGTTAACAAAAATAGTTTTAACTTTAGGATCAGAAGTAATAATTTTAAAGGCTTCTTTAACAGCTTCAGCCGTAGCGCCACCACCGACGTCTAAAAAGTTGGCTGGCGAACCTCCATGAAGGGTTATAATGTCCATTGTGGCCATAGCTAAACCTGCACCGTTTACCATACAGCCAATTGTGCCATCTAAAGAAATGTAATTTAACTCAAATTTAGCAGCTTCGACTTCTTTTGGATCTTCTTGGGTAAAATCGCGGTATTTGAAGAGGTCTTTTTGACGATAAGCTGCATTGTCGTCAAATAGACATTTTGCATCGAGAGCAAAATCTGAAATAAATTTTTGTTAGAAATTTTTTTAAAAGGGGAAATTTACTTACACGACCCATCGCAATCTTCTGCGTAAGGGTTAATTTCTATGAGTAGACCATCTTTGGTTGTAAATAACTTATACATTCCCTCAAGCATGGCTGTTGTTTCTTCTATGGCGTTTCCTAAACCTACTTTTCTGGCAATTTTTTTACATTGTGCTTTAGTTATTCCTTCACATATATCGATGGGTTGGTAAACTATAGCATCTGGGGATTTTTCTGCAACTTCTTCTATGTTAACACCACCTTCTGATGAAGCAATAATAACAGGCCCCTGAAAAATAACTCGAGTACATCTAGAAGTGAGTTTTTTAGTATAAAAGTACGTTAAAGGACCTCTCCATCATAATGGAAAAATAAAATTCTTTAGCAGTTGTTTTTTGTTCTGTGACCATAAGAAGGCTACAGAGTTTTCCCTCAGCTCCACTTTGTTTAGTAACTAAGTGTTGTCCAAGCATTTTAGCAGCGAGTTCTTCGGCTTGTTCGGGTCTAAAACTAACATATGATTTTTTCTCAAAAGAAGTCTTTTAACTTACGAATCGATCATTTGAACGCCTCCTTTTAATCCACTTTTAAAGGTACCTTTACCACGACCACCGGTGAGAACTTGTGATTTTAAAACGAGCTTTTCACCACCCAATTTACATGCGGCGTCTTTAGCTTCTTCTTTTGTCTTAGCGATGGCATATTTGGGAACACAAACTCCTGCCTCTGAGAGCAAAATGTAACTCACGTATTCGTGCACATTTAAGTTACGTTTTTGGACTTGTCGAATGTGGTGTATTTTTTCTAAAATCTACATACATTTAAGTGGATTTATTTATTTGGAAAAAATATTTTTACCTCAGATTTGCTTTTCCATGATCCACTTCGTAGTAGACTTTTAATTATTGTTGCCATTATTTTTTTAACTTAAACACAGTGCACATAAAGTATTAAAATGGTAATTTCAATTAAACGTCAAAATTTTAGTATAAACATTTGACAATCACGTGGAAAAAAGACGTAGACAAGTTTGATTAACTCAATTACGGACAATGGAGCAATATTAATAGAGCCTGCATGAGTCTTCCTCTAAAACGGATGGGTCGTAAGTTTGATGTTTGATAAGAACGTTTTTTAACAAGTCAGGAATTAACTTTATGCGATTAGAAAATTAAATATTTGTTGTTAACAACGAAGTAATTATTAATTGTTAATGTTATAAACAATATTTTATTTGTTGGAAATGATAACAATTTAAATTAATTTTATAAACAGAGAGAGATCTAAAGGTTAATGCCTATGAATTAAAGAAAATAAATGAATAAAGTGTGTCAGATTGCTTATTTTGATGCGAAAGAGCCTTTGTCTTCTGTCTCTGCCAGAAAGCAGTAAAGGTAGATCTTGTTCTAAATTTTTCTCTGCTCTGGTTCACAGTGGTATATAATGGGTGAATCTTCCTCGGAAAAAAGTACCCTTTCGTTCAGCACTGGCCAATAATTAAAGTGGGACTGGAACTGGGAAAGAAGCCTAACATTCTCAGAACGTCCTTCAGTTGAACAAATAATTTTTTACTGGTTATCATCAGTGTACTTTGTCATTTAAAATTGATATTGTGTAAATAATAATTGAGGAAGTATTTATTTTCAATTTATTTATACAATCTTGTATGTATGATGGAAAAAAGGGAAATTCAATAATAACAGATTAGACGCGCTTGCTTAGCGCTCTCTTGGAGGGACGTCTGCAGTTTTGAGGTAATTTTAAGCCTCTATAAAGATTAATTCCCGAGGGGTTATCCACTCTCTGCAGTCAATGTACAAAAATTGAGCTGTCAACGGTAGTTATCTGTAGTCAATGGCAGCCATAGCATATGCAGTCATGGACAGTCAACTGCAGTCAGTGTACAAATTCAGAACAGTGGTTCATCTCTCGGTAATTCCTAAGTATGTACACAAAATGCTTGTTTTTTTTAAAGTAGATGTATAGGATGTTAAAAGTCTGGAAAAGTGTAGCAGATGTGGTATCAGAAAGACCTATTGAATATTTTTAAATCCATTATCTATCACGTTCAAAAATAAGCTTGTAGGAAGAAACAGGAGACAGGCAAAAGTTTGATGTACAACGTGAGTAAAAATTGTTTTTCATACATTAACAATTTTTGCGGTTGATATCTCGAAAACTGTAAGAAATAGAGAAAAACCGAAAGGAAATAACTTTGTAGGAAATTTGATAAGCTTTAATTTTACTAAGTATAATTTTTTCCCTAAGACCTACCATTTTCGAAGTAGAAGCGAAAACCTCATAAACGGGACCTTTCTACCGCTCCTCTGCTCCCTCCCTTAGTCATATAGCTGGGACGGGGGATTTTTAGTATTTTTACTTCCTTATTACTCCAAACACATTATTGAAGAAAAAAATTCCACCTTTCCACGGCTAGGACCGGTCCTGGTGATGGGACTGCAAACATATCTTATTACCATCAGAGTTCGTTGTTTTGAAGAACAGAAGAGCCTATATTTAGGGGTTGTAATGGTTTCTATAATTTATGCAAGACCCTTCGGAAGCTCTTCAAGTATTAATTGTCCTGCTTTGCGACACTAAAGAGTCATGCATTGTCGCGTACACTAATTTTATGATGCTTTTATGAATTTTTACCATTTTGATCTATCAAGCTGGTGAATAACCTTTTAACAAACCATATTGTTAATGATAATGTTTTATTTCTTTTCCAAAAGTTTTGATCATCCCTGTCCCTACACTTCTTCAAATTCAAAGTAGCTCTATGTTTTGTAAGAGAGCAGCAGCGTATCTACTGCTCTTTATTAGCTTCCAATTTTTACTGAATACGCCTATGATTTTATCACTGATAAGTCTCAAGTCTTATCATTATTATCAGTAATAATTAAATTTATTTTTATTCTATTTTAGCAGAAATAAGTTGTTTTTCGTATAAATAAAATGAAACGTAGCTTCTGCAACCCTAATCAATAATATACAATTTGAACATAATAATCTATGTTACAAGAACGCGCGCATCTTCGTTTTCTGAAGCTTGAAATACTAGGATTCCATCATTTTGAAGTAGTGGAGATGTGCATTGTGGAATCCAATGAGCGCTTCCCGCGTTAAAAGCGAAAGATCAATAGAATTTCTCATTTACAAACTTACTTCAAACAAGGGTTAAAATTAAAAGATAAGGGTAAATTTGAAACATTAAAATCAAACTTGGTAAAAGTTGACGTCTCACAATAGCAGTAAGAATAAACATAACAACATAAGTCATAGAATGTCGTTAACCTGAAGTAACATTCACGAGTTATTTATTGATTAAATTACAACGTTTGTAGGTAGACCTTGCCTTGCCTTTCTTTTACTCATGTTTTCCTGTCCACTATTGGGGATAAATGTAACACCACTGCGCCCTCAAACTTCTTTTTGTAAGTAGGCTGACTAGTTTTGTTTCTTTCTCCTTTTATTATTCAACAAACAACCAGAGAAAATAAAATTTTGAAACAAAAGACTAAAAAAAACCCATTCTAATTTTTCTAAAAAATTCATTTGTTTTATAACTAAGGGTTGAAGCTCAATTTTTATTTTTACAATTACTATTTTATTGTTATTTTAAATTTGTGACGTATGTGAGCGCTGTTTAAATTTAAACACAGGTGCTGGTTAACCAGCACGAGAGCTTTGGGCGTTTATGTTCTCCTGTTAGTTCAATAGGTAACTGTGACAACCACGGTATTCCGCAGTAGCAGCAGAAGCAGAGGCATCGCACGTGTAGATACATTTTCTTGGCAGTTCATGCCCTCATTCGCTCCTTTGCCAACAACTATGAAAATAAATGAAAAAGCTTGACCTAAGTCAATAATTAAGTTTAAAAGGCAGGCTAAATTATTTAAAATTAATGCATATTTTTAAGGGTGCATTTTATAATTAAAAAAAATTTTTCTTTAGAGAAAGTTAAAAGTTTTAATAGGTCATCCCTGGGTAGGTGCTTGGATGTGACAACAAACAATTTAAATATGAACAAGCGAGCGAGAGCGAGGGGTTTAAAATGGCCTATTAAAAACTTTTAAAATTATTTGATAGTGGAAAATCCTTCGAACTACCTTAGTTTGATGCGTTCCTAACCCTTGATAGATCAAAATGAGAGTCGTACTGGGAATAACCAACAAATACACTCAACAATCGTATCATCTTCCTCGTTCATCACTAGTAAAGCGACATCATCGTACGAGGTGGCATAACAACTAAAGCATACAAACCACCCTTATTGAAGTTCCATCTATAACCTCCATTTTATGTTGTGGAAGTTATACGAAAGGCCGCCACTTTATTGGGTAAAAATGAGAATAGGCCTTCATGAAGCGAAGAGACAATAAAAGATTTTGCAACATTACAAAACCACCCCATCATTTTTATGTTTCCTTGCTAACAGGAGGGGCAAAATCGGTTCTTTAGATTTCGCGAGTATGTGTAAAAAGATGCATATGTTGAACGTTTTTGTTTACATCTTACAAAATACACACACACGTATGCAGTAGTCATTAATTTACTCACTGTAACAATTTCTGTTACTCTGCTCAAAGGTGGGGTTAATTGGTACACTTCCTCTGTTGAATTGAAATTTCGTACACAGAAATGTTAAAAACGATCTCTCGCATATCATGTCGTCCCTATAAATGTTAGGTTACATACGAAAAGTTTATTGGGAACGCAAGGTCGTATCGCCTTGTTCTAAAATATACCATTGAAGTAGGTCGGAAACGCTCATCACAATAACTTTTTTAGCATCATGTTATCCTGTCTACTATTGGTCTAAAGTAAGGTTCAGTAAGACTTTAGTCGAACTTTAAATAAATGTTAAGCGCATTAAAGTGGATTAAAATGAGAATTAATTTCCATTCCTACTATACTTTTTGATTTTGGTTAATGTGCGATTTTTAATCAAAAATAGTCTTCTTCTGTAAGCTTTGTTTATCAGAAATATTTTATTTTTGGAGCGAATTTTTTTTCGGTCAGTTCACCATAAAGTTAAGTTTTAGTAAAAGAACTTAAGATTAAGAATGACTCACTTAAGAAATAAAATTATAGTAGAAATTGAACATATTTTCGAATAAAAAAAAAAGTTAAGTTACGTATATCGAGCTCGTACTTTTTCCAACGTTTAGGGAATTTTCGTAAAGATTCTTAAACAAGGCTCTCGGTTATTAGGATTACATAAATTTTCCATATTTTGTGCATTAAACTAGTAAATAAGAACATGTCTATGTATCTGTAGTTACCACAGAACAGAAAACACATATTGCGTTGATTACAATTAGGATATCAGGAGTGGAGAAAAGCCTTTCCATTAATTTTACAAAAGAAAACATTCCACATCGGCACTGAATAATTTAAGCGTGCTGAGTAAAATTGAAAATAATAACGTCAGGATTAAGGTTGCCCCAATGATATAATAATAACGGGTTGCCCAAAATAAATTTTAATCGTTTCACATTCATCTACTAATCCAAAACAATTTTAAAATTTTTTTAAAACCATCTTTATCTTATTATTTAACGCAGTATTAATTATCTTGTAAGTGTTAAACAATCCCGATTAAAAATCATTTATTTTGTTTAATTTACTAGTCGATTATCGCTTGATTGGTGCATCATGTACAAACTTGTAACGCGATTGGTGCATCATTGTTATGACTCGCCATTCTGAACTAAGAAGTAGCAGGAAAACATGAAGATTGTACGGTTGTATAAGGTTAACAACATTCGTCAGTTGTAAAAGTTACTAGTAGTAGTAGTAGTTAGTAATAATAACGTCAATCTTCGTATTGTCCGTAGTATAGGGATCACATAATTAAACGAAGGTTGACCCGAGCTCCCGAGCACTAGTTCGAGGCATGAAATTATCTAAAGAGTAGATTAATAATTATTTACGCTATGTGTTTAACCAAATAAACAAGGTTGATGTTTGTTTTATTGCAATTTAATTAAGCGATTTAATTATAAATTAATTTTAAATTGGAAGAAGTGGATTTTCTTTTGAAATTTCCATGACCACAGGCTCATTAGTCCATGTGGAGTGTGGATGTAACGTAATTTTTTAAACAAGGCCCTTGGTTTATGAAAATATCCTTGTGACTTTGTGAGAAAAATTTCAAAAATATTGGCTGGGAGTACAAGTACGAAGTAGGCTGTTTATTGTTTATCAAAATTTAATCTTATTACAGAAATTAAAAGAGAACTTTTGGCCTTTGTAAAATGTTTTATTATGTCAATATGACATTGACCTATGCGATGACTGCTTTTTGCTTCTCATTCTGGCCCAAAGCAATTTATTATTTTACATGTACATAACTCGTGCCCTACCTATCGGTTAAAAATAGCGCGAGGTTGTTGATTTGAGCAAACAATTGAAATAAGACACGTCAAAAATGTATGTGAAGGAAGTCTTATTAAGGGAAGATTCTACAGTTTCTGAATCTTCCCATATGTAAATTTCACCTTTTTAACATCTACTTGAAGACTAATTGAGTAATCTCCTCTTCAGTACCTGTTCCTTTCTTGGATTGGAAAAAGTTAAAATATAAAAATGTTACAGTTGAAAACTTTTTATTTTTTTTAAATTATAATGCAAGAAAAGAAAAATTAGAAAATTGTATATTGAATTATTTTAGTGTGCTTTTTTAACTGAATGGACATCAATTTTTAAACATTGCATGTATCTATTAGCTCTAGTGGTTACGTTTACAACAACTCTCCAATAATAATGAAGTCGAGGAAATTCTATTACACTATTTCCATCAATTCTGCTATTAACAGCTACATAAAGACCCTAAAATTTTTTTCGTTGCGTACCTACTTTATTTATCTACAAAGCTCTTAGAACCATTTACACTTACGCTAACGACTTAGGAATCGCATTTTTCCCATTTGATTGATTAACAAATCAACAATTTAGGCAACTCCTAAGTCGTTGCTTAGCGTTAGTGCAAACGGCCCTCAGAGAACCATTGTTTATACTATCAAGTAGGTTTTTTAATGACGCACAGACGATCAGTGTGTTTAGGGGGGAGGAGAGTCGTTTGGTGATTTAATTTAACATCTACCAATACAAATACAGTTCGTTGTATAGGTAAATATAGGTTTACTAATACATACAGGATGTTCCAGTGGCTTTTGATAAAAAATCAATTTTTCACTCGACTCTTCCATGGTTTCCTTCCATAGTCTTATATCTAGACACTTAAAGAATTTAAACATTTTTATGCGCACATTTCAAAACCTACTTGATGTAATCTGATTCCTTGCTTTGCTGAAGATTTATACCTTTTTAATGGGGCATTTGTATGGAGGATTATAATTTATAAACATTGGATTTAAAACTCCAAGGTTTGGATCTATTATTTGACAATATGGCAGATTATTTTTTGCTATATAATCTTCACAAGTATCCAAATTCTCTTTACTGGAACAACGGATAATTCTCATATTCATCTAAAAAAGTTATCAATAAATAGTTATTAAAAAGATAATCAATAATAATTGTGGTATAGCTACCCAAAGTTTTTCATCGATATCTTCTTTAACTGTCGTAGTAACGTTGAGATAACATACATTATTTGCTTCTGATTTTGAAACTCGAAAAATTGATGTTATTGGGAGATTTCTACCACCACACATACCATCGAATCTGTCATATACTTGAACCTAAAAAGAAATACACTTCAACACAAGGTCTACAGAAGCCATAAAGACATAGTTATTTGTGTTTTTTAGTCTTCTTGCTTTCAAATCACGGAATATGCAAAAATGCTTTGAATTCAGTGTATTGAAAGCGTAAGTACACATTTTCTGAGAAATATCAATACCCATGAAGCAAAAACATAATTGAAGAGAAAAAAAAACCTCGACGTAAACATTTCAGCTGAAAGCCCTTACAATTGAAATGAAACTATTGTTGTTGAAATTTTCTTTATATTCTAACGTAAAAAATTCCAACAGTTATTGTTTTACTTCTATTGTTATTTTACTATCAAAAAATCTCAAAATAATATTTTTTATCAACGTGTTTTCTTCCGGTGGAACGTTATCACATTACTACACGATACCTACCTTACAAAGAGGTTGTGCGTCCCAAACTAATTTAAATCTTCCAGACTGATACAAAAGAGTCATCGGAATCCAAAAGTCTCTTGTGGGCGTCCTCGTGTCCATGTTGTTACAAATCAACTATATTAAGACTAATGGTTTTGAGATCACTTAGGTACATTACTGCTCATTAGTAATTTCGAAATGTCTGTTTACGGTAAAGTTGTTATTGGTTATTACAATTTTTTTACTTTTATGAAAAAAAAATGATCAGGTTTCGTTTTCTAGGATATCCATATTCTGTATCACTCAAGACTCAAACAGCTCATTTCCATGAGATGGGCCTGAATAAGATCACCCTGATTTTTTGTTATGGACCCAGGGTCTATTATGTTGCAAATTACAATTTATTGTCTCAAGAAGAGTTACCAGTCATCTTAAAATAATTTCAAAAAAGAGTACTCTATGACTCTGTTAAAATTTTACATCTTATAAGTCACTAACACGTGGCTCTATCATTTGGTAAACTTTGGCCTTCATTAAGAAACATCCTTGGATGTTTGAGCCGATAACAAATTAATCTAATTGATCTAATTTCTCAACATGTCAATTTTGATTGAATGATAGATATCAAATTTACATTGTCTTTTATAAATTAAAATAAAAGTTGTAGTTTTAAAGTTACTACAATTAATAAGTAGGGTTGGGTTTTGGCCTCTGAATCTAAACTATAAAGTATTACGCTAATGAGCTCTTGAGGTCAACAGTCAAAATTCATTAATAAAGTTAAGTAATGGCCAGCTTTTGAAACAAGAGTGTGATCAGGTGATTACACATTTTTATTATTACTTTATTTGTGTTTAATTCCGTTAATATTAATTTGTAATAAAGAGATCGAAAACAAACTAAATTAAAGACAATGGGGTACATGCACTATACGCCAATTTACAATTAAATGTGGTTTTAGTAATAGTAAAATACATATTATTTCTAAATTTTCAATCATTTAAAAAAATTTTGGCCATTTAGTCACTTTATTTGAAAAATAAAATTTGCATTTATTTGAATTTAAGCTGACGTCTGAAACAGGGTGTGACGTCACCGTTTAGGAGTTTGGTCATGCGCAGTGAGTATGTTAATTTGCATTTGCTAGATTGTCATTTTAACAATAAAAAAAATAAGGTTATAACCTGTCAAAGTGTCGGATTTTTGGGTTTTGGGTATTTATATTTATTTGGGCAGAAGTAAACAACTTTAGAGGGAATTAAGGTATTTACTTTTAATAATATTGTAGTTTTAAGCTTTCTAAATTGAATTTCAGAATTTTATACAATGTAAATAAAGTACGATTTTGGCGTTTAACACTTTCGATTACCCTCGACTTCACGATTGCTCACGACCGTGACGTATTCGTTTAGTATACGTTTGGTACTAGCGGCCATGATACTTAAAGCATTTTTCGCGGGCGTTTTATTAATTTGAAATTGTAACATCAAAAATAAATAGAAGAACTTTAATTTAATAGTTATTTAATCAACTAGTGTGTTAATAAGACCGATTAATAATCGAGACATTTTAAAGCGCGAGAGTAGCGAGCGCTTTAATTGTTGAGATTATTAATCGGCAATTAACACACGAGTTGATTACTAAATTTTTCCGTCGATCGCTTTTCATTAAATTTGAGAAAATTTAATTTAATTTTATGACAAAAATGCAAGTTTTCAAAAATATTCTACAATCAAAGGTACCATTGAAAACAAAAATGACAACTAATGTCACAATTTTAATGCTATTTTGGTGTGATTTGGTTGCCTATACCATAATTGAACATTAATAGAAAATTGATCATTAATAGGGGTTATTAATGATCAATTTCTTATTGCTTAATGACATGCATTAACAATCGATCGACGGAAAAAAAAATTATTAAGCTATTGTTGTTAGTTAGGTTGTGTTTATTAAAATAATGCAATAAAAATTTTTTGCATGTACCCTATAGTGTAGTCAACGAAGCAAAATTTATCCTGATTTTCGGACTTTTTTTGTAACAGCGAGTTTTTTTCAATAATCGGTCGAAACCATTCCTGTGAGTTTGTGTATAAAATGTCTCAACTCAATTTTAACCGGAAGGCCCTTATTCTTCGACTTTAGTGTAAAAGTTTGACGTTTTCAAGTTTCCGTTTCACTATTTTTTGAATAACTTCGCTTGTATTGGTCGGATCGGGACCAAAAAATTTTCCTTTTATTTGTAATGAATCTTTCTTTAAAACTGCCTGGGTTAAAATTATTTATATTAATTTCCTAATCCAAAAAAAAATTCAAAACTGTCGTCATTGGTCGGTTGTAGTTTTTTCTAGAAAACTTAAGTTTTAATTAATGTTATGGTATGAAACTTTAGAAAGTTGCAGCTGATATAGTAATAAATCCATATTACAAGTTGAGTCCAAAAATATTAAGAACAACGGCTAAAATTTGCATTTTGGTTCAAATTTTCAAATTCATATTTGTTGTGAGCAATTGGTGGTATCCCAATAATTCTTCTCTTGAAATGTAGGAAATTTATTGCTCTTTCAGATGAAAACAAAAACAATCACAACAGACCATTTTTTCTTCCGATTTCTTTGAAGATAAAAAGAAAATCTTTTAACTGTTTGTCTACAAAACCAATTTTAGTGGTCGAAATTTAATTCTTCTTTTACGTATTTTTGAAAATTAATCATAAAGAACTCCTATAAACTATTTTTGAACATTAAAACTGGTTTTAAAGTCAACCATTTCGACCACTAAAATTGGTTTTGTGGGTAAATAGTTAAAAAAATTTATTTTTATTTTCAACGAAATCGGAAGAAAACGTGGTCTAATGTGATTGTCTTTGGCTTCATCTGAAAGAGCATTAAATTTCCTACATTTCAAGAGAAGACTTATTAAGATACCACAAATTGCTCACAACAAATATGAATTAGAAAATTTGAACCAAAATGCAAATTTTAGTCTTTGTTCTCAATATTTTTGAACCCAATTTGCAATATGGATTTGTTACTATATCAGCTACAACTTCCTAAAGTTTCATACCGTAATATTAATTATTACTCGAGTTCTCTATAAAAAACTACAACTCACTAATGACGGCAGTTTTGAATTTTTTTTGGGTTAGGAAATTAATATAGATTATTTTAACCCAAGCAGTTTTAAAGAGAGATTCATTACAAACGAAAAGAAAATTTTTTGCTCCCGATCCGACCAATACAAGCGAAGTTATTCAAAAAATAGTGAATCGGAAACTTGAAAAAGTCAAAATTTTACATTAAAGTCGAAGAATAAGGGCCTTCCGGTCAAAATTGGGTTGAGACATTTTATTCACAAACTCACAGAAATGGTTTTGACCGATTAAGAAAATAAACTCGCTGTTACAAAAAAAGTCCGAAAATCAGGATAAATTTTGGTTCGTTGACTACACTACTATTTTATAAGCTTTAAAAAAGTCATAATGAATTTTTCTCTAAAATTCGTATTTGATGAGTTATTTAAAAAAAGTCGAGTATAGAGCATTTTTTTAATAAGAAGCGCCTAAGGCAAGGTTGAGGTCCTTGCCTATAACAAAACCCATTGTGTACCTACCTCAAAGCAGGTAGTTTCACCTTATTCACAAAATGTACTGTAACAAGTAGTGAGTTCCGATAGAGATGCAACAACGTTCAAAAGGTCTTAATTCCGTTAATATTTGTCGAAGAATAACCATAAATAAACCAAGTTAAAGCTAATTATATAAACTTCAAAAATAGTTATTATGATTTTTTCGCTAAAGGTAATATTTTTCGAGTTATTTTAAAATATTGAGAACGAAGCCATAAGTTTGAAAGGGATGGAAAAACGTTCAATTTTCAAACCACCGTAATTCGTTTACTATTTGTCTTAGAGGGACCAGAAAAATACGAAATTTATTAAAATTTAATAAGCTATGAAAGAGATCGTAATGAATTTTTTGTACTCACTGCTGCGAAAGTAACGTTTGACGCACTCTGTGGTCGACTGGGAAACAGTGTTTCCCGGTCTACTACACCGGGAAGTAAACTGTCAAAACAACACTAATAAATGGTAATAAAATAAAGTAATGTGTATTTATTAATGCAAGGGAACATATTTTAGAACATTTAAATTCGCAAACTAAACTATTACGTTACATCTAATAACAATTTTTAACAACTTTTAGAACAATTAACTGTCAAAGTAAGAATTTGTTTGACGTAAGAATGAAGTTTGACTATGAAGTCATAGGTTGCTTTGTATACCTAAATTGTCAAAACTAATCAAATAAAACTTTTATTTAAGAATTATGATAACGGTTTTGTTCGTTACAAAAAATATTGTACGATCCTCATGCGTGAACAATTTTCCCGCGTTCACGCAATGAAAAAAGCACTCGCTCCTACGTCGCTCGTGTTTTCAAACAGCGTTCACGCGGGAAAATTGTGTTCCCACACATGGTTCGTAAATAACTATTTCGTTAAATTGACTACTTTTTGAGATATTTTGAAAAACAAACAATTTTTTAGTCTTTTCAATTTCTCTTAATAATCCTTGCGCTAGAAGTAAGGGGTATCCAAGTTTGAGTTTCTCAAAATTAATTTCCGCCAGTCATCTAATTTTCTTCTTTTTAAATTTTATTTTTCCCGTAGTACTCATGAAAAGCCGTTTTAGGATTTTTAGAAAATTTTCATGCTAAAGTTGATCTTATTTTCTCATCCTGATTTATTAAAATTAAAAATTCTTTTAAGTAATTTGTAATAAATATAAGAAACAAAATTTATCTTATTAGATATGCCGCCATTAAATTGCATTAATTGCAGGTGTTAGTTGTAACGTCACGTGTTAATAAACAAAATCACAATCTTGCGGACGCGATTGAACTCGCCGAATACGTGCATTTTTATCAATGTTTCGCGTTAGTTTATTGACACTTTTGCAGTGTCTTTCAATTTCCAAATTTTAAATTAATTTAAGGGTTCCTTTTTTGAAAATTTATAGTGCGTCTTGTGACTATGTGATGAATCTTCTTCAAGAGGAATTATTTGCAGCAAATTAAAAAGGTAAAAGCTTACAAAATTAAAAATTTAATTTTTTAGATAAAAGTACGAATTATTTTTAATGAAAATGTACAATTCTAACCTAAAACTTATTTAAAAAATTTTCAAAATATTTATTCTAAGCTTCTAATTAATTATTTCTTTTTCAGAAAATTCCAAAAATGGTTCTGCTGGAGCAAGAAGAAAATAAAGGTAGGTCCTCAATTGAGGTTTTTATAAATTTTATTGGGAAGAGCCATTTTTGAATTAAATTACCCTTAAGTAAAAAATGCTAGAAAAATTTTGTTCCAATTATTTTACTATTATTTTAAAATGCACTCAAAGTCAAAACAAGTAATTTTTGAGTTTCTTTAATTATGTAATTAAAACATTTCGCTTACATTTAATGACTAGCTTTGCCACCTAGGTAATTATACAGAAATTATTACAATTATAATTAAATACAAATAGGGGAGAGGTTAATTTACATAAGACGTCTCCAGAGGGTTAGAAAAGTGCTATCCTACTTTCTTAGGAGTTTCACTATTCGGTGCAAGTTGTTTGCGTTTAAAAAGAAAGAGAAAACCCAAGGGGTGCTTCCTTCCACAGAAGCATGGCTGTGATCAAATCGTAACCATTATTTCATTATATCTTACAAGTCAAAATTCATTTCCATCCCTTCTCAATTTTAGTATAAACATGGCAGTTCTTCATACGTCAAACACATTCCTAAATTATCTTCAGGCGATTCTTCTCTAGCAGCGGCTCCAAATTGTACTTGAATAAGAAATGGTTTTATACTACTCTCGATTCTACAAGGTACGTCACCAGTTGGACAAAACGACGTTCCACAATGAGCCAAATCGCAAAATCCAGGTCCCAAATCACCAGGCTAAAATTGTTTAATTTTACAATAAATTCCAAATCTCAATTTCACTTACCATCAACAACTCTTCCGAATCGCAAGGCATTAAAATTTTATCAGAACAAACATCCATTCTTCCTGATATTGCCCCATTACCAGACCCGACGTCGTCGTCGTTAAAAGCTTCCACCTTATTATCTGGTCCGAGTTTAAAAGAATTTTCGTTGCAGGGTTCGTAAGCTATCGCACACATGCCCTTTTCTTGTCTCATGCAAATTTTGTAATCTTGATTAGCTAGATGGCGTCCGTTTTCTGCAAAATTCATAGTTTGTATCATACCTCTCCTTCCTGTGTGATACTGCAAACAATCTGCTGGTGCTCTTTGACTAAATGGTATTTGCGAAATCACTACTTCCCAAAGCCTACTTAAAACACGATTTCCTAATTTCATGTCGATTATTATTGAGTGGTTTACATTGTCGACATCAAAGTATGCTAAAAGTGATTAATTATTAGTTCACAACTATCAAAACTTCAATAGGTCCTAGAAGGCTGTAACTACTTCCCACAGCTTCCAAATTCTAAAGCTATTAAAGAAACCCTTTTCGGCACTCACCATGTTGTCCACTATTTAAACCACAAAGGTTCAAATTTGCTGATACTCCTCCAGACATTGTAAACACATCATCGTCGCATATTCCGGTCGTTCTATTGGGCTGTCCTAGGTTAAAATGAATAAAGTCTAGTCTAAGTTGTGCTATTTCGGGATCAATTTTCTCTATTACAATTTTACAAGAAGTCATACCGCTTGATAAATCAGGAAAGTCTGGATTTACAAAATAAGTAACGTTGTTAAAAACTTCTTTATTACAAGTTGTTGTAACTGTAAAAAATTTATTAAATATTACCTTGAGAAATTATAATCAAATTTAAGTGTTACATTTTTAAATTTTATAAAACCGTTAATCGAACTTTCTATTTTGAGTTGTACTATTGTTTATAATACAATCAATTAAATCATGAAAGAGTGATAGAAAGAGGACGTATTATTTATAATGCTATAAAATACAGGAATTTCGTCATAGTATCCATTTAAACTTGAATTTTTTAATCTTTATCGACACGTGACTTTTAGAAAACTCAATAACTAATTAATTTTTTAAATAATAGTAGTTTTTTTTTATTAGGAGTAAAAGTGTCACTTTTTTTAGGCGAGTAATAGACAACTACTGACGAGCCAAAAAACGTACTTTTACTCCGAATGAAACATTTAATTTTTTCTTCAAACTAAAACTTATAAAAACCAAAAATAAAAATTTTTGAAGTGCGCCATCTCTTGAAAATAATTTGTAGTTCAATTATCAAATATTTTTTAAAATTAACTTTAACTCGTAAAAAGAAGCTAATTATTAAAGGCACCGAACAAATTATAACAGGAAAATTATAAAAACATTACCTTTTTACATTACACATGCTTAGAAATATCATTTTACGTTACAATTTGTTGTAAATATTAAAGGTTAGAATTTACTTTTACCTCCTAGGATGTAAAAGTAGAACTTTAACCTTACTTGTTCAGTAACAAAATGTCAACTTTTTTTTACGTTTGAAGAAAAACATTTTTTATTTACATAATAATTAACAATTAAGTATTAACTAAATTTAATATTTAAACGTAAGAAACACGTGGTATTTATTTTAATTTATACGTGGTCACGTGCCGGTAAAGATAAAAAAAAATTAAGTGTAAGTGATAATTTTTCAAATATTTATTTTTCGATTATTTTAACTACAACACCCTGTATATTATTCAATATTTAAATTTTCTATAAAAGTGAGACTCAAATTGTAGAAACATTAATAGGTCTAACGTTAACCGTTCATAAGATATTGTCCTTTGAATATTGAAATCTGTTTAACTTTGCAAAATATGATTTTTCTCGCTTATTTAAATCACAACACCCTCTATATTATTTAATATTTAAATTTTCTATAAAAGTGAGACTCAAATTGTAGAAACATTAATAGGTCTAATGTTAACCGTTCATAAGATATTGTCCTTTGAATATTGAAATCTGTTTAACTTTGCAAAATGTGATTTTTCTTGCTTATTTTAAATACAACACCCTGTATATTATTTAATATTTGGATTTTCTATAAAAGTGAGGACTAAAATTGTATAAACATTAATAGGTCTAAAGTTAACCGTTCATGAGATATTGTCCTTTGAATATTGAAATCTGTTTAATTTTGCAAAATGTGATTTTTCTCGCTTATTTTAAATACAACGAACGTATATTATTTAACATTTTGATTTTATTATACAAGGTTTATAGTTAACTATTCGTCAGATATTGTCCTGTGAATAGGTAAATAGTTCCGACTGTTAGAAACTTTGTGAACTTCGATATTTTTTTCAAAATTCTAGTATAAACAGAAACATGTCGACTTCTTAAATTATTCAGGACACGATTACTAACTGACCTAAAGACAAGATCTAGAACTAAATAATTAGCAAGCAATGATGATTAGTCATAGTCATATTAAGTTAGTAAAATCAAAATAGATGACTAAAATACATACAAACGCAACAAATTCCAAATCCTAACGCACATTTACCACGAGCTGTCCCATCTTGAATTCTACATTCGTATGGATTCATGCAAACTCCTGCAATTATTCATTTAAATAAAACATTAGTATTTTTGGAAATGGGGCTACCTTTACGTCGTTTATCATCAGATAAACATTCTTCTTCAAATGGCACAGGAAAAAAATTTAGTACTAAAAAATATATATTTTTTAAAATTGCTTTAATTTTTATAAAAGAAGTGTCTACCTCTTGGTAGCCTTTCTAAGGCTGTAATATTTGTAAAGTTATCGTCATCATGCACTTCTTTACTTGAATCACTCCAAATATCATAATTTCTCAAAACGGGCACAGAAAACACTAACGGTGAAAAAATGAAGCACAAAAATAATAAATTTTGTTTTCGTTCACAACTCATCCACATTTTCGAACTTTTACAAAAGCATTATTTTATCACTTTTTTAATTGTTTATCGACTATTAACAATTACATAATTATCATCTTTTACTATCGATAAAAATTACCGCACAAGGTTGTGCTAATGCTTCAAAAGACCAATACATAACTCGTTGACTGGGTTTGGTCATCTTGAACTTGCTACTACTAAAACATCATGTGGGTCAAGTTCCTCTCACTAGGTCATTACGTTAGATTCGGCTTATGAGATTCAATTCCAACTTTATATAATAAAAGGCACTGTAATTAACAGTTTAGGCAAAATCATGAAACGGTACTATTATGGTAATTGTTGTTATTTATTTTTTCTTTATAATTCGTAAAATTTAAATTTAGGTTTAACCGTTACTGTTAATTCTTGTAAAGTATGGGGATTAGTGAACAAGTGTAGAAATGTACGAAATGTTGTTTAAATGTACTGGGGCAACTGTTAAGGAAGTACTCAACTTTTCATCAATTACATTGCAATAAAACTCGGTTAATTCATTTTAAAGAGGTTGGTGATTTCATCATTAGCAACTGGCAAATTTTAGCAGTGAGAAAGTTTTTTGAGGATTTTAATTTGGCAACTAAAGTCCAAGTATTATAAGCTTGCTGAAAAAGGCTTAAAAAGTCAAGGATATAAACCAAAGATATAAACCACAGCTATACAAAAGTGTAAGAAAGAGAGAATTAGACTAACCGGGTGTTATTTACCCCCGTTGATTTATATCTTTGACTTTTTAAGACTTTTTCGGCAAGCTTATAATAATTGGACTTTAGCTGTTATATAAGCTTAGCCAAAACGGCCTGTTCTTACGGGGACGGTATAATAGGGCTATTTGGGAAAATCCACACATCGTCATTTGATAATTTCGAAAAGTGCATGGAAAAATCTTAAAATATTAACAAGGTGAAGTAGGCCATGCTCTTTTTTGGTTTCTTAATTATTTTATTTTTAATAAAAAATATATGCTGTGTTTAAGAAAAACGAGTTAAGGTTTGCTAAGAAAAATTGAAGCACCCTGTATAAAAAAATTACTTTGAAACATAAAAGACGCCTTTGCGAAAAACTTTTGCATGTAAAATTTTCTTCTAACTCAAAAATTAAAAGCGAAATCGAGAATTGCCCGAGTTTCGGTGGGGCCCTGATTGATGCTATTAAAAAATCATTTTTACTGCTGTAATTTAGCCTTTTGGTATTAAACTGTATAAATGTTGTTGCCTAAATGGTGAACCAAAGATTAAAAATAATAATTGAAAAGTTATAATTAAATTCATAAAATAATAAATAAGTAGCGCCTGCTACACAGCAACAGTATACACTCGCATGTATTGCAGGGTGCATACGCACGAGGCGTAAATATATTTAATAAAGAAAAATTATTAGGATGATTTTCAACTGTAATAACCCTAGGGCATTGATAACAACCGAAATAATTTTGTCATATTATCTTGAAAGTACATTTTTAAAAACACCCCGACGCGAAGCGGAGGGGTGTTTTTTTAAAAAAATGTACTTGAAAGATAGACAAAATTATAAGGATTCATCAATGCCCCAGGGATATTCAACGAGATAATTTTTTTTTAATTTAAATTTAACGTCAAAAGTGACAATTCGTTGAATTTTATACGATATCGCGTCGGCAGAGCAATTGAAAATTACCCTAGGGTGATTGTCAGTTAAAGTTTTATGTGATTGGGTAAAAATAAACATGTGACTGAACATTGTAAAATATGATTGGCTTTGTATATGAAAAAAAAATTATCAATTAAATATTATTAAATAAATGAAACGAATTTAAATGTTTTAATTTTTGTTTATTTAAATCGAATATTATCGTAATAGTTTAATAACTAATTATATTAATTATCTAATTATATAACATGGTAAGATCATTTTTAATAGTAAATCAAAAATATATTGTATTATTATTATTTTTAAATGGTTCAATAATTTACAAATAATGTACAATTAAATATTGTTTTGTCTTTTTTTTATTAATCATTAAATATATGTATGGCAATTATTGATAAACTTATGTTTAATTATATATTTTTATATATAATATAGTAGTAAATTCTAATGGGTTTTAAGGAGTGAAAAGTTTTTTTTAAATTTTTTTATACAATATACTAATTACGTAATATATTGAAAGTCTAAAAATTTCTTAAATGACAATATTAATAAATATTGTACACATTTAAATTGTAATTAATTGGTCACTAAATTAACTTTTTTTCAAATAAAAATTATACATTTCTCTTCATCTACTTTATAATATCACAAATCTTCTTTAATACATCTAAATTGAAGTTATTTATAATCCAAGCTTACTTTTTCAAATTTCCTCTTTCAAACTTCAATTTAGAATAGCATTTTTAAAATTATTTTACCTACATAACAATACTTTAAAAAAAGAAATAAATAAAGCGTTAGATTATTTTTGTATGGATTTTACATTATTAGGTATGGTCATCCTAAATGATTTCATTTAATTAATTTAATTAAATTACATCTTTTTATGAAGACTTAAAATTGTACAGGGTGTTTTCGAAGCAACAAAAAAGACAGAAATGGAGTAGGGGATATTTTCAAAAACTGTTTTAAATCCCCATGTATTTGATTGTTTTTTGAGCGTTTTAAAAAATGTAATAAAAGTCGTTAATAGCACTTGGCTGGACGATCTCTTGTGTTTAGACCACCTACAGATATGCAATTATTTTACAATAATGGAGCGCGTTAATGGTGATTGTTTTAATAACTTAAGAAATGAACATGAGCAATTAAGAAATCGTAACTTTTACAAAACATTGGAAGCTTGGTGAGTGGTGACTTGTAAAGAATGGTAGATCAAAGACTTGAACAATGCTTAAGGTGGTACCCACTTTCGTAGTTGTCTGAGTAAGCAAAATCGGTATCAATTATACGACTTTTGTCGAGCTTACTTGCAAAATGGCTAAAGGTAATAGATTCGCACAAGAATACGTTTAGGATGTCTCGATACGATTTTTATAGCTCTCACTTAGTTTTGGTGGTTGGTTTTAAATCAAAATATTTCTGTAGGCATGGTTACTGTAATGGAAGCATTGGAGCACCTTAACAGGAATAGAGGTGTTGAAATACAAAATGAGCACCGACATAGCATTGACACAATACTAGTAGCCTCGTCGGACACGTTTAGACAAAATTTTCGTTTTTAAAAATTTCCAAGAGTAAGTGAGATGACTTCCCTAAGGAAGTAGATAGTCTGAGATCACAGAAATGGCGTGACTACAGTTTTATGTAATGAGATTCAGATCAGAACAATCACAGTGTCTATTATTAACTCGACAATGGCACTTAAGGAGAAATTAGTCTATGAAATTGCACAGGGCCGAGATTCTGTCATTATTAGCTTATTGCTCCCTACCCTTCTCCTACAAACTTTTAGAAATTTATAGAAGAAGGGTAAAGGGTAGGTAGCTTAGCGTAGCTTAGCAATACGCTAATAATTACAGAATCCCAGCCCAGAGGCGATATGTACCTAATATATTTTGACTGTACTTGTCGACCAATGTATTTCTCAGGATTGGATAGAGGAAGTATCAGTACACAGGATTTATTCTGAACGATTTTAAACTTGTTGGTCAGAGAAATGAAATCTGTTGAAAGCTTCATCAGAGAGGCCAGATATTCTGTCTAAACATTAGGATCTCTTCAAAAACACCCTGTAAAAATAATTAAAAATTAAGTACACCGAAAAAAAAATTGGTCCCTGACAAAATTTATCAGATTACAGATAGAACTAAATTTTGTAAATTTTTAGTAACACGAAATTTGTGTACAAAAGTTACAAATCGAAAAAAAAATTTTTTTTGAAAAATGTACAAAAAGTTTCTTTTGTGTTATTAACGAACTATTTTCTCCCATTAATTTTATTTTAATAATAACGAATATTTAAATTTATATACAAAATGTTATGCAAATTAATAACTTTTCGAAATGAAGCACTTCTACAAATTGTTAACAACTTTTTTAAGCTATAGATGGTGCTGGTGATTTTCCTTCTTTTCTTTTTTAAATTTAAGGTTTGAAGTTAAAAATATCACAATGTATAAGTCACAATATACAGATTTTTTAAAATTTATTTAGAAGAAAACGTTTGGTCTTTAATAATTGGATATATTTTGTAATATTTTTATTGTTAAATACTAATTTTCCTTAATTTTATTTGATTTTTTTCATCACACCCTGTCTCACAAATTCATACGATTACGATACACTAGCTCATTTCAAATAGTTTAAAAATAGCTTTTTTTGTACAACAAAGCACTAAAGTTTACTTTTGTAAACGAATGGCTCGGCTAGCGCCTCGTCAAATAATATTCAGATTCGTTAGAAAAAATAACTGTAGTACCAAGTTGCACATTAATTTTTTTCTGAAATCGCCAAGTTATACAGGGTTTGCCAAAGTCTTCAATATTGCTATTGCTACGATATTGAGCACGACCGATTTTGCCAACTTTTTCAAAAATCATAGCATCATTGTTTTGAAAATTAGTAAACCAAATTGGGCATATCATTCTCCAAGGCCCTGGCCTTCCACAATATGTTAATATTTTCATCTTTCGGCATACATGTCTTAGCTAGAGGGATAATAAAAGTTTGCATTACACAAGCTAACTAAGTACAGCTTGCTTGCTATTCCAACAAATAAAAATAACGAACATCCTGTATGCTGAAGCCTCAAAATATTTATAGAATGTGGTAGGCTATAATCTAAGGCAACGTCATGCCGAATTTGGTTTTTTAATTCCCAAAAACAAGATTGCTGTTATTTTTAAGACCTCGATGATTGCTCGAGTTTTGGCAAACTTTGTGCGAGGTCAGTAAAATATTAATATAATATTTTACGGCTTCCGGACAGACTATTTAACATTGCTAATATTGAGGTTAGAAAATTTAATCGCTAATATGGATTATAAGTACTAAAATTTTGTCTAAGTTGGGTTATTAATTACTGTGCTTTGGAGTTTTGGACTTAGTCCAAGCGCACACGCAACCTTTTAATTGCATCAACTAAAAAATCGCTTCAGAACGGTTTGCTCATTGGTTGTTAAAACTAACCATTTATTTTTATAATTTTTATAACCAATGAACAAACCCTAGGCAATTTTTAAATTGCTCAACTAAAAAGTTGCTCGCGTGCGCTTAGGCTATGCTAATGCTGTCGTTATACTTAACAATGTGGGTTCCATAATCGACAAAAAGTAAAACTTTTTAGTGACGATTTTGTTTTACTTTACGGATTATTTCTTATTTTTGATACTTTAGTGACGATTTGAGAAAAAAATTTCAATAAAATTGAGAGAAAACATCAACACCAACTATGTTACACAAGCATTTTTGAAAAACGATGTAGATATGTTGAAATTGATATCTAGAAACTACCCTTAACTTTATTAAAATTATATAATAGTAAATAGTTTTTATTTTTCTTCACTAATAAATTTTATAAATTGTATCAACACTTTTATTTTTGGTTTAAAATCGTTAAAATTCTAAAAAGGCCATTTTTTGTATTTTTTATTTTTAAAATAAAATTGTACAAAAACACACACGCACACGCCATCACACACGTATTGATAAAGTTTTAACTCGAGACAAAATCTTGTTCGCGTAATGGAGATTTTAATGTTGTATAACATTGACCAGATTCCGTTTCTAAATTAACTTGAGATGGTGCAAATTCCAATTTCGGTTTACCCATCGCTAAAGCTGGATTTGTATCTAAACCGACTCCATTCGGATTAAGACTTGCCAATATTCCTAAAGGATAAAAGAAATTCTATTAATTTTTTTAAAACTTTTTTTAAATTAATTAAAAAGGTAGAAAAAAGATAGAGACGACATCTAGTAGAAGAACACTGAAGAACAACAAAATTTATATTTTTAAAAATTAGTTTTTTATAGTTCTGTAGGAAAGTTGTAAAGAGGTGTTAACATCGAAAGTGTGTAAGGTTCTTTTTATTTAATTTAAGACAGATGGCCCTATCTTGTTTAAAATCTAAAACAACTCTATAATTAAAATAACAAAAGTTCGTACATGCAATGGCGTAGTTTAAATTACAAGTTTGGACGGAAATTAAATGCCCTCTCTTGCAGGATTACAAGAAAGTACAATAATTATAGTTTGATTTCTCACGCACTGATCACGTCTTTAGTGTTAAATCAAAAATTTTAATTCAAGATAGCTTAGCCTGAACCAAGCTCTCTCCACTATTTATCATTTGTTAAAAAACTGTAGCTAAAGAAATCTGAAGCCAGAAGGAAATGTTTTTTTCTACTCTCATATGTGAAAGTAAGCATTTTGTCACCATTTACTCCATTTTACTCCATTTTATCCGAGGGAATTAGCATAGACTAGCACCCTTCAGAGCTAACTTTGCATGGGTAGTCACTGACCGTCAAGTAATTTCTACAATGTAGTTAATCGTGTTCACAAATTAGTATTTTCATAGTTGGGGCTATTCTACTCATTTCTGACTCTTTGTCCTCTCTATATTTCAAGTAAACTCACCTCGTTGAATGAACTCGAATTTTATTGATACTTACAATGTTAAGTTAGAAGTTTTTAGCACGCTTCTGATTGCCTTAGTGCTTATTGTATAAAATTTCTGTTCAAACATCTCAATTGAGAAGACAGTGCTCTCTTTAATAACATCTCAAATCATTCTCGTAGGCCCTGCTGTTTTATAACAGCACTGTTTTCTTTGATATCCCAGATAATTCTTGTAGATATTACTATCCCCAGAGGTGCTCCAGTCAATATTGTACACGCTTTCCTATTCAGTTCCAGTGGTTCCAGCTAATATACATTGTTAACAACTTCTGTTAAGTTCTCAAGTTTTCCTTTAAGGCGTTATGCTTAAAATGACTGTTTATAGGATCTCAAAAAGAAAGTTCTTCAAGTTGCTCTCAAGTTTAATAAGATTTTGGAACGTAAATTGGATACTGAGCTCACAAAATTTAGGATAGGTGTTAATTTATTTGACAATTTCGGTTGTGGAAAGCTAGATAAAAATTTGCGCCTGCGGTTTTTCCACACCATGCTTCAGAGGAAAGGGAGACGTAGAATGTGGTTGCTAAAGTTAATCTTTATCCCGTTTAATTAATTTCAAATAAGACTCATAGTATGAACATGAGCGATCTTTGAGCATAAGGGCCTAATAAAAAAAAAGATTTTCGGTGTGTTATTCCCACTACGTGTTAACAACCTGTTCTCTCTCCTCTCTTTCGGCCAGGTCTATTGATTTTTAATTTGACAATCATTTTAGTAGGAATACGATAAAAATTCTGATTTTACGAATCACTAATTTCAGTAAAATGTGTCTCAGTAATGTCACTCTACAAGGACCTGAAATTGGAGTTGAACATTCTAAAATAGAGGTAAATTATTAATAAACACAGATTAGTTACACTTTAATCTCAGGAACCTACCCTACAATTATGCAAGCTGAAACACTTGCAATAGATCTATGTGCTCGTGAATGCCTACAAAGGAATTTGAAGGGCAAAAAAGTCTACATAATGTCTGACAGCCAAGCTGCGAGGCATCTAAAGCAAATAGCATTCAGTCCTTATCTACTTGGGAAATCAGACAATCCCTCAAGACTCTGGCAGGGGACAACAAAGTTGCTCTTTATTAGGTGCCGGGTCACGAGAGAGTCGAAGGAAACGAAATAGCGGATGAATTAGTAGAACAGGCTCAAAAGCCTTCTCGATTGGACCCGAACCATTCTGTGGACTATCTAGAACACATAGAAGAGCAGAGAGCCAAAACTGGGAAACTGAGAACAAAAATTCTCACTGGAACAACGAACCAGAACAAAAACAGCCGAAGAAATTCATTGAGTACTCGACCACGAATGCTAAAAAGTTTCTTCTATTCTCAAAGAACGAAATCAGACTCATCACGGGTCTATTTACTGGACACTGCTCAGTGAGGTACCACCTCGAGAGACTGGAACTGGAGGATAGAGAATACGAATCGGAGATCGAATCCGCCGAACACATTCTCTGCAATTGCGATGCATTGGCTCGGCTTAGGCTGAAACACTTAGGGCGGGTTCAACTGACGCCTGAAGAAGTGAAAAGCAAACTTCTCAGGGACATTTTATGCTTCGCTGGCAAGATTGAATTCCTGAGAACATAAATACGAGTAGGGTTACGGACAAAAGTTCTGTAAGACTTAGAAGCGAATCTACCCCTGAGTACAATACAATACAATAGTTAAACTTGAATTTTTTTTATACCGACCCGTGACTTTTAGAAAACTCAATAAATAATTAATTTCGTAATAAAATTTTTAAATAAACATTTGATTAACAATAAAAGTGTATTAACTAAATTAAATAATTACACTTAATAAATACGTCGTTTTCATCTTAATTGATACATATGGTGGTAAGGTGGTCACGTGTAGGTAAAGATAAAAAATTCAAGTTTACGTTGTATTTGATGATGTAAATTCAAAATTTAGAAATAGTTTTAATTTACTTCTCTCTTTAATGAAGCAGTATAAATGGGGTTGAAATTCGATAGAATGTTTTTTGTGGAAAATGTATTATTGTTGCCTTTTCTTATTGAAACACAAAGGATAAAAAATTTGATTCTAAAAGTATCGCTGTTTTTATAGGGTTTTGAAGGATGCCATTTAAAAAAAAAGTATTGTGTGATGTATTTGATGAAAATTATTTTCTATTGCTACGACCACCTTTCTCTTGCAACATTTTTTATTTTTATGCATTATTAAACTATTAAATTTTTTAAGGGATGAAAAAAATAGTATATTTTAATCTTCTGCAATACTACAATCAGAGCAGAAGCTCTCATAGCAATAATTTGCTTGTTTTTTTTGGAAAATGCTTCGCCTGTAACTGCATGAACACTGACAGGTAAGATCGGTTGCCTATACTCGTCGTACATTTTAATCAATAAAAAAAATTTCAATTATGAATATCATTTCATAATTAGTAATATTTAACCTTTTAGTAACCATAAATGTAAAATAAAGAAATTCTAAAAAAAGTGAAATTTCGAATTTTCTTTAATGGCAGAAGTGCTAGATTTTAATCAAGCTCTATACAATAAACCTTGCCCTTTGTGACAATTGTATCACAATTTTCAACAAATCTAGTTTTTTAAATTTTAAAAATCTTGTTTTAAAAGCCTATGAGTTGTAACATTGTCATTTTATGTAGTTTCGTTATCAGATTAATTTTTAAAGCTGCAACTCCAACTACTTATAAGACCAACAAACCTCTGCAATGCGTTGAGTGGTGGGTACGTTGAAAAGCCTTTCAAATCGATCCTAACGAGAGAAGTATTCAAAAATTTAAAACTATGCCATTGCATGCACATTTAAATTACTGTTAATATTAAAAAAAGAAATTTATAATTTGTATCCTACATTAGTTAATTTCATGCTCTATAATTTCATACTTTTAAGTAGGAGGTAATTACGCTAATAGATTTGAATCTTTTTTTTTAATAAATAATTTTTTTTAAATTGTAACACATCAATACTTTGTTTAAAATGCATGCTTATATTAGAACATTCCAACATTCCACAGCTAAATTTCATTAGGTCCTTAAATACCTATCGCACTACTGTCGATTTATTTCACTGCTGACTTTGGTTCCGTTGGTACGAATTGAATTTGAATTGCGTCGAATTTCATCTGTAAAATATTATTTGTGTCGTGTAAATTGTGTTAAAACAAAAAAAATCAATTTGTATAAATTATATTAAAAATTAAAACCTAGGTTTATAATACAATTTTTCACTTAGGTCGTTTTTACACATACACGTCTTCTGGTGTCTTTAATGTTATCTACGAACTATTTTAAGGCTTCAGTTCATCTAAACTAGAACTGTCAAAACCTTTGCAGAGGAAACCCCACAAGGCGATAGAACAGTAACCATCTTCTAGTTTTTTCCTAGGCTTAGTGCTTATGGCGGTCTATCGTCTTCTCGTTCGTTCGGAGGTGCCCTATATACATTTCTCACGATTTTAAACAAACTATCCGTGTCCACCGGTATCGGCGTCAGTACAGGAACAGGCATGTGTAAAAACGCCCTTAGGTGTATAATAGTATAAAACAATAGTAATTAGTGTTGTTACGTGCATTTAAAATTCTTTTCTTGTAAATATGTGTGGTTTGTTTTTGAACAAAAAAATCACTTTCACATGTCGAACCTTCGCTAAAGCATCTGTTGACTAGGTCGATTGTTGCGCTCCAACATAGGTGTCAATTGGCCATCATCTATCTCTACCCCTATTAGCCAAATAAAATAATCACTGTATAAAAAATAATTTTTTCTGAGAACAAAAGATGATTTATATCAACTTACCAGCTTTAGGTCCAATTCCTAATAGATCTTTAGGATGGTTCGTTTTAACGGCATTCATTCTTCTATTTTGTACTCCGACACCGCCGCAACCGCCACCGCCACCACCTCCACCAGGTTGAGTAGGAAGACTTCCGGGAAGTGGTCCTTGTCCAGGTAATCTCGGACCTCTCGTAGGTTCGACCGGCAATACCCTCCGACGTTTTTTCGGAAGTTTCGCTCTTGCCTAAAACTCGAGTTGGATAACAAGCAAAGCAGATAATCTAAATATTTACCTGAGTGTGACTGTAATACATGGCAAAGTTGGAAACTATAACGGGAACGGGTAAGGCGATCGTTAATACACCCGCCAGAGCACAAAGAGCACCCACAAACATTCCAATGTAAGTTTTTGGTACCATATCGCCGTAACCTACAGTGGTCATGGTTACTAGAGCCCACCAAAGTCCCAAAGGTATACTTTTAAAGTCATTATGCGGATTAGCTTGAATCCTTTCGGCGTAATACACTAAACTAGCAAAAATCACAATACCCAAAACTAAGAAGAACACCAGTAAGGTTAGTTCTTTGGCAGAAGCTCTAAATGTTTGTATTAAAATTTTTAAACCTGACGAATGACGCGTAAGCTTAAATAATCTCATTATACGTATAATTGAGAAAAATTCCATAATGTCTGCATTTTCTAAATGTGATGCAAATTTTCTAAGCAACAAGTCGATGTAAAAACTTGCCGTAGCTATATAGTCAATTATGTTAACCGACGATTTAATGAAATCGCACTTCTTTGGACAAGACACGAAACGCACTAATATTTCGAATGTAAACCACGCGTTGCAAAAGCATTCAATGTAGAAGAAGGCTATGTGTGCATCCGTATCGATTTTATCGATCGTATAATCCGTTCCGTTCGCTGCCGTACGCAATATATTCGTTTTAAGAACTGGAACTTTCATATCTGGATGAGTTTTGAGACAAAATGATAAAATTGAGACGCAGATGAAAAATACTGACATTACACCTATAACCTAAAACAAACAATTTATTAGTTAAAATAAAATTTTTTTTATCTAAATTAACTATAATGATGCCATCCATTAGTTGACTCTTTAAGGGCTTTTATTTCGTCAATGTCGAAAGATAAGTCATTCTGATAGTCCGGATTGGACAACATCTCCTTACACCATTCACGACAAGATGCAGCTAAGCCACTCCCTAAAAAAACGCGCGATATTCAAATAGAAGGTTTCTATTGGACGTATTTTGAAAATCCGGTTTACAACACTCACCCAAGAATTGACATGCGTCAATCTTATTTGACAGAAATTTGTAAGGAATGGCTTAGCTGCGTCGTGTCGGTGAACAATGTATAGTTCGATGTGGTCTGAATAAGCACCCGCCACCCTTGTCGCCAGATTCAGAAGTCGATCTTACATGTGGGTATGTAGTTTGTAGAGAAGAGGTGGGTAAAAGAGGTTGCTTGGAAGTTTTAAAATTGATTCGAATAACTGGTAAAAGTAAGGTGCTGGGCGTTAGTTCTTCTTCCAGTTTACAATCTTATCGTTAAATGCCGGTGGTCTTTAGTGTCGAAGAGGTTCTGAATTTTAAAAGGTTACAACAACACTTTTCCTACAAACGCGATTTATTTTTTAATTCAGAATAGTTTTATTTGAAAGAATAATATTTTGACGTAAAGAGCAATAAGCTTAGAGCAAAGAAAAAATACCCTAACGAATAAGAAACGACACTAGCTCAAAATCCCATGTTAATTTTTTTCATAGATTTCTAATGCGCATATCCGCTGGATATGTCAGAAATTACTCCTAAACCAATCATATCATCTAAATACGCGCCCTTTTAAAAATACTTAAATAAAATGAAGTTTCTCTTGAAACGTCAAAAACTTTACTACTCAATATGTCTGTTTAATATTGTACCATAGAATGTAAATCGACGATGTTTGTATATGCATCAATGTGTAGTGCGCATGATATCGCTTTCCAAAGTCTTTTTAGAATCAGTGTGACATAATTGTGCATATTTTCGATCAAGCATCACTTTATTAAAGGTTTTTTTATCAAAATTAAGTCTATCATGTATTTATTAAATGCAATTA
The DNA here is from genome assembly GCA_963924605.1 of Malthinus seriepunctatus. Classification (NCBI taxonomy): domain Eukaryota; kingdom Metazoa; phylum Arthropoda; class Insecta; order Coleoptera; family Cantharidae; genus Malthinus; species Malthinus seriepunctatus. The sequence continues at coordinate 2,621,755 of OZ004603.1, forward strand.
AACCAACTATTTTTTAAATGATGGTGACCAACAATATTTTTGTTTAGTTTGTCTATGATCTATGTCTAATTAATAAGGTTATGTTGTGACACTGACATATCCAGTAGACATGCGCATTAGGCGAAGACTAACTTTTCGTATCCGTGTCGTTTCTTGTTCTTTATCTAATATCAAGGGTATATTTTCTTTGCTTAGAGGAAAACGGTTACGATAGAAACACAAAGCTATAATGGGAATAATTGGAAACCCTTGGCAGTTTCTACGAAATTAATACCTGATGGAGCAAATTTATGAAGGTCGGCTAAGAGCTTATTGAAGTATCTAGAAAAACTCATTTCTGTCGACTCCACCTTTTTTAAGCACCGATGTGTCCCTTCAAAGCTAAAAGTTACTTCTTTCTTATTTTTTTGTGAAAAACCAACCCCAAAATCGTGCCATACATTTTACCAACACCCTATATTTATTTCTTTTTAATATTCAGCAAGCTTCTAACGATTTCTAAACCTCAAAAGGTATTATATTACAGTAAAGTATAGTAAAAAGGTTAAAAATGGTATCAAAAGCCATCAAAATAAAATCTAAAGAAATTTTCGAGTAGAAAGGTGGAGCAATAAAAAAATAAAAATAATGATAGACTCAATTTCTAGCGCACAATTTCAAAAGCTACATTTTATTAAAGTTTAAAACATTCTTTTCTTTTACTTTAAAAATAAGCTTTTCGATATTTTGTAGACTTTTTTGAGTAAAGCAGTAAACTTTACACTAAAGTGCTGTTGAATTAAAAAAAATCTTTCGGGCTTTGTATTGTAACGAAAATACTCGAGAGCGAGACAAAAGATAAAGTGCACTTAAAGAACAACCATCGAGAGCATCATTAGCATTATTGGAAAAAATTTTAAATTTTTTATTCGCTGGAAATGAAAAGAAAAGGTGTCTTTACCTTTGCCGCTGTTGAAGAATATGGCTCATCGAACAATGACCATATTTTTGGTTTCGTTAATTGCCACCACGATAGAGTCCCTTTAAAATAATCTTCTTCGAAACCAAACTTTCTTGCAATTTCTTCGTCGCTCGGTTTATCCGTATCTAAATCAAGGCGGTCTAAAACTGCTAAAGTTTCTTGCGTATCCCTGTGCTAAAAAAGAAAAATACAGCATTTTAACGAAGGGCTTCTGATTGACAAAATTTAAAATACACAAAGTTATTTCTACTGGGTGTTTGAAATATGTAGGTTTTAATCTTCAGAACGTGCTTAAAATTTAAATTTTAGTCAAAACCTTATTGCTAGGCTCGTTCGTGCGTTTCTTGTCAGTTTTGCTTCGCAAAGTAAGGCTACAAAAAACACACCCTGTCCAATTGTGAACTAATTGTCCATTTTGGTTAAATTGGTGCCCAGAAATATTTTTGACTCTCAGACACCTAAGACTTTCAGGCTGAATCTCATCAGGAACACTTGAACTAAATTTTTTTCTTAGAAAAATGATGAAGGAGGATGTACAGTTAGCCTCACAATTATAAGCTACAGCAATGATAAAAGGACAGAAGGGGAAGTTGTTGATTTACTTCTTCTTAGCAAAATAAAGTTGCCCCTCAATTTAGTTATGGTTACATCATGGTTATGATTGTTACATCTACAATTCGTGCTAAACGTATAGCCAGGGTGGCTAATAATTGTGAGGCTGATTGTACATAAAATTGAGTGGGTTTGAGTGTTACCCTTCACATCATCAAATCTAAATCGACGCGTTTTCTCAAATTTTCCCACATCAGATCCAGAGTTATTCAGGTGGAAACTTTCTACATGAAATAAAGCCTTTGTGTCAGGATATTTTGTTAGGGGATGAAAAATAAAACAAATTACTAAGCTTGCTTTGCATATATGATAAATTTCTTTTATTTCATTCGCTATAACAGTTAAAAATTGATTTAGATGCCGCTCCCAAAAATTGAAATATTGCCCCTTAAAAGTGTTGTGGTTGACGCAGTGAGAAATAATTTATTGTTTAATTAAGTTATTGTAGTAACAAAAAAAATTGAACATAAAAAAATATATGAACTCAAAAATATAAGCTACAAACATAAATTATTGTATTTCTTCACTTTGCTTTTTCCACTAAAGCTATTTGAAAAACAAGCTGAAATTGCTCACAAAAGTTGTATGTTTTTACCTTTTTACGTTTTTACATCTTCCTACCTATTCTAAAAATTTTATTGAGAATAAAAATTGTAGATAATAAAAACGTTTTGTGGAACAAACATTTTTTTATTTTTTAATTTTACTCATTCGGATTTTTATTTCTCATTTTTTACTAGCTTCGGATAGCAATTTATACTCTGGCTTTTGACTTCAAATTAACTTTAAATGTAAAAATACGATCCGTTTTACTAGACCGAGTAATCAAGCAATTAATTATTAAAAACGGATAGTTAGCTGTTAGTAATTTAGTAGCACGGAATACTAAAGAGAGATAGATAGGTCAAACTATCAACATTAAAAGAGATGAGCCAGCCTCAAAATAAAAGATTGTACATCTCATTGTACAAGGCAGTAGTGTCTACAAGAGAAGGTCAGGAAGATTGAAAAATTTATGATTAAAGAAGCTGAGACAGTGGCTCGCAAAATCTAAGGAAGCACTCTTTGAACTGCAATGAACAAAACCGTTTCCAGGAAGCAGGTTTCCGTTTGTTGAAAAGCTCTACGACACTAATTAGTGTTGGCAGGGCACTCCAGCATGGATGAGATAACCTCTATACTCCATATTGTACACGGAGGGTAGAAGATGAGGACCCTAACTCCAACTGAAGATATTATCCATCTATAAATCTCGAGAACATACAAGGAGCTACTTAAAGTTCTAATGGATTCTCATTTATCGGCTTTTGTACGTCCTACTCTGACTTAATGAAATAAGGTTTGTTAAGGTCTTCAAAGTCAACAGGAAAGGAAATTCTAAGCCAGGAAGAAGAAGCTTGAATTTTTGGGTCCAGCTGCAACAGAACAGCCAACGTGAAACTTGAAGCCGGCTCAGAAGAATTTTTAGGAAGATCAAAAACTACCCATGGTATGTTTAAATTGAATACATAAAAAATAAAACTAAATAAAAAATAAATAAAACAGGTCTTAATCTCGTACAACATGTAGTCGCGTTTCAAAAATAATGTATTTTTGGGCTTATTTGAAAGTTAAAAATTATATAAAAAATACAGGTATGCTTACTTTTTCATGCTAATTCAATATAAAATATAAAAAATTCATGCATCTTCCTCATTGGCAACAATAAGTATAATAATTAATAACGGCTAATAAATTTTCAACAACAATATAATAACGTTATAATACATCTTAGACTTCTGGAGCTTTTTGAAGCTTGTATCAAGCTAAGAGATGTTATAAACGGAGAAAATTTCATAAAATCTATAATTTAATTTTTCTTACCTGAGTGTACGTCATCCAACAACAAGGTTCAACTTGATTGGCATCTAAACCCCAAAACTCGAGCTCCTCTTCAAAAAGCGGCCCACATACATCAGATGGATAATGTAATTTTCCCGTCCTTTAAAATAAAATGAGAAAATATATATAAAAAATTCATCTTAAAATTAATTTCAATTCATTTAGGAAAAAAAAATAGTAATACCTGTAATAGTTGAGTACTTGAGCAAAAACTCCCGGATGTCGGTCAAAAAAATATTCGTTTAAAATTGGATCATAATTTGCCAAAGCTTCGGTTAAACGAGATAAACGCGTTGCTGGAATTTTTTTTAATGTTGCTTTGTACGTTTCGTGACGAATTCCACCTACATTTAGCACTACCCGATTTTCAGCGTCCATATTAATCAAATTCATGGCTGAAAAATAAAAGGGAAATAATTTAACTTGTTATCATTAACATTTTACAATTAAAAAAAAACTGAAATACCTAACAGACGCCATTTAATTCTAGAATTTTTTTGTTTATGTGATTTACACTTGAATAAGGCTGTACTCAAGGCTTAACGTACTCTTCGAAGTATGATCGGTTACTTATAATATGATTGTTATCCATTTAAGTGGTGACCTGGGGAACAATTGCTATACTGTCATAAGGATCATTATAAAGTAATACAACATGGAGTATTGCATCGTCCGAGAATTATTGCCGGTTAAGCATTAATTATTGTGATTGGGTTATGTCGCTCTTTATTGTAATAATAGGGTAAGTTAAAGTATAAAAAATTTATTTGTAGGACTGTATTTGTTTTCCAAAATTCTCCAAACAGTCTGAGGCACCCCTCAGGTCGTCACGACTCCTTCCAGTCGTGACATATGGTGAAGGCGCCAAGCATCGATCCCGGTACCTCTCTTAAGAGCTTTGATTTAGCATCAAACGATATGCACCACACAGCCCTTTAAAAGATTATCAGACAGGAGGATATGTTGGATAATTTCATTGAAAAAACCGCCCTTTATACTCCTATAGCAAATTTGATTAGCATTTTAGCTCGAGAATATCAAGCACCAGTCAGTGTATTCTATCTGGTGGATGTGTTGGTTTTAGGGGGGCTATTCTTTGGCCTTCAGGGGCTCATTAATTTGAATTTTCATTTCAAGTACGTTTTCTATTCTTGACCGGATTCCACTATGGAACAGCTTCACCATAGTGTACCGGGCTACCGGGTGGCATATTTAACCGTGTTTGCTATAGAACATGACGATTTTTAGATTTTAGTTTAAGCTAGAGCTATTGAGTGGTCATAATGCGAGGGGGGGGGGCTTTAGTTTTAGGGAAGGGAGTTCATTTGTACCTTGAAAGAAAATAAATTTTTCTGGTACAACAGTTTAAGCCCTTGTGGGATTTTACCTCGATTTTAATATTGCGGTTCACCTAATGTATACGTAAAAGCACCAAAAGTTGATACAAGTGAAAATTGACGTTGAGGAAATGCAAACAAAGCCTAATTTATATGAAAATTTCTCAAATTGCTTATTCATATTTGAAAGTTAAATGTGAAAATGATTTTAAATTTAATTACTGTGGAAAACAAAGTTGGCAATTTTTCTAATTGACAAAACTGTGTTTCATGTCTTGAAAAACAAATCGAGTTAACAGACAACTTTTAAAGTTTTAACTTTACATCGTTAATATGTTGAGAGTAAAACCCAAAATACTATTTACGTTGTTAAAAGTTTTCAAAAAGTAATTTTAAGCAAATTAATCAAACTTTTTCGTTTCTTTTTCTGTATTTGTTTTCGCTTTTTAACAAATTTAAGAAAAATTGTTTAAAATTACATCGTTAGCTAAACAAACTGTACCTTGGAGATTTTTGAAGTTTGAAAGAAGTGGAAAAATTATGGTAATCAATGTAAAATATTAGACGTGGAGATTTAAATTTTGCTTGGTTGGGGAATTTGGTTTAATTTTAAATTCTTTCATATGGAAAGTCATTTTCTTTCTATTTACACATTTTAATTTGATTTACTGCCATTAAAATTATTAGAAAAGAGGAAAAAGTTAATTATTTTTAAGAATCTCAAAATTTTCTAAATAAATAAGGGAGTTTATTTACCTAATAACAAAACTGTTGAATATGTGGAATAGTTTCTCTAATCTTGATTGAAAATGAAATGAGAGAAGTAACAATATTTAACCTCAATGACCATAAGCAGTTATTGAGGAATTTTATTCAAATTATCTTTTCATAACCTTTCTTGTGTATATTTTCATTATGGTTCATTATGGTTAACTGAGTAAATTGAAAGTAGCCTCTATACCTATGAACTATAATAAAAATATAAGTAGTTATGTACGAGTGATTGGGGAAATACGAGAAAATCGAAAAATTTGAAAAATGTGTGAAAACTGAAGTGAAGTGTATTAAACAAAGTGGAAAAACTATTAGAAATTCCAGCAAGGAATAAAATTTAAAAAGAGGATGAATGATATTGAAGATATTATAACTTTGGGAAATGAAGTAGCTAGACAGACCCGACAATCCAACCAGAGAAAATCTGGGCATACAATAAGTGCATATCAAAGGAAATAAATATACTTCTGCTAAAGGGAAGATGTTTAAATTGAAATGTTGCAAAACGTTAGAAAATTCCGTTCAGGTATGGATGGAGTCTATGAAATAAATCGAGCACCCTTAACGTAGCAAATAGAGAAATATTTGTAACATAATTGTAATCTCAAAGAGATTTAAAAATTCTTATACTTAGAGAAGATAAAAGGAATCCTTTGCACTATTTCAATATGATATTCTATTATCACCACATGAGTAGTCATTCATTTGGAGCTCTATTAGATCCAGTAGGTGGAAGTGGGTTCTCGAGGGACCACGTTAAATAATTTTTTGAATTTGCACTTTCTTAATAAATTCTTTAAAACTTTTCCAATGCAATAAATTAAGGTTTCCCTTTCTGAACATAGCGTCGACCTTTTTTCTACAAATCGAAGCTAATACAATTATGAAGAAATCAACGTAAATGTTAATCAAATGACAACCTGACAAGAATCTTAAATAGAATGTAAGGGTAGGATAGATGGAGTGATTTAATTAAACGTTAAAACTTTATAAAGTAGCATACTACAGTTACATCTATTCAATATTGAAGGTATCTTTTGCAAGGAAGAACCTCATTGAGTAAAGAGTAGCCACGTCTTGTTAGTAAAACATGAGAAGTTTTACAAAAAAGTTTGCAAATGCGAAAACTTAGGTTGGTTTTAATAAAAATTCTTGTTAAAACTTACTGGTTGATTTGTTATTAGCTCTGCTCCTTGCAATAATAGTTGATGTCAGAAAACTTGATTTTCATTTAATTTCGCCATCATAATCTGTAAAAGAAAAAAAATTATTTTAATATAAGCTTTCTTCGTCCCTTTTTTTTTCAAAGTAAATTTATTTTACATAAAATGAGCGTAAAGATCACGAAGAGTCTTTTATGATATCATTACTGAAAGAAAACATCCAATAATTTCATATCTTTTACCACTTGATCATCGTTTATCCTTTTATTTGTTTTTAAAAACCATATCTCCAAGTTTTACTTCTATTAAACGACTTTTACTCTTTTTTATCTTTTATTTTAGCCCAAATTTTTTTTTAACTAGAGACACTATAATAGTATTATATATATATATAATAGTATAATCACTATTTAACGTTTTAAGAAGGCATCTTTTTGGAATATACATAACATAGTAATAGTAATAATTTTTTGGTCGATTATCCAAACTTTGAAAATTGGTACGTTTATTATGTACACGCACCATTAGGCAAATTAATAAAATTAGAAAATATAAACAATCTTACAGTGTCTCTTCATTACATCAATCAGTAGATATAGGCAAGTTTTGTCAACTGGCATAATGTCGACGCACCATTAAAAAGTTTATGTAACTCATGAAGTTTCCAAAAAGCTTTTGAATAAAAAAAATTATAGTCACTCTCTACCTCTCTAGAGTTTACTCTCGGTAAAGCTCTTCGTTTTGAGCGATTTTGACTGGTGGTATGTTAACGCATCATTAGGTAATAAACACAAAAAATGCATGAAATATTAAAACCTACAGCTTAGGAGGTTTATAAATAGGTTAATAATAGAAAATACTTGATAGTGCATCTCCAAACGTTGGTGCGTGGCAACGTTGCCACACCGCACCTTGAATTACTCCTAACATGGCATCGACAAAATAAATAAAGTCTTGTTTAATATGAGAGCGTGCAGAATGAGGGTCGGTGCTTCAATGTGGTCAATCTCATATAAAATAATACTTTATTTGATTAACCGATGTGATGCTGAAGGCAGGGCTAGGGGTAGTGCGAGCTGCCGTGCGCCGACGTGAGCACGCACTTATGTGTTATATCTTTTCCCATTTTCTTCTCTCAGACGCACCATTACGTAAATTAATAAGAATTAGAGGAAGACGCGTTAAATTGTAAACAATCTTACAGTGTCTCTCCATTATATCAATCAGTAATACTAGCCAAGTTTTGTAGACTGGCTTAGGTCGACGCACCATTAAAAAATTTAAATTCCTATAGTAATAAAACAATTAATTCATGAAGTAATTCATGAAGTTTACAAAAAGCTTTTGAATAAAAAAAAATTATAGTCACTCTCTACTAGACTATCGGTAATGCCATTCGTTTTGAGCGATTTTAACTGGTGGAATGTTAACGCATCATTAGGTAATAAACACAAAAAATGAATGAAATACTAAAACCTACAGCTTAGGAGGTTTATAAATAGGTTTATAATAGAAAATACTTGATAGTGCATCTCCAAACGTTGGTGCGTGGCAACGTTGCCACACCGCACCTTGCATTACTCCTAACATGGCATCGACAAAATAAATAAAGCCTTGTTTAATATGAGAGCGTGCGGAATGAGGGTCGGTGCTTCAATGTGGTCAATCTCATATAAAATAATACTTTATTTATGTAACCGATGCGATGCTAAAGGCGGTGCTAGGGGTAGTGCGCCGTGCGGTGTGCCGACGTGAACAAGTACTTATGTGTTATTTATTTTCCCATCCTCAATGATTATGATCGTGTGCAACTTTTTTGTGTTTTGATCAAGTCTGACTTATTTCTGGTTTTAGTAAACCTCATACATAAAAGTGAACATCCTTTATAAAGGGGTAGTTTAAGTCATGTGCAAGAACAGTTTTATCAGTTAACAGATTTTGCACCTCTTTTAAGATATTAATCGAAAAGTCAGTCGTTCGAAACTATGTAGACGCACCATTATCTGATCAAAAAATTAATTGAATGGATTAATTATTAAAACGTTTAGCTGAGCAACTTGGTGATCTTATGAGGCATCTTTAGTAAAAAAGTGCATTGACAGGGAAGACGGTTGAAAGTTTTGTCGATTAGTGTAATGTAGACGCATTATTCAACAAAAAACAAAGAAGATGCTTCAAATTAAGCAAATGAAGCTGTAACGTTCGGCTATTTAAAGAGTTGATAAAAATAAATTATAGAGGTAAGCAAATAAATTTCGTACCTAATCAAATTTTTATTTTATTTTGTGTGCAATTTACAAACTTTTAGAAAAAGTTGCCTTTGAATTTTATTACCCCACAAGCTAAACAGATTTTTATTACACGTATTATTCTTTTAAGATGCTAAAATTCTGCTACTTCTTTAAGATTTTAAGATTTTACTAGTCGTTGACACGTAAACCATGTCGAGGGAGGTCAAAGTTTAACCGAACGATTTTTAGAGACGTGGAATTCTTTGCATTAGAACTTGAACGATTTGAGAAATAGACGATAGTTGCAATATTTTATATTTTACAACGCCATAACTCCTCAAATTGCTCAAATTGGTGGAAATTTACAAAATAATGCTCTTTCGTGTTCGTTTAATATTAATCACCTAACTTATTGTAAATTATCCAGCCATGAAAAAAATAACAGTTAACTTCTAATTTGAAATTAGCGTTAGACAAGGTGTAGATGTAGATCTGTGTACGGTATTATTCAATTTGGTGCTAGAATTGGTCTCACAGGAAATTGAAGCTGCAAGACTGCATAAATTTATGCAGTTGCTAACTTGGATAATGGATATGTTGAAAATGCGGTTATAATTTCACTTAGTTATTGATTAATTAACAATACGAGTTCAAGAAATCAACAACATGGTACTCAAAGACGTTTTGATTGCCTTTGAACGAAGATTAAACCATTAAAAATTACCATCTTTTTCTACAACTTTTTCGACGGTGTATTACTTTTGAGACCATGTAAAGCCGTCGGTCCTGGTTACTAAAGATCATCTTAGAAATTGCAATTGTTTTTTCGGAGGTTGGTCAACTAAATTCTAATGTGTCACACAGTCAAAGAGCAATTGGAGGACACTGAGATGCGGAGAGGATGGAGAAGATGAGCACAAGAGGATATCATCTAAAAATGGGCTAAAATGAGCATTGATGTGTGATTAGCTCTACATTTCTAAGAACTTATTATTGCCTCCACTTTTGTGACCTCTCTACGTTGATACAGCAGGTTGAGGATTCGAACCCGGGACCTCCAAATTCATAACCTAGTGCTCCATTAAAACCATAATTCGGAAAGCTGATAAGTTAGTATATTATTTGAGTATGAATATTGATAGTTAGCAGACCAGAATGAGTTTCTGGTGAACATTGTTTGCAATTTTCTATAAGAGTTCAAAATTATTAGACAAAGGGAATCGATAAACGAGAAAATGAAATAGTAAGGATAAGACTTGAAAAAATTTTCGTCTGTCATTTCTCAACTTTTAAAACCTCACAAGAAGGATAATATGGTTTAAGAATGAAAAGCCGCTAAGAAAAACACTTTATCAATATATTTTTTTTAAATTACAAAATTTAATCTTGTTTTTCATTTCTAACGCTTACTTTAAGTGCCAAATTTTTAATTTGCGAATTTATTTAAAAAAAAATAATCACTTCAATCTTGCAAAATCCACGACAAAAGAAGGATTTTGTTTTAAAAAAGGGACGAACGACTTTTAGTCTTTTCATCATAACTTTTTTACGAATATTCCAATTTTTTATTCAATTTTAGACAAGAAAAAATTATTTTAGTTTACATTTGAGTTATTACATTAATTCAAGGTAATGGGGCTCTTTGAGACAAATGAATTAAGTTGGATAGCTTCACTGAATGGTATAAAACAACTATTTCAATCTAACAATTATGAAACTTAATGCATCCCATTGTTTTGAGCATTATTAAGACTAATCTAACTAAACTTAGTTAATGTACAAAAATAAGTTAGCCGTGAGCGTATTAATTAATTAATTAAAAATTAAATGAACATTAGAGTAAAGTAATTAACCAGTCAGTTTGTTTGTTCTGAAAGGGAAAGATAAATTAATTGGAAAGCATAGCCTAAGCTTAAAGTAACTTTTTTACAATAAAGCCTGCGCCACACACACACAGGCATGCCTCCGGTTTCTGTACAGGCGGCTTGCACAGGCCAAACCGGAGCGTCTGAACATCGTTCAGGGGGCTTGCACAAGCCAAACCGGAAGATAAGCCTTTAAGAAATAAAGCGGTGGCTTACTAGAAAAAGACTATAGTGCATAAAGAAGAGGAAGCAGACATAGATGAAATAATAAAAATGAAGGAACTAAATTTGCCGATTCACCCAAAAAAAAAAAAAGGCAACATCTTTAACCAATAATAACATCAATTTGTTCTGCCGCGCCATACACACAGGTTCATCTTCCGGTTTGGCCTGTACAGTCCGATCAGCACAGGCCAAACCGGAGCATAAACGATATCCAGAAGGTAAGCCTCCCCGGCTGCGTAAAGGCAAAACATACCATTATGCAACGCACAGCTCCACAAGTCCGCGTTGTAGCGTGGTATGTTTCGTCCGTGTAAAATAGTCGTATATGTTCAGACAAAACATACTACGCTACAACGCACACCATTTGTAGACCTTACATTCTCCCTAGCAAAGAAATTATAATAATCTTGTTGCTACACAAATAATAATAAATTTCTTAGCACAGACATTTTCAATTAATATATTTTTATTTTAACTATAAAAATTGAAAAAAAGTCCATTTTTAAATACCTATCTGTAATTTTATTAAAAATATAATTTTGTGGTATGAGATCTAAATTTTTTATATTTATTAGTTTTTTATTTCCATAAGTAATTTATTAAACATTTTTTTAAATTTCCGATTGTTGCAAATAAACTAATATAGAATATAAAATAAATTTAAAATTTGCGTCGTCTGCGCTGATCTGTCGTCGTTTGACACTACTGACTCTAAAGTCATATACAGGGTAGTTGATTTTTTACTGTCCAGCTAATATCTGCTGAAATATTGAAGATACTTAAAAAAGTTAAATTATAAACTTTTCAAACAACACCTCATCTACAAAATAGCGCAAACAATTTTTTTCCATGGCCTACTTGTTTTGCAGGAAAATATATAACTTTGGTTTTTTAAATAGAACACCCTGTATATTTTTAGAGATTCGTATTCTAAATCAATTTCTCTTTAAAACGATGTATCACAAGTACCATTTTTCTTTCTAATAATTATGCCCAATATTCCAAAAAAAGGTTGTTTGAAAAGTTTCTAATTTAACTTTTTTAAGTATCTTCGATATTTCAGCAGATATTAGCTAGACACAGTAAAAAATCTTGACAGAAAAAGATGCTTGGCTGAGAATATACTTGTCAATCGCCCCAACGCCAAGTCACATGGGGCAAATCATTAATAAGTAGATACATAAATTCAAAGTCAAAACAACTGTTTTAATTACAATTTTTTATAATTATAACATCGATTCGTTGATATTTTGAATGCATTTTTTATTATCCTAAAATTAGTATAGTACCTAGGTCTTAGAATTTTGAGAAAAAAAAATTTATTCTTTACCAAAAAGAATAAAACTTCTAAACCTTTCTAGAATTTTGAGAAAATAATATGTAGTAGTAGTTTTTGTAATTATATTTTCTTAGAATTACAAAAACTATTATTTTCTCAAAAAACCCAAAAGCGTACACGTTTCTATTTTTTATACAAGCATTTTCATTTTTAAATGTTCTTTATTTACTATTATCGTAAAATTAGCTATAAAATCTGTGAAATTTTCCATCAGTAAGTTAAACATCAAATAAAAATACTAAGTAGAGTCTATATTAACAATAAATTACAGCTGCGTTGCAGCGTGGTATGTTTCGTCCTGCAAAAATAGCTAAAAAGCACGGACAAACCATACCGCGACTGAACGCATTACTGCGTTGCAGAATGGTATGTTTTGCCTTTACGCTCCCCGGCTTAGTCAAAGTTGCGAACCTGTTCAGGAAGAGACAGTCAAAAATTTACAAAACCATGAAGGCAGAAGTGTGGTACGTACAAATTATACAGAAAAATTCATAATCTAGAGAGATACAACTAAAGTTTTATAAAACTGTAACTATCTCTATTATATCTCTACAGCAGCTGAAACTGGGTACTTATCAAAATTTATAAATTTAGAATACAGGCTTCAGAGAGACGAATTAACGAAACAACTTGAAGTAAGAGAATACAGAAAAGACTCTAGAAAAGTCCCATAGCAGAGTAGGGATATCTGGGAAAAAGTAGAGCGATCTCGTCGGAACAGACATTTATGCTTCAACTCTGTAAGGAAAATGACATCGCCGACAGAGGTAAAAAGAAAAAATCAACATTATTTTGATTGGCTACTTAATATCTCTGGATTATGGAGAATAAAATGGAGGTAGAGTTAGCTCCCAGCACACTTAGATCTGTGTGTACGTCCGAAAGAACCCTTTTCTGGCCGATCTGCCATTACGCTTCTCTACTTATAGGCTAAGCTCTAGAGAGAGCACAATGGGTTCTACTAAGTGGCCTAAGTCAGCGTCTACTTCGGTTTATCCCAACCTCAACAATTTAGTCCAACTAGTCCCTGCTACATGCTGCAAAATTTACATTTTGTTATTACATTAATTCAAGGTAATGGGGCTCTTTGAGACAAATGAATTAAGTTGGATAGCTTCACTGAATGGTATAAAACAACTATTTTATAATGGTATAAAATAAGACCGATTAGACCAGAACCCTCCTTTGGCATTTCTATTTCTCTACTGGAGAAACCTTCTGACAAAAGAACTCGCTCTCTACTCAGAATGAGCAGAGAGGAACTACAACTGGCAACGGCAATAATAACGGGCTATTGTCAGTTCAAAAAGCACCTGCATATACGATGGGACGAGAAGAAGGCCCACTATGCAGAGGAAAAGGAAACTCCAATTCATCTTCCGCTATTCTCGGGAAAGAGAAGACACTCCAAAGAGAATTGCCTAAATTATCAATAAAGAAAATTCTGGACTTTACCAAAAGCATAGAACTTCCACAAGATCCGAGATCAACAATAGATCCGAGAGGTCGCGATGCAAGGAAGCCTCAGAAATACAATTAATAATAATCGTTGCTATCAAGCCGGAACAAAAAACGATGGAGTCTGAGACGCTAAAGGGAGGGAGGGTTTGAAAAAATCCCGTTTTTGGTGTTTTCGCTTATATCTCTAAAATAACGTATCCTAGGAAAAAAAACTATTCTTAGCAAAATAAAAGCTTATTAAATTTCCTATAATATTATTGAATTTATCTGTTCCTATTCTTTGTAGTTTTTAAGATACTCGTCCACAAAAATCTTTAAAGTTTGAAAAAAATAGCCTCACGTGTTGCATTAAACTTTTGCCTTTAGCACCTCAGCCCTTTGTTCTTTTATTATTTCCGGGCCCTCTACAACACCGGGCCCTGAAGCATGCACTTTATGCGCTTAATGGATAATCAAATCAAGCCCTGCTTGCTACAGTTCATAAACTACTCCAGGGCTGGAATCCTGTAATTATTAGCAGCGTATTTTTACGCTACGCTAAGCTACCTACCCTTGATCCTTCTCCTATCAATTTCTAAAAGTTTGTGGGAAAAGGTAGGGAGTAAGTAGTTTAGCGTAGCGTAGTAATACGCTAATAATTACAGGATTTTAGCCCTGGGCAGCTTTTAACAGTATTTTTTAAGCTTTTTCGATGGAGCAAATATAAATTTTTGTTTCATGATCTTAGTTTAGATTAGTGTCCGATCTTGCCAGGTCTACTAGTTACTGCTGATTATATGATTTTTTAAGGACGCTTGTATCACCATTGAACTTTCATATTTAGGTCATCTACTGTCTTAGACGTTATGTAACTTAGCTGAGTGTAGAAACACTTCTTGTGTTTATTAAATTTGGTTCAGCAGCTCTACACTGTTTAACAGGAGGTAGGAAAAACGCAATGAACTATTCATAACGGATTGCTCATATTTCAAGCGTAAATAAGTTCAAGATTTTCTGTAACTAAAGATAGTTCAAAAACATAACCTCAAACAGTTAATTTAGCGAGAAATCCGATTCATTACCCTAATAGTGGTCGAAAATATCAGAAGAGCGTATTCTAAAAAAGTTTCTCTGTTGTCAACTCAAATTTTAAACTTATTTTAAAGAAAAGATATTTTAAAATTGAAATCAAAGAAGTACAAAAAAGTAAGTAAAGTAAAAGAAGAATAAAAAAGTACCTCGACGCCATCACTGTAAAATTTTTTGAAATACGACGTGTAAAGCTTTTGATTATTCGAAAATTTAGCAATTACAAAATGTACTTTTGAAAATCCTGTCTGAGTGCTGCTAATTGAGAAATGAGTTTAGACCGATTTAGCTTCCATCTTGAGTTTATGTTTACTGGATCGTTAATTTTAATCCTTTCATGTTCGACTGAACATAAGCTTAATTACCTGATTAAAATTGATTATTAGTATATTGCACGACAATATCTAAATAAATAGTCATTTAATTATACAGTTTATGTCACCAAAACTTATTCAATTTGCTTCTTAGCATTATCCCAAACACATCAAAATATAAATTAATTATTAATATCCCTTCAATAATTTTTTTATTTGATTTTATAATTTTTAATTTGCAACCAAACACATTTTTCTCATCTAAAAACAAATTGGATATTTTTGAGATTAATTCAGAATTTTTAAACCTTCATAATCGGCTTACTTGATTACTTTTTCATTTAAATTTTTATTTCTTTTATTGTTTCTTTATCACTAATTTATTTTTAATTTTTAATACGAAACTTTATCTTTCCTTTTTAAGAAAATTATAGTCTTCCTTTCTAAAAGTCTTTTTAAGAGTGTTAACCATTAATTAGAATATTTTTAAATTCAACAGATGGCGTTCATTTTCATGTTAAGCTTGAATTAATTGAATTAGACGTTTAAATCTTAAAAAGGGACAAAAGTAGTAATTTTTGCTTTCTCCTGGCTCACAGAATTGGAAAACTTCATTTCCCTTATATCTCTAGTCAGGTTGTACATTTGAAATCTTAAATTCATCATAAAGGTAAATAATAGGGGGACGCTATTATTTTAATTTTTAATTTTTGCGTAATGCTCCATCTTGTTTTTAAACATCCCATATGAATTTTAATGAGATTACTCTTTAATGTAGCAATAAATAATTATTTAAGTGGTTGTACACAATACGTACACAAGAACGTTCCCTAGGGATCAACCCTCTGACCTTTACTCAGACCAAATACCTACTCACCTTTCGTTAATTCATTACGTCCTCAACGTTGAATTACAATAAGGTATTAAATTATTTAAAAATTATTAAAGGCAAGTCCCTCATGCGAGTTACTTTCTAACTCATTTAAACACAAAACATTATTTAATAATAAGGGTAGATATGTATACAGGGTAGTTTAAGAGCAACGAAAGGTAATCTAAAGTTGGATACACACATTTAATAGGCGTACGACGATGTTAGCTAATTTTATTTCTCTCCTATTTATTCTTCTTGATTGGGGCCCGCTCTTGGACATTTGTCTCGATACGGACCTGATTTGTATATAAAACATAACTTTATATTTGATCTAGTTAGATTAGAGTTTAATCTGTTTTGAAACTTGAAATTAAGTTAAATTTACCTTATTTTGTTACAAAGCTTATAAGGTTAAGTGCAAAATTCAGAGGTTTAATTGTCAAATTGCATATGATGGAGATAGGAGATTACCCTCGATATTGTCATCATTTTACCACATTAGAGAAATTTCAGGTTGTCTCTTGAATATCAATAGGTGATAATTTTCTCTTTTGAGTATAACAAAACTGTTTAAGCTAGGATTGTAACTTTTAAAGCGTTAAATGCTTAATAAAACACTTTAAAGTTACTAAATAACATTTCTAATGGTGCAGATATCCATCTACCCACTAATAAACATCACAACAACTATTTGGCTATTAATATTAATACGTGGTTTATTATAGGAGATGGAAATCTCCACCGTAAGTCTATTAAATAAACAATAAGATCTAATAAGGATAATATTTAACCGACCGTTCTTGTTTGAATTGCAAGATTTTATACAGTTGAAGAAATTAAACTCGCTCATTTATGTAGGTAAATACAAGAGTTAATTTTTTGTAAATAAAGGCCCGTTCGCCCGTTCGCCAGACGTCGAGATCCCTCTTTTACGAGAAAAACTACAGAGTCCCAGGGGACGCAGGGAAGGCATTCGCCAGACCTTAAGACCCCTCTCTCACGAGAAAGATCACAGAGTATCAGTGGACGCAGGGACGTTGTGCACCAGACCTCGAGACTTCTCTCTGACGAGAAAGACCACAGAGTCCCAGTGGATGCAGGGAAGTTGTGCATCAGACCTCGAGACATCTCTCTAACGAGAAAAACCACAGAGTCCCAGTGAACGCAGGGTAGTCGTGCACCATACCTCGAGACTCCTCTCTGACAAGAAAGACAACATAGTCCCGGTGGATGCAAGGAAGACTTCGAGATCTCTCTCTGACGATAAAGACCAGAGAGTCTTAGTGGACGCTGATAGTGTGCCAGATCTCTAGACTCTTCTCTGACGAGAAAGACCACTGAGTCCCGGAAACTAAGAGGGTAGGTAGTTTGCCAAACCTCGAGACCCTTCTCTTACGAGAAAGACCACTGAACGCTGTCCAGACGCCGACTGCTTTCACAGGCCAAACCGGAAGACAAACCTGTGTGTGTGTGTGTGGACGGGCCATAATATTGAAAATATCTATCTTCTTCGCACTCGTGCTTCATACGACTCGTAAAGCCGTCGATCGCGGTTAGTAACGAGAGCAATACTTGGTCAAAAGCTCAGAGAGCCGTTTAAAACAAAAAATGATCGTCATGTTTTTTATCATTTTCTGATAACGTAAGCGCCCAGTAAGAAGGCCGTTATTTTCACTTACTTGGTAGCCCAGTATCAAGAAAACAAACTTAGGTACCTTTAGACTGCCTACAGCCCTTAGAAAATTATCTATAAATTTTACTCAAACCCTATCCAAACCAAATTTCAAGTTTTCTCCACTAATTAGTTTCACGAGAATTATGGATATTGCTCAACTTGTCTTAAACAGCTTGTATACAAGGTGTGTCTGTACACACAGTAACTTGAAAGACCCCAAGGATCTGTAGTGTTTAGAATTCAGGCGCACTTAATTAATAGTCCACAGGGTTATCAGATTATCACCCCACAAAATTTTTCATAAAAACCTTTTAGCACCTTGATTGAACTCCCCACTCATCAATAATGCCTACTTTAATCTTATTAAAAGATAAAAATAACTTTTTTAGAATAATATATCCTGTGACATCTTATAAACTTTTTTACCATTTCGAATATAGGTAAGCTTTTAAATCAGATTACAAGACAAATTTACTACCCTTAAATCTTCTTGAAATGTGTTTTCTCCAAAAATTTGCCATTAAGATAACTTGGGAATTATTTTATTTTTATACCAAGAGATAAATAATAAACAAAAGAAATTTTCCTAAAATCATTTTTCTTTCAAAATATTTTCTTTTTAATATTAAATGTTAGTTAATAAAAAGCTACTCATTTTTATTTAATACGTGGGTGTAAAATATAACAATAGCTCGGAAAAATTCAAATTACGCTCTTATACATTTAATTAACAACTGTTTTGACGTTGGAAATGTAAGAAAAATGTTAAACAATAAATTGTAAAAAATTTCCATTTCAAGTATATGCAACGTTTTCATTCAAATTTTCACTAGACGACCTTGATTAGTGCGCATATTTTGGTTTCCAACTTCAACAAGTAGTTAGAAGAGCTCTTTTGAAGAAGCTTTGTTCATATTTTTTCATCCCCTATTCGTAGTACGTATTCAAAGTGATTATATGAACTTATGTGATGGCGTTCTACTCAAATTTACATTTTTGACTACCCAATAAACGGTTTTCAATAACTTTTTAATAATTATTTATGTGAAAGGTTATAAATTTACATCAGTTACACCAATAAAGTTCTAAAGTGGCTATAATCGATAGAAGAGCTTCATTAACTTTCGATAACTAAAACTCTAAAACTTAACTTAAAGTGTTTAAACTTTAAAGTGGTATGTACACAAAGTGTTTAGAGATATTTTCCTCTCACATAATGTATCTATGAAAGCATCATCAGTAATATTTGGTTGTGATGGATACAGAGGGCGACTCTAGATGACCAACGTTTATGTGCCATGTAGGGATAGGAACTCGCTTTCGAGATCTTCCTATTTCAGAGTGGTGACTGAACAGCCTTTAAAATGTAGGATTAGGATTAGGATTGTTAGGGTGAGGGTAAACCGAGGTTTACGCGCACTTGATTGAGTCCATTGTGCTACCTCCATTTATCAACTCCTTTTAGCCATTCAGCCCTTGATCCATCCCAACCTTTGGATGAACTCAAAGATACTGGTGGGTGAAGTGTCACTGATACTGGCCATGTTAGGCCAGTATTCCACTAACATGGATTCTCGAATTAGCGTTAACGCAGGGCAGCGACAAAGCACGTGTTCCATTGTTTCATCTGCTTCGTTGCATTCTCTGCACTTGGGGCTGTCAGCAACACCCATTCTGTATACATGTGTCGTCACATGTCGACAGTAAAAAGCAACTGTCCAACTATTTGGTGAGGAGATAGTGACTAATCAGTGACTAAAAAAGCGCCAGAATCATTCGAAACGAGAGCCTGGCTTCCTAAGTTCTGTTTAATCAGTTTAAGGGATGGTAACTTTTTGTAATATCATCTGGAACTCCAGGTTAAGGGTTGTGCATTGGGCTAATTTCAAATTGTTCTTTATGACTTGCTCGGAATTTTATTATTTATTACCGCAGTCCTTCTATTGACTCTGGTTTGGTTTTATAGATAAGAGGCTTCAACTGAACCAATAGAGGTAGGGTTGGCGATCTAGGAGATCACTCAATCAGTTTTTTCTGCCGATCTTTGAGTTTAGGTAGTGAGCATTCCAGGGATGTAGCCAAACTGTGTTATTAGGGCATGTTAAAAGTTTTTCAGGGGAGGATGAAAAGCTGAAATCAGGGCTTTCTCTCTTCTGGGTTTGTACAAATCTGTTGACCACTGTAATCTCTTCTGAGGATGGAAGTTTTTTTGCGTTTCTCTAAATCAATGTTTTTTTCTTCGGCACCAATTAGTAATTTGTTATTATTATTCCGAAATCCTTAGCAAGCTCTGGTTAGAACAGGCTTAAAATTTTCCAGGGTAGGTTTAGCTTGCCCTGGCGTACCCCTGGGGCATCCAATCATGAGTATTATTTAAAATGTGTTAAATTCTTATTTTAAGTAGAATTTCTTGGGTTTTCGGTTTTACAAAAACTTTCTTAAATTTGATCAAATCAAATTACTCTTAGTCCAAATTTTGTTAAAATTAAACGAACCGTTGTTGAGATATTTAATTTATTTCCCACTTTTGAGACAGAAGAGCGGTAACAGAACTGTAATATTACATTTTATTTATAATAAAATCAAGTTTTGATGAACTAAGAGAAAATTGCAGCGTTTTTCCCACTGGAAAATATATGCATTTTCTATTTTTACATCTCTTATTATTTATGTTGCAAATGATTGTTTTTTAATTTTTATTCTTGAAAAGTTGCAAGATATGATGCAATTACATAAAATTCTTTTTAAATAGAAATACATTTGAATGCATTAAATTTGTATCAAGGGCGCTATAGGTGGAAAAATGGAGAGAGAGCGCGCGAGAGAGATACAAAATGCTTTTAGTAAGAAAAGTTTCAATAAATGGAAATATATTTAGGTAACTTTGAACATGTAACAAGGAATTTTCTCTTTGTTCTTTACAAAAATATTTATCGTGCTGATTTAATCAATTTAAATGTTTTTGAATATCAAAATGGTGAAGTTGTTGAGTAACAGCAAAAGGAATTTGTTTCGAGCAGGTAAAGCAAAACGAAAAGTTTAATTTTTTCTTAAAGCTCGACGTTATAAATTAATTTTGAATTTGAAAAATTACACACCCACGTTGCTTTTTATAAGAAATATCGCAGGATATTATTTCTGAAATTAAATTCCAAAATATTTATTTTGCTGCTTTTCATAGTGAGCAATTGATCAATCATAGCTTAGATCTTGGATGATTTCATTTTAACGTGGTTTTTCACGAAGAAATGGAGAAGAGAAAATAAAAGTATATATTGCATAAAAAAGAGCTATTCAGTGATAAGCTATTCACTAAAAAGTGAAGAAAGTTGGTATAAGGAAAATTTTGGAAAAAGGCTGACAAACCTTCACATTCTAAGACCTGTGAGAAAGAGCTTGAAGGGAAGGACAGATACTGCTCGTTGATTTCGTCGAATTGTGGTGTGCCCCAGGGTTCTATTCTTAATCCCTTTACATTTTATTTTTGTATTAATGTTATTCTTGATTATTTCTTCAATTCTTACCATCTCTATGCAGAGGCGAAACAACATCGTCTATAAAGAGAAAATATTTTTATTTCCTGTGCTATATTTTTTTAAAATTGACAACCTTAGGTTAGATGGGATGATGTGGCAGTAAGATATTGCTCTAAACAATTAGTCCTTGATATAATAATTTCCAATTTTAAGACAAGACAGACTTAAGCTAAGAATTAAACTAAAAAATATTGAAGTTGAATATGGTTTTTCTAAGGTCCTTGCTTTAATATTTATTAAAAATAATAAAGAAATTTTTAACGTTTCATATCAAAAGCAGCAATTCATAAAAATGTTCAATTTATTATGTTCTTTGACAAGAAAACACAGCAAAATGTCAACAAAAACCCAGCTATGTGGGAAAGAAGGAAATTGGCTTCAAGAATCCGTTAAAATAGAAACGGAAACATCGATATGACAATTTTTTAACTTACCTCACATTTTTCGATAATAATAATGGCAAATAAAAAAAAATAAAAATTATGGATAAAAGTCAAAAATTTTTTTTCGATCAAAAAATTTTTTATAACAAAACAACAAATAGAATGATATAGTACATCATAAAAATAGTAGTAATATGAAACTCTCAAGAGTATTTACACTGTTTTATGATGCTATAACCACATCATCTGTAATTCAATATACGTAATAGGTTTGAAGTCGCATAAAGACAACATAATACAAAACATCATATATTTTTGGAAACGATCCAATAAAAATTTAACTCCACTTATTTGTAAAAAAGACTTTAAATTTAAGCTCGAGCAACAAGTTAATACCAAATAGGATAAGACAAATTTTGGTTAGTTTCGAGCAACATTCGTTTAATTCGAAGTTTTTGCACGATCCCAACCGACTTTGGAGAAATTGAAGTAATTTGCTTCTTCTACAAATCGAATCAACTATTTTGCGTTAAAAAATAAATTTCTCTTCATCAAAGTGAATTCAGTCATACAATACTCACAATCCACAGTAGAAGAAGAGTGCTGAGGAGGCGTGCAGAGTCGACCACACCTACTAAACTAATAATTAAATCTTTTTCTGCTTCAATTTTCATTTGAGTATCGATCATTTCATGACTTAATCTTTATGGTGCTTATATGTTGACACTAACATTCCCACGGAATTTAATATCTTTAAAAGAGAATTTACTAGTCTCTCTCTCTCTCTCGCCTATTCGATGTAGACATTTTTGTAAAATATAATGTAACGATGAGGGAGAAACGACAAAATTATGCAAGTCTATTCTTTGGGCCCAGTGTGTCCCTTGTGTGTTTTCTTGAAGTAGAGATAGTTATGGCTTTATCAGTGACTCTTCTAAAAAGCACCCATATCTTCTGTTCACCGAGATTCATATCAATTTGACTCATCAATCAAAGTTCTTGCTCAGTTTTTAAGGATTTTGATAGTGTCTTGAGAGTCACGAAACCAATTATTAGCAATAATTACCTAATAAAATAATAATTAAATAATTACAATTACTAATAATTAGAACGGTTGTAATGCTGTCTTGCGAATACCTCGCAATCCTTTCCTTGTTGTAACATTGTAATGGCCCAGGTTATCGCTTTCGTCATTGCAATATTGTTACCTATTTCCTTCTGACCTAATTATTAAATAGCACATAATTTCATATGTGTGACAATAGTTGTTTGGCTATCCTACTCTACGAATATGGTCTGATTGTTAGGTCTTTTATTATTGTAGATCTGTATAGGCCGTCATCTGTAATTTCAAGGTCTTTTATGACAGGTCAGATGCAGTACGTGTGCATTACCCATCCTGTACATTTGTAAGGCAGGCCACTGTATTCATAAATAAAAAGTGATAAAATATTTTACAAGCATACCTATGTGAATAAATGTACGTGCATTGAGTAAAGCATTAGAGTTTTATAAATGAAAACAAAAACTTTATCTGTTTGCTTTATTGATAGTAAAACATTATGAGTTTCATCTCCTGTAGGTTCATAAAACGGTTCTACAATGTAAATTTTATACAATCTAATGTTCTAGTTCGAGTTATATTAAAATTACAACAAAAGAAGAGAAATTATTTTACTAGTTTTATGGGCGTTTGCACCGCTTACAAATTAACTGACAGATAGTTTATCCTGCGGATAAGTTGTCAAAAACCTTTGCACGTAAGATAAATCAAATAACTGACGAATACATTTTCTACAAAATTACTTTCTATACTTATGACTTTTTGCACCAATTTTTGCACCAGTTAATATGTAAGCGGTGCAAACGCCCATTAATCTAGAGAAAATTCAGTTATTATTTTATTTTGATCAAGGGAAATATTGCAACAGAGCTATAATTTCTAAGTAGAGGTTAATTTTGACCATCTACTGGCCTACCTGACTGTCTGCTTGTCTGACTGCTTTTCTAACACCTTGTTTGCTCGTGTTTCTGTTTGATAGTTGTATAAAGATGCGTTCAGACGTTCCTCCATATTATGCTATTATGTCTGTCTACTTATCTGCTAGTCTCTATGAAGTTTCCCAATCCGCTTCTCTAATAGTATGTCTACCTATCAGTCTTTTTACTTGTCTATCACATTTCTGCTTATCTGACCGTCTACATGGTTGCTCGTGTATGTTTATATGCTCTTCTGTATGATAGTGATAAATAAATACAATTATTTCGGCAGCTGATTTGCTCCCAAATCCTGGTACCGCCTGAGGTAAATCTCAAGTCGTCACGATACCCTTTGTGACATATGGTGGAGTCACCGGGCATGAATCTGCTTATCTGCCTACCGGCTCGTCTGATGTTCAGTTCCTTTGCTTCTCTATTGGTCTGTTTTCTGTTCAAAATAATTACGGAAGTAGGGAATTAGAAAGTACAATTTTATTTGTTAAATCCTTTTCACCAATAACTGTGATCATTGTCTTGTATGTAGACAATTTTAATAATTACACATATTTTGAGACTATCGTTCGTTTGCAACGCTTACATATAAACTGACAGATAGTGTACCTGGTGGATAAATTGACAAAAACCTTACACCTCCATCTAACTGTAGGATAAATCAAATAACTGACGGATAAATTTTCTACAAAGGTACCTGCTACTTATGGTCTTTTGCACCGATTTTAATTTATGTGGTAAATAAATTATATTTTTATAACTTATCTGTTAGATAAACTATCTCTCACTTAACCTATAGGTCTTGCAAACGACCATAAGTAGATAAATGGGAAAGTTTTATCTTCTAAGATGAATTGTGACTAGGTAATTCAATTATTTTTTAAGCTTAATATTACTTTTAACAACAAAACGTATTAAAAGTTTTTAAAAAGGGCACATAAGAGTAATGAAAATCGTGTTTGAATAAAGTTTGATTAAAATTGCAAATTTCATTTTGTTGGCTTTTATGGTTGTGGAACATTGTTTAAATATGTAAATCCATTATAGTAACAAAATAAGTTAATAAAATTTAAGGAAACAACAATTATAAGAAAAAGAGCGGAAATTTTCTTCTTACAAAATTTACATTTTCTCAACCAAGTATCGTGTTGGGAAATTTAATTTTTTCTCGATGTGTGTCATGTTTTAGATTTTGCATTTATGTTGTTTTAAGGTAATGGCAAACAATTCCCAAAAGACTATCTTTTACACACAATTTTGTATTTACTCAAAAATAATTTTTTGCACAAAGTTTTCACTTGAAATTTTTTGTCTGAGTTGACAATTTTCCGAGTAATAAAAAAATGGGCTTGATATATTATAAAATTTAAAATTCACAGTTTGCTTTAAATATCGACTTTTTGGATGTTAATTATGTACTTTTAGTCTAAAGATTATAATGAAAACTTTTACCACTATATTTTATAGGGAAATTCTAAACTTTTTCTTCAGCTTTTGAGCTAGTTTTCACAATTAATAGTTACAGGGAGATTAGTTTTATACATACAAAGGTTTTAATTTGATAGCAAACTCAACTTTATAGCCTGGTGGGTAGCATATTGTGGTCGTTTGATGCCAGGCCAGCGCTATTCGAAGTATAGCACTGGTTTGCCAAGCTGTTTACCATCTTTAGATAAACGGCACAATAATCAAAATCTTTCCAGGCTAAACTATATTTGTAAAAAAGGTTCTTTGGTTATATGAGCAGTAATGAGAAAGTAATGAGTAAGTATAAGAGAAGTAAAAAAAAGCACAAGGAAGGGTCTAAGACAGTTGAGGGCACAGGAAGGTGAAAAAATAGAAGCTAAGGGAAAAAGAAGGAAAAAAATACATATTTCTATGAACCAAAATCGATTTTAAACACCCTGTATAAACATATAAAATTTTGTAAGATTATTAGACACTAAGTAATTATTTTACTACACTTTAACATCAAAAGTTGAGAAAAGTTAACTCAAAATGGCCTTTATAAACATGGTTTTAGAAACTTTTACAAAAGTAGTTCAGATGTCACAAGAGCATTTCGTGTCCAAATTTAATTACTCAAACACTCTAAGTAATCCAAGTCTAAAAATCCTTACACCTGCTATTAAAATTCACAACAAAAACTTTTCCAACAAAACAAATTTAATAAAAGAAAATGCAAAATTATCTTCATTTACTCCAAGTTAACTTAATAATTTCTGTATTTTTTATTCATTTTGACTACAACAAAACTTGTTGCTTAAATTTTATTACATAGGAAATAATCGCTTGAGCGAGAATATCAAGTTAGAGCAGCAGATTGAACGTCTTAGAGAGAGCTTATACCACGTGAATTTTATCGATTGCAGTTAAAGCCTTAATTGTAACATAATTTTCAGATTATAATGGAGTTGATTAGAGAAGTTGAAACTATTTACAGGAAATGTATGACAACTACTCAAGAATGGCAGAATTATGCGATTTTATGACTTAACAAATAGATAGGAGCATAAAAGAGAAAATAAGTTTTTCATCTCATCAGGAGATTTTTTTTGTGTCGATACTGGGTACATTTTGAAAAAAAATTAATCATCAACTTTTTTGATTCTTGTAAGGCAAAAAGTCTGGCAAAAACTTGAAAAAACGCTCTGTCTTAATATTAATGTATATTCAATTTTGGTGACAGTTACTTGTCAAATTTAGCGACTGAAATACATTTAACTCGTAGTGTACTTCATAATCTATGACGACACTGGCCACGCCCCCTCAGCTCGCTAATAAAGTTGGTGGTACTGTAACTCATAATGCTAAGATAGCACCGCTTGTGTCTCAGAAAACCACCCTGTATCATCTAATTTAAAATGGTGATTTGGTTAAAACTTAAAAGGCAAAATTATTATTCATATATTAGTCTTTTAACATTAAAACGTCCTTTGAAAAGTCTATTGTGATACTAAAAGTCGTTAGCTTTTTAAGTCATTAATATTAAATTTATATCAGTTAGAAAATTCAATTTTAAGTGACTTTAATACACTCAAAATGGCACTGATAAAGTTACGTATAAATATGTAAAAGCCTCAATTCTAAACTTTTTAATTTTTTACAACCCTTGCCTCATCAAATTTGTACAATGTTCATACAAATTTACATACAGTACATTCGTAAGCACAAAATTAATTTCAAATTGTTTATTTGATGACTTTAAAAAAATAAAATGGAACAAAAAATATGAAAATTGCTCTAAAGAGGGTTTGTTAAAATTCCAACATCGAAAAGTCGTGGAATAAGGTTTGATTATTTATTCAAGAATGGGTAATTGTAAAGAAATTGTATTGCTCTTAAGTAGTAGGACAATCTCGAAGCTATCATTAAATCGAAGGGTTTTTCAAAAACAGTGGGACTACTGTAAAGAAAATTATTAATTTTACATTTTCTCGGAGCTCGTCTCAAGACCTAACCCCCACTATTGTCAAGATAGCAATCTCAATATGACAAGGAATTCATCCTGTATAATAAAAGGAATAAAACTTGTAGTTAATTTTCTTCCAAAGATGTAATTAAAACGAGATAAATTGGTTCTTGATGATTTTAATTTGAAATAAAATAAAGCTCGACAAAGTGTTAATGTAAAATATGTTGAGACAAAGAAGTGTTTTGGTATTGATTTTGGTTTGATACGTACTTGTTTCGTCTTTCTTTTTAAACGATTTTATGTCTAAGAGCAGCACACAACCTTCTTCTTATTTTAGCGTGTAGTGGAAAGCAATTTTGCAGTCAATGAGTTTGTTACACATTATGGCCGCCTCTACAATTCTATTATCTTGATTTTAAATCTTACTTTATATTGATTTAAAAAAAAAGTAAATCGCGTTAGTAATTAGATCAGGAAGTTGAGGTTCTCATAAAGATGCTTTTTTTACCAAATTGATTTCATTTATTTTTATCTGGAGTGTTCTTTGAAAAGCCATTTACTCGCACAACTATAGCTTTTTGAGTTCTTTTCAATTTACGATGTAGGTATTTTATTAAATGAAATGGCGTTAGTTCCTTTTAAAGCCTTCTAGATTTTTCTTCGTGAATCAGAAGAGTTCAAGAAACTCCACAAATAGTGGATGGCCACGAAAAACGTGAAGACGTTGGATCACTAAGTTTGGAGAAACGTAGGGACAGAAGAAAGCAATATAACCTACAAATAATAATCTTCGAAAGCTCAAAAGAAAGAGCTCAAAAGAAAAAACAACCCAATAAGGGAAGCACGCAAGGTAATTACAGTTGAGTGATGACGTACAACTGAAAAATGGAAGAGCATCTAGCAGAGACATAACTAAACATCCCCCCTCCAGGTTTATTCATGAGCTTCTTTAATTTACGTAAAAAATTTACAAATAACTAAAAAATTTTTGTATTAGGCTAGGGCCTAGGCCCCCTGTAGCCACCTCTGCACTACAAGGACTGGTGGGAGTGTAGTTACGCCATTTTTAACTTATTTTCCTCCTCAGTTGGATTGGAAATTAGTTCCGGATTTTCTTCAGCTAGCGTCAAAACATCTAAGCTAGTTCCACTTTCGTTGCTGAGATTCGGCTTTTGTATTCGGGGGAGTTAGCATTAACTTAGTCCCCTCCCCTGAAAGTAGGTGTAGATATTTCTAAAACGGCTCAAGGTATTGCTTTCAAAATTAGGTGCTAGCTATTTCAAATAATCCCACAGAATTTAATAAAAAATATTCCAACTAGAGGGGGGTGATGCTAGCTATATGATTGGCGGAGTTAGCTCTTAAGCGTCCGTTAACTTAGTCCTCGTCTTCAGTTGATGAATTGTTCTGAAAAGCTAGTTCTGGATTCTCTTGAGCTATCATCAGCTAGCTCCCAAATATCAAAGCTAGCTCCGCTTTCGTCGCTGAGATACAGCCTTTTGTATTCGAATGGTACTATATTAACCATTGAATAAATAGCCGTTACTCTACCAGGAAAGAGCATGCCAGGTAATCGTATGTGAATGCAAAGATTGTTTAAATATAGCGATTTCCGGTCAATTTCTCCAATAGAAATGGTTGCTTATACTCCCACTGCCAAAACTCAACAAACAAAAGCTTAGATTTTTTGTAGGTCACTCAATCCTATTCTTTGATAGGCATCTAAAAGCTGTTGTAGTAGTAAATAAGGAATAAGGATTTTTGTAAACATTTCAAAGTGTGGTATTCATTGTAGTCAGAACATTGTGGTCGTGACTGAAGTTTAGTGCAAAGTTTCTGAAATTAGCACACCATAAATCAACAAAATTGTCGACTAAGGATTCAGGAACTGTCTATAGAACACTAACTACATTAGTTCGTTACCTAATTCTCACGTAATTGCTTGTAAGCACAATTGAAATTGTGTTCATGTACTAATGTAATATAGTTGCAGACCAATTAGGTAATGTATCGGACAAATGGAAAATAAATCAAACGCCCTGATTATGTATGCAGTGCGTTCTCGTGCACGACGTATAAAACACGTACATTATCCTCATCAATTACATTTACAACGTACAAGTAGCATAAGCAATTTTCTTGCCAACCTTGTTAACTCAAAAAGAAGAAAAAACCAACACCTTGTTTAAACTTTAAAGACGAGCTTCTTTAAAATAAAACCCCACAAAAAAATGCACCCTTAATGTAAAAGTTAAAAAGGAAATTTAGTACAATCAATCGATACTTTTTAAATTGCCGATTTCTAAATTATTAAAACGGAAACTCTTTCAAAAGTTAAGAAGAAAAACCTTTTAATTATTCTTAAAACTGTTTAAAATTAAGTCTCTTGATTAAAGAGCTACAAACTTAAAACTAAACGTTGATACGAAATTAACTGTGTTTTTTTTACGTTTTACATAAAAGAAGAACGATGGGAAAGGGAAAACTCCTAACTTGATTTAAAATCTGTTAAAAGGACGAAAGAGGGAAAAAACAATTCCTTTAGTCTCTTTTGAAACTTGTTGCTTGTGATTTTTTTCTTTTTATGTTTTTTTGAGTTATTACAAAGCTAATTAAGAGAAGGTCTCTCTTTTTTTGGTGATCCAAAAATAACAAAAGATTGGGGAAAAGTGGAGGGTTTGATCATTACCAACCTAGTTAGTACTTTCATTATGAAATTAAATTACAAACCAAAAGGTCGTAGTAAACTCTGGATGTCCCGTCATATAACGTCAACGTCAAGTCTACGTCACGTCAGCATCAAAGTCAAAATATTGGGTGTTCTATTTCAAAACCAATTTGATGTTATTTCCCACCCCTCAAACGTCAAATCTGAAAGAATGAAAAGGTTATGGAAGTGACCCTTCTGTTGTATACACCCTGTATACTTGCATAATTAATTTAAGGTTTTATCATCTTGTACAAACCGTAAAAAAATCGAATTGGTTAATTTCTTTTATTTCGGTCATAAAACTTAATTTGTGTGAGGATTAGTTTTGATTAAAGGGATAATTAAAAAAAGCTCTTGTTGATTGCACTCAATTATTAGGGAATTTTTAATATTTCAAAAATTCTTAATTAAGATATTTTTTATACAGTTTATTTTGATTTTAAAAAGCTAAAACAACTTTTATACGATAATTAATTAATTACCACTTTCGGTTTTTAAATATTTTTCATAATAAAAGGGTTGATTTTTGATGAAAAAAAGTTTTCCTCTTTTATTTACTGTCGTTGTTTATTGAAGCTTTAGGCCGTGTTGAAAAAGCTTTGTAGGAATAAATTTAATTGTAGTTTGGTTTGTATAAAATGTGTTGGTAATCAAAATGGACTTATTGGTTAATTCAAGTGTAAATATTGTAAATATACAAGAGGGATGAAGCTTATAAATTATTTATTCAGCGTATCTGAACGCAACAGATGAATTTGGGCACATTAATGATATACAGGATTGTTAAAAATTAGCTGTCAAGGTTTAGTTTTTCTATGTTCGCATAAGATTTCATACTCTTCTTTTATCACATGGATCAAATTTTGCTTTTACGAAACTCATAGTGACAGTGACACCAAATTATAAGAGAAGCGAGCATTTTGATTGCCATGGCTGAGTAGGGGTAGTTTTGCATCAGACCGAAGGTCCTAGAACGCAGCCAT
Organism: Malthinus seriepunctatus; assembly: GCA_963924605.1. Classification (NCBI taxonomy): domain Eukaryota; kingdom Metazoa; phylum Arthropoda; class Insecta; order Coleoptera; family Cantharidae; genus Malthinus; species Malthinus seriepunctatus. The sequence goes on from OZ004603.1 coordinate 2,652,554, forward strand.
GCGTATCGATGCACCAAAACTTTTAGGAATAATTTTCTTAAGGACACTCCTAGGCTACTATTGATTATTTGTGGTAATAGCAACACTACCCACATCTTAGTTCGATCATCTGGTAGTGATCAAAAGATGGGAACTTCTTTGTTAACGTTGGATACTCTCGAACCTCTAACCTTCGGAGTCGTTACTGCTCTAACTACCTATTCCAAGAGTGTTTGACTTCCAGACACCTTTCGAGGTGGCCATTGAGGACCGAAACAAGGCTATAAGTCAATTAATACAACTGAGACAGAACTCCTCCATCTGGTCTTCAGATGGATCTAAAACTGAACAGGGAACAGGTATAGGCATATATGGTCCAAAATATAGGGCATCAATAGCCTTAGGAACCTACTCCATAATTATGCAAGCTGAAACTGTTGCAATAGATCTATGTGTTTGAGAATGGCTACGAAAGAATTTAAGGGGCAAAAAAGTCTACATAATGTCTGAGAGCCAAGCTGCGGTAAAGGCACTTAAAACCGATAGCTTTGAGTCTTTATCCACTTGGGAATGCAGAAAGTCTCTCAAAACCCTGGCAAGGGACAACAAAGTTGCCCTTCACTGGGTACCAGGTCACGAGGGAATTGAAGGAAACGAAATAGCCGATGAATTAGCTAGAACAGGCTCAAAAGTTCTCTCGATTGGACCCGAACCATTCTCTCTGGGCTCTCTAGAACACATAGAAGTTGGGAGATCCCAAAATGGGAAACTGTAACAACGCACCAGGACCAAGACAGTCGACGAAATTCATTGAGTACTCGATCACGAATGCTAAAAAGCATCTTTTATTATCAGAGAAAGAAATCAGACTCATCATGGGTCTGTTTACTGGACATTACCCAGCGAGCCACCACCTCAAGAAACTGGGACTGCAGGATAGTGACATATGCAGACTCTGTGAGTCGGAGATCGAGTCCACCGAACAAATTTTCTGCAATTGCGATGCATTGGGTCGGCTTAAGCTGAAACACTTATGGCGGGCTCAATTGACGCCTGAAGAAGTGAAAAAAGCAAACCTCTCAGGGACATACTATGCTTCGTTGGCAAGATTGAATTCCTGAGAACATAAATACGAGTAGGGTTATGAACAAAAGAGGAACACAGGTCGCAGTTCTGTAAGGCTTAGAAGTCAGTCCAACTCTGAGCACAATACAATACAATACCTATTGATTTTTAATATTCGTAGCAGTTTTCCCCACCCTTATGGTTAACTCTTTTTTTTATTACCCAATTTTCGATTCCAATAAAGTCGTAGTTCTTTCTCCAAGGATTCTGGTGGAAAATAACAATATTTCTTTTTCCTTTTATTTTAGGAATATTTTTCAATAACATGAAATTCATTCAAACACAGACGTAGGTATCCAGTGAATAGTTTTAAAAACGTCTTTTAAGATAGAGTGAAATAACTTTGTTGTATATTTATTGTGGAATGTGCTTGTCTCAGGAAATATGTTGTCTTCCTATATCACAACTTTCTCTTCCCCTCATTTTCAAACTATGTGACAATTCATAATTTGATTGTGGGAATGTTTTGTAGAGACGCAGAGAGTTTCACAACTTCAAATGTGGTATGTAATTTTACTTAGTTGAAGGGCTTTTTAAAATCGACAAGAAGGAAAGTTGAGGGAAAGCGACAACTACTTCCATGTTTCCTCTTTAATTTTCCTTTAAATTTTACACGTTTCGATTTTGAAATTTTTTTCGCTCTTTAATGTGCTATGTGCTTAAAAGACGATGATTATGTATTAAGGATGAAGTCTAACGATAATCCCTTTAAAAATTTATAGAGTTGGAAAGAAAATCATAAAATTTGGCACAAATAAATTATTGATGATATATTTTAAAAAATAAATCCATCTTGTGTTGAATTTCACCTTAAATATTTATGTTTAGTTTCGGAAATTTTTACACCTCAATTTTATCTGAAAATCTTTTAGAAGAAAAAGGAAGTAACTCGATGACCTGTATAGTATTTCTAATCTTTGGATGAGCTAAAAAAGCCAATTCTTTAACTTATCTTTAAGATCCAGCAAAACAAAGGTAAATAATCGACAGCTTACAGGCTTTCGTTGTGTTTACAAGTATAGAAGCATCCCTTAATATCCCCTTTTCACATTGTACTCAACTTTGTTAACTTATTTAAAAAAAAATAGATTTTTTGCACTAAATAGTTTTCTTTTTTTTCAGATAGTGACGATGGCTTTTCAAACTGAAAGTACGAGTAAAACTGGTGAGTTTAGTTTTTAAATAGCAAATCAAAATTAAAATGACAAGCGTAGCTTGATGTAATCCTGAAATTTAGTGTGTAAATAATAACATACCATATCTGCTTACGTCACACACATGGTACCAGATTAATTCAGGGATGATAGAAGCATTACCTGAAACAAAAAAATCATTTTAGTTAATGAGGAATTGAGAAAGCCTACGTCTCTTAAACTTGATCCCCTATACATAAATTACCTACTATACAACAGTTTGGGGATCTCGCTTAGCTTAAGAGCTACGACTTAGATTAAATTAGGGAATAGTTGCGTAATTTGGTGCCTAACTCTTCATTTTGAAATTTAGCATATCTGTTTTAGTTTTCAAAATAACCAAATATAACTTAAAAGTTATTTTTTGCTCTTCTCTTCTCTCTGAGTACTGTGCAGGCCAAAACTGTACGAGCAAGCTGGAGTGAAAGCCTGTGTATGTGTCTCCGCTTTTAATCAAATTGTTAAATAAAAATTCAATTTAATAAACTGTAGGTACCCACCTACACAATTGTACTTTTAATTATACAATTGATTACTGGTTTTATTGCATAGTAAAATGATAAAAAAACTATTAAATTGCTAGTTATAAAAAAAATGCATAGAGGTACAACAATACTTAATGATATTACACGATTGTGTTGAGTGGATAAATACATGCTAAGTATGAAAGTTAAAAAAGTATTACAAAAATGAAAGTGTTAATCATTTTTTTAATCGTGGTTACTTCCATTATTAGTTTAAGTAAACTAACGTTTAAGAGATGCGAATGTTGGGATGAGTATGAAGTTTTCGAAACAACGACAGGCCCCGAATGTCGTGGTATTTATTTCCTGAACATCATGCCTTGTAACACACCACAAATTCCGGAGTGTAAGTGTTCAAATGCAACGGCTGTTGTGTCCGATCAAAATGGCGACTGGTGCACAAAAAGAGACATCAGAGGAGTGGTTAGAAAATGAAGATGTGAAAATAGAGAGGAATGGGCAAGGTTTTGGGAAAGTCAAAGTTAGAGGTTAAAAACTTTGTATTTGTTAAAGAAAAATAAAAATGGTTGTAAATCATTTGAAGTTATTGCTAGAAGAAATTGCCTTTATTTTATTTTATTTATTAAAATCGCAATTAAAGCGGTTTTTAAGTTTAATACTCGAACAAAGAATTTTTAACAAAATTAAATTTTTATGGGTTTTATTACCAATTTTATCGCTAAAGCCCCTATTAAAACATTCTTAAAAATATACGAACGAGTTGAAAACTGCACTGAAGAGTTTTTACGTCCCTCTTAAGCCATTATTATTTAGAGGTAGGTTGTGTAAACGATGAAATGAACAATTTGAAAGTTTCATTTTAGATTACGTACATATCGGCTGCTTATCAAATCGAGTTTCAAGTAGAAAAGTTGAAAAAATCCCACTTTCCTTTGGTAATAATTTTTCGTAAACGACATCGAGTAGGTATACTTTCACTTGAAGTTGACTGAAACAAATTTTTTGATAACGGTTTCAAGATTCTTTAAAATACCTAGAAGTTTAAGCAATGTTATTGGCAACAATAGATGACATTCATTTTTTGGGGTAAAGTAATTATGGTGCCAAGAGGAGGAACGGTTTAATTTAGGCTAATGATGGGAGCTTCAAAATAAAGTTTTAAGAAGGCAAAAAAAGGTTTTCTAAGCTTCTTCTGTGATTGTAGCTTTGGCAATGGCAAACGTGGTCAACTTGTAAACGCCTTGTAGATGATCTAATTTTTTCTCATAATGCAGGTTAAAGATTACTGTGTTTGTGCTGTTATAGTTTTAGCTATACCCCACTAGCACTCTGTTGTTCTGTATAGTAACTAGCTCCAAGTGTTGGTTCCCCAATATGGCTGCTGAATATTTTATGTCACTTATAAATAACAGATCTACTAATAGGCCACTGTCCCCTAAATAAAAATCTACACACTATTGTAATCTGTGATGACTTGGATGTGGAGAGATAAATTAATCTGCCTAGCATATTTTATGTCAGTGCCCTGCTATTGCGGTACTGAGACTCAAAACACTGGATACCGCCTACTCGGAACCAGCAGAGAGCAGACATACAAAGAATCCACTCCTGTGGGCTAGTAACCTTCTTTGAGGAAACGGGACTTAGACTGGGACCACAACTTCTCTGGCTAACACAAAGGGTCGCTTTGGCCTAAGTTTTGGTGTCTATAACAGGTTCTAGGAAATAAATTTTTTTATGGCATTTATATGCGCGAGCCATTTTCTTTGATGCTATAAAGTAGTGTTTTATTTAAATAAAACGTGAGTGGGAGAGATAATGAGTATGAGGAAGAAGGGGGTAAAGGCAGCTTACGGGACTGGACTTTAACTTTATTTATTATAAAATGAGCAATTAGTTAGCTGTAGTCTGTAGTCTGAATGCACCTATTGAAATCCTAAAACTATCCAGTAGACGATCAGATTAAAGGGAAATAAGAAACGTGGGAAAGCGGCAGGGCCGGACTGGGAAAAAAAGTACCAGGAAATTTGATAGACCAGGTCTATATTTTCAATTTATCTGAATTTTTGCAACATATTTTTTTCATTGTTACATCACGTGTCACCGGTAAATTTCCGGTAGACCGCCGGGCCAGTCTAACCTTGAAAGGTGGACATTATTTTGGATCGAAATCTGATTTCCTGGACAGTAGTTCATGCTGCGCATACTCTAAAAATCAGAAGAATTTGATACAAGTCATATAGATTGGAGGCTATTTCAGAAACCGGGTCTTCGTGACTCGTCTTACGAAAAACGTTTATCCAAACGTTTTTGGCATTAATCAAATCTTCAATAATTAAAAAAAAACATTCCCTAACAGTGCAAATTCGTGCTTTACTATTAATTAAAACACATTTCCATAAATGATGAGTCTCGCATTTTAGAAAAAAACGACCTATAATTTTTTTTAATTTAAAAAAACCCAATTTCATACTCTGTTTGTATTTGCATAAATGTACTTTTAATTATTCAAACAATTATTCGTTTCACTCTAATATAATAAAATTGTAAAAACAGTTAAGTTTCTTGTTATAAAAATAAATGCATGTTAAAGTGGTAATACACTTACTTCGAAAATGTTACACGGCGGTGTTCAAATTAATTACTAATTTAACTGCACCACTTCAAAGTAAAAATATTACTGCGTCAAATATGAAAATTGTATGTGTTTGTTTAATTATTGTTATTTCAATCATAAATTCGACAAAATCAAAATCCACGCGAAATTGTGAATGTTGGAACGGATATAAAGCTACCCATTCGTCGAATGGGCTCGAATGTCGAGGTGTTGATGTGATGCATACCATGTCTTGTAATAAGCCGCGTTTGCCAAAGTGTAAGTGTTCTGGGAGTGTATCGGGTGTTTTGTGGGATAAGACTGGTGTTTGGTGCACAAGATACCACGCTGGAAAACAAATTAGAAAATGGAGGTGTGAAAATAGAAAGGAATGGGCATATTTTTTGTTAAAAAACTTAGGTTATAAGGTGCAAAGATAAGCGAAGGTTGTTAAAATTGGAAAACATTGTATTTGTTTTTTTTAAATAAAAATAAAAATTGTTGTCAATCATATATAGGAAAATCCATCCCTTATTTGCAAAATTACAGTCTAGCACTCTTGCACTTGCACAATGCTTTATTTATTTTTTCAGTGAGGTGCTAAGTGGGGTGCTAAGAGCAGTGCTAGGTGCGGTGCATCGACGCGGTCACCACTTTAAGCAGCAGCATCTCAAAGGACACATTCACTTAAGGCCTCATCTTACGGATAAGCTCACCAAGTTGGTCTAATTGACCCAATCCCATCAACTGTGGGTGCTCTTGGGGTCTTTAGTCTGCTCGATATACCTTAATACCGTTAAAAAGTGGCAGCAGTGGCGGCTTTAGCTTCAAGCCTATCCCATAACCTCTTAATGAACTTAAAGAACTCTACAACCGGTATACTCTGGTAACTGTTAAAAATTTAATTGAAAAGTACAGCTTAATCAATCTTTAGATGACTGTTAATTATTTATAATTTCGTTAAATCTGATCGATTATTGGTTGTTATCCAATACTCATTCTTCAAACCATTGAAATATATCCGACTTTTTCCTTTTTTGTCAAATCCCAGTAGAATTCTTTCTCTAGGGCTATGTAAACTAACAATGTGTATTCTACAAAAGCGCACATGGGGTAGAAATAAATTGCTGATTGGGCTTTAGTTGTAGTCAAAGGGAGAAAAAAGGAAAACTTTTGTATTTTCTTTGCTTATAATATGTAACATTTAAAATTTTGACAGATTCTTTTGTTTTCTTTAAATTTAAATTAAAATGATCGTTTTGTCTAAAAGTTTCAATTTTGATTACAGAATCGTTCGTTACTTAATTAAAATGTTTATAATATGGTTGTTGTATTTGGGAAAAATAGAAAGTTTGTGAAAAGAAACCGCATGTAACAAACAGATACCCATGCCTATAAACTAAGAAAGTTTTAACAGTAATAACATTTATAGGACTTTGTTTTTTGAAAGAAAAAGTTTTTCGAGAAAAATTGTGAAAACGTGTTTGATCTACTTTTTGACATATGGGTATTTCAAGTAATAAAAAAGAAAAATATATTTAAAATCATGTACGAAACTTTTCATCGATTGTTCTTCCTCTTTTTTTCTACGACCCCTCTCTATACCTATTGGAGGACTTGAAATTACTTCAAAGTACTCCTTATACAGCTGTATTTAGAGTTTATTACCAAAATTTAAAATTCAACTCTAAAAGGCAGTTTTTAAAGAGGTGGTTTTGGAATATTTAAATTTTTTAAATACAGTAAGGTTCGCTTGTACCGAACCATATCCGTGATTCACTAATTCGCGATGTTTATTTCAGTTTGTTATAACCGAGAATTTATTATAAGCGAATTAATATAACTAGTAACTTTAATAACTTGTAAGGCTGTCGTAAACCTACCCTTAATGAAAATTATAAAAATTCTAAAGTATACGGAGGATTCTAAATAAAATCAGTTTCAAAGATGTAAAGATGTACCTAATTATAGGTTAACTGCTTGACATAAACTTTTAAAAAACTTTTAAAATATAAAATTATTAATAAAATTAAATTTTTGAGGAGTAGTAAGCAAGAAATGATAGGGTGTAATTAAAATGATAAAGTTGGTTGTGTACACAGAGGGTTTCCGACCGAGAGATTACAATTACGCCATTTCAGCACAGCAAACCACTAACACCACTTTTAATGCTTTCAGTTTCCTTTATATCCTCTTCTTTGTTTATAATTTTCACCTTGTATGCAGCTAATTTTTTACAGTTTACTACCTATAATAAAAATATAAAAATAGGGATGCTTTTAGAGTGTTATAAAACAAAATAATTTGCAAGCACTTATAGTTACGTTATGTACTCTGGCTTCGACTTTTTGATAATATTTTATAAATCATAACTTTCAAGATGTTCAAACGAACAACTAACATATTATTCCGCTTCATCTGTTCTGTTCGCAATTTCGTATGTGCCAGTTTCTCATAAAAATTGGCGAAAAAGTATAAAAGTGTATACAAAAACATACAGGGTCTTGCATTTGAAATTTCCGAGAAAATTATGTTTTTTGCCCCAAACTGATGAAAGGCGTACGTAACAACCCGAAACTAAAGCGGCAATATCTTAAGAACTGATAACTCTAGGCATGCGAAGTTTTTTTTATTATTAACGTGAAATTACTACTTTGTTTAATTGTGAATTTAGAATTCCCGAGAAAAATTATGTTTTTTGCCACAAACTGAAAAGCGAACGCAACCCGAAACTAAAGTGGCAATATCTCAAGAATTGATAACTTTAGACATGCAGAGTTTTTTTAAATTAACTTGTAATTAATACTTTGTTAAATTATGCCAAAAAATACAGGGTGTTACATTTAAGATTTTCGAGAAAAATTAATGTTTTGCTACAAACTGAAAAGCGAACGCAACCCGAAACTAAAGTGGCCATATCTCAAGAACTGATAACTTTAGACATGCAGAGTTATTTTTACACTAACTTGTAATTAATACTTTGTTAAATTATGCCAAAAAATACCCATTTACATTTAAGATTTTCGAGAAAAATTAATGTTTTGCTCCAAACTGAAAAGCGAACGCAACCCTAAACTAAAGTGGCAATATCTCAAGAACTGATAGATTTCGACATGCAGAGTTTTTTTTAAATTAACTTGTAATTAATACTTTGTTAAATTATGCCAAAAAATACAGGGTGTTACATTTAAGATTTTCGAGAATAATTAATGTTTTACTCCAAACTTAAAAGCGAACGCAACCCGAAACTAAAGTGGCAATATCTCTAGAACTGATAACTTTAGACATGCAGAGTTTTTTTTACACTAACTTGTAATTGATACTTTGTTAAATTATGCCAAAAAATACAGGGTGTTACATTTAAGATTTTCGAGTAAAATTAATGTTTTTCTCCAAACTGAAAAGCGAACGCAACCCGAAACTAAACTGGCAATATCTCAAGAACTGATAACTTTAGAGATGCAGAGTTTTTTTACACTAACTTGTAATTAATACTTTGTTAAATTATGCCAAAAAATACAGGGTGTTACATTTAAGATTTTCGAGAATAATTAATGTTTTACTCCAAACTGAAAAGCGAACGCAACCCTAAACTAAAGTGGCAATATCTCAAGAACTGATAGATTTAGACATGCAGAGTTTTTTTTAAATTAACTTGTAATTAATACTTTGTTAAATTATGCCAAAAAATACAGGGTGTTACATTTAAGATTTTCGAGAATAATTAATGTTTTACTCCAAACTTAAAAGCGAACGCAACCCGAAACTAAAGTGGCAATATCTCTAGAACTGATAACTTTAGACATGCAGAGTTTTTTTTAAATTAACTTGTAATTAATACTTTGTTAAATTATGCTAAAAAATATAGGGTTGCAGTTAAAATCTCAATAAAAATTATGTTTTTTTCCTAAACTGAAAAGCGAACGTAAACCGAAACTAAAGTGGCAATATCCTAAGAATTGGTAACTTTAGGTATGCAGAACTTTTGCTAATATTTATATGCAATTACTGCTAATTGTTTTGGTCATGGAAATTAAAGGGTAACAAAAAACTAAAGTAGTCATGGTTTGTTGGTTTTAGACAGAACTCCATAATTAAATTAGAGAATTCAATCCTATACAGAAGTTCAAACAATTTAATTTTAAACTAATCAGTTGACTGTAAGTGCATAGTTTGTGCATTTTACGACGTATCTGTTTTAATAATAAAGTTCTGTTTGAGTACTTCATCGATTATTTTCAGTCATAAAAAGAGAAAACTATCATTCCTTTTAAAAACATTTTTTCTAATTAATTTCGGAAGATTTCTATTAAAACGAAAAATTATAGGATACTATCGATGTTTATTTTCATAATGATGAAAAAAATGAAAAAGTAATGGGTCCACTTTTTCCCAAGTCCTTTGCAAATGTAGAAATGTCATTTTGATGCTAAAAAAATTGTCCACCGTTAAATAAATCTTGGATAACTCAATGCCCATATATAACAAGCTAATACAATTTTAAGATCAATTTTATAAGAAAAACGGCTATAAGAAATAAACCGATCAGCAGAAAAAAACAGATCGGACGTGAGATATAAATAAATTTAGAAAACGAATGTAAGATTTGAGAAATAAAAGTTTAAATCAAGTCATTTTAGAAATTTCTTACCAAACTGCCGTTACAACTCGAAGAGAAAATTTTCACAAAGAGCACTGAAACAAATTGTACAGCGAGTACGTGTCTTTTGCAGTTCGCTAAATTTGTTTCAAGATTACTATTTAACTAAAAAGTTACATTTCCTCAAGTTACTTATTGTATCAAGTATTTATTTCAAGGGGCTCTTAATTCTTATTTTCTTATTTAGTTATAAAAATTAGATTAAAGTTCACTCTACGAAAATACGAGAGTTGCATAATATTATTTTGATTTAGGATTAGAATTGTTAGGGTGGAGAGTGAACAAAAGTTTACACTTAGACAAGACCCTTGCGTGGCGCCCCTGTAGCGAAAGTTCTGATTCGTTTAGTTCCGAGTTCATTCCAAGGACTAAGTGTCGCTGATGGTGGCTACGTTAGATAATATTAAACCAGTATTTCCCTAATGGATCCTATTATATGGGCCTCCACAGAGTAGTGTCGTAAGACGTGCTCCATTGTTGCTTCTCCTTTATTACACTCTCTGCAATTGGCTCTACAACACTGATTCTGTGGCAAATTAGCTCGTACAATTATTAGTCCAACAGTTTCATGTAGACTGGTATAATGTAGGTATACCTACAGTGTTAGTGTCGTATCGAGGGCGCCGATCAAAAGGTTAGGAATTGGCTTAAATCACAGTGTATGATGGTCTTCACTTCCGCTCGTTAGCTCTTTGGTTCCATTAGTATCCTGGATGACTAACTCATCAGAAGAGCCTGAGAACACAATTTCGGATGAATGGGACGTTTTCGTCAAGACTGTAAGGAGTTGCAATATAAAATGTACTTTCAACCTGCACCTCGTAAAATCCAATTTTCATTAATTAAAGCTTTTGATAATTTCCTAAAAAGGCAATTTGTCGAAATTTGAAATAAGTCAAGTAAGAATAGAATGAGAGTAGTAAATCATTACCTTTAGAAAACAAAACACTATTACCATCAACAAGAAATGTGATAATTTCACGCTCTAAAAATTTCACACTCGTATGTTATTTAATAAAGAAAATAAAATCCACAGGTTTTAGCTTACTTTGTTTTATTATAACTGTAAATTTAAGGGTTTTTCAATGCAATTGAAATAATCGTATTGAATGTTTTTATTTTCACAACTTACACGTTGACACTGGAAAATTGCATTTTCTTCAATTTGATTGTTTAGGATTTTCAAAAAAAGTGTGATCGAGTAAATAAAAAAATTTACACTTGGGTGGCGATGTAGAAGAGGCCTTTTCCCATGGTTTCAAGTTAACTGAAACACAATTATAAAATTGACAGATTTCCTATCATTAGACTGTGTGCCTTTCTAGGGACATAGGCCATTTTGTAGCCCTGTTTTTTTCAAAAAAAGAATGCAAGCCTGCTCAGATGGATTCTTTGGGAAAATAAATTGGGAAATGTGTTGGCGTCTTCAGATCAAGGTCTTTTTAAGTTAAAACCCACCATGAGTGAAAATTTGTGTCTCTACTTGTCTTTTATGTCTCTTCAGTAGTTTCCTCAGTATGTAAGGAAGATTTGGTTTGGAACTACGGAATTACAAGGTTCAGATCACCAAAAATTTTTGTGTAACAAGCACTCTAGGGGCTCGTGTGCAAAGTTAATGGTGGGGGCCTCTATTTATTAATAGTTTTTTATTAATATTTTTTGGAAAGCAGAAAATTCTAAAATTAAGGTCAGGAAGCCCATTAGAAATAAATGGTCTTCTGATACATTCCGATTCATTGCGATCTTTAAAAGCAGTGGCTTCGGGGATGTTTGTAGGCTAAAAGTTAATCGGTGCCTCTGAAAGTACGCTTGTGGGGAAAGTCTTGGAGGTTTGCCCCCACAGAGCCGCAGGCGAAATTTTTTGTCTTCACAAGGTTAACGCATTTTAACGTTGTAAATTTCTAGCGCTCTTTAGATTTTGGCGCCTTGAACTTTAGTCAGTTTCAGGGAAAATTAGAAAAAAAAAAAAGGGTAGGGAGGGTTGTAATTATTTTCGGAGGACCAGCTCGAAGAATTACGATTGAGTTTCCTTACAGGTAAGTCAATCAATCTTTCAATTCTCCTTCGCTGGTCCTCCTCAATAATTACACAAGTAGATGTTCAAAGACACGGTTTGTGCTATCTTAAAAAATTTTTATACCCAAAAACGACCACAATCAAAATTAATTAAATTATAACAGGTAAATTCTGTTTATGAATATCAATACAAAGTACAAGACCGAACTTTACACAAGGAAAACAAAAACCTTACAAAAGAGTATTGCGTGTGGGGATTTGCTAAGTGGTTGACTAACCGCTCTAGCAGAATTAACAAATTCATAAATAACTGGCCTGTTACAAAATCTAGTGAAAACGTTACGAATTCGAACAACCTAAATTCCTTATACCTATAATATCTACTCCAGCTCTGTGAGCGCAGCAGATTTCAACTTGTGTGTCGCAATAAGTGCTGAGAATAACGGACTATCAATGCCACTTTATTTTTCTTCTAGCCATCTGCTAATTGACTGCAAGTTAATAAGTGTTGCCGATTCTTATGTGTAAGAATGAGGCCCACCCTCTGAGTAGTTTGGTTCTCTTATGGCCAGTTTCTCTAAACATAGTTATCGCTTCATCAATATATATCTTTTTCTAATTGTCAAAAACTGGTTTTCAAACAAAGTTTCGGCCCCTCATAAAGTTAAGTATGGAATGTTATGGAACCCTAACGTTCGAGAAACTCGCCGTTAGATTACAGATCCCACGTACAGGAAAACCTAAACAAATTTTTGCAGCTAATCGGATCTGTATTTTAAGATGTTCTCAAGAAGATTATAGAAAGGGTTTTTTGATTAAGTGGCCTGAAGTAAGTACTAATTGCCTGAATAATTTAAAACGTAAAGTAATTTACTACCGGTTTCTACTTACACACCTCGAAGAAACCCGTTGACAATTTTTCTTATTTTAATTTTTTTTTTTTTTTTTTTTTTTACCTTATGGGGTTTAAGGAGTTAAAGGTGGATATAAAAAGTTTTATTGTCGAATAATATAGAAAAGCGACCAGATAGTTCTGACAGATATTCCAAAAATTTGATTTTTGGAACGAATTTCTGAGAGGATCTCTAAATTTCGATTTCCACAAACCAACAACCATTTCTTAAAGCAGCGGTTGTATTGTGTCAGTGTTGCTGTTTCCAGAGAATCAAAAAAGGCTTCTATAGTGACCTCATTTCCCATCGCTCTAGTAATGAACTCTAGATTACCTGTCTAACCAGGAAAACTCTCCGGTCAAACGGTGTACTTTTCTTCTAAACCGCAGAACCCAGGATTGTGGCGGTCAATTGCGGGCTATTAAAACCTGAAGGACGTCATCGTTTAGGATCCTCTCTAAAGCTTGCGAGAATAAAGGAAAACAGAAGGGAAGCGTAAAAGCTTTCTTGATTAAAACTCATCTAGTTTTAAGGTGATAACGCCTCCACAAAGGAGTCCTGGTTGGGCTCCAAAAGACATAATCGCGACATTCATAATAAGTATATATTCGGATTTCCAAGTTTATCACAAAATTTATGAAGACTGAGTATCCAACTCATATTTTGTCTCTATAGATCGTCATTGAGTTTCCTTGCCTGCATTAAGTAAGTTAGACTCTGCCGATAAGTAACCTGCAAATATGGCAACTTGTCTTTGTTCACAACAATTCCAGATTAGTATATACAAGCCACGGAGAGCGGTAGTATTATAATAATTCCTAAATTCCTAAGAGAATTAATAATTCCGTTGCCTCTGAAAATAAGTTTCCCACACGACTTTAACAACGTATATTACTTGATAGTTCTTCTACGGAACTACGAACCAGAAACCTCTTATTGAATTGTTACACAATGCCCCCCCCCCGTCTTCTTTTTTTTTATAGCTTAGGTTTGAATGAACTCTGAGAACGGTTTCCTCTGAGACAGTTTTTGTTTAAGCGTTACGAGGGCCTATGTCAAAGCAGTACTTAATCTTATAAGCAAATGACCGGCTGGGCATAATCAACTCCATAACCCAATAAGAAGAGAATGAATGTAGTCTAATTTGAGATTTTTCTGAAGTGGCCTCACTAAGTAGCTACTTGGAATATTCCCAATGTGGCAAATTATTTAACCCACACTCTGAACCGCTGAGGGATGTAAATTGTTGACTCCCGTGGCTCTTACATTTATCAATATCTGAATTGCAAAGTCTCATACAGAAAATTTTTGCAATGGCTCTTAGATTACATGAAAACTCTGCGGAAGGCTACAAGTAAAATTTTACTGTCCCTCCTCTCTATCGATTTAGACACATGAAATCATAGAAGTATTTTATGACAGATCTTTCTGGTCAATCTGTATAAAAATTTGATGATTGATGGCCACTGCTAATGGTCGATTTAGTTTCAGCAAATCCAAACAAAATTGATACAAAAGCTCTATTTTTGTATTAAAATTTGAAAAAAATGTAAAATTTCGACAATATAAATAAATGTGCCGAAGGGATTATTTTTGGTCCCCTCCCGTTTGTTAGACAATAAAGTCCAATGTCTTCAATTCTATTTAAATAGAAATTCAACAACTTTTTCAAACTCATTGGTTATAAAATGGCATTGGACAGAGCACCGATCCAGCAACAATCGGTTCACCCTGTAGTAACTGCAACTAACCAGAGTCTGTAGCTTAGGATTGGTATTATAAACCCAATTTATTTATACTTAAATTATCTTTTATCCAACTGGACTTTACATAACCCATCGTTAGCCAATATTTATGTAAAGCAACACGTCCTGTTTCTGTCCTTCTAAACTTTTGTTTACCTAAACTAAAATTGTATAGGTAAGGTAGTCCTATTAATTAGGGTACTTATTAATTTTTGGTAAGTGAAGATTACGTGCTTCGAAAAAAATTTTATAATTTTTTGCAATTAGTCTTTGACTACAATTTGTAAACTTTTATTTATTAGTTTAACTTAGAAAGTAATTTCTATGTAAGTATTTATTTGTGAGATAAGCACAATCGACTTGTGGTATCTTGTTTTCACTGATACACCTTCCTCAATCCGCCACGACAGTTGCGTAAATTCTATATCTTAATTATGGATAATTGTAAGATTTGCAAATACTCACATTTAAACTTTAATTAATTTGAATTAATTTCATAACCCTCGACCCAAGACAAAAACACTTTTTGTTTTGGTTAAACAACTGCTCCTCTTCCTATTCATTTTTTTTTTTTTTTTTTTTTATATGAGATAATTCTTCACAAAATCTTTCAAACGGTTATATTTAAGGGATATAAGTCTGTAGATCCGCGTAACCCTGAAGAAACATCTTTCCCAACCTTCTAGATCGCTATCGGCTGGTTTTCTTTTGACCACGATTAACGATCTTGTAATGAACGCCTCTGTAGCAGTAGGCTCTGAACAATCCACATTGTTATTCACCTAGTAACTAGGTTACTAGATGTCAAAATTGGCACTAAGGGCTGTTGTTTTTAACATTTGAAAAATGTTCTTCAAGTACAGGAAAGTCTATTAACCAAAAAAAAAAAGTTAATGATGTAGTATAACGACTTCCTTAGATAAGAAGCGACTATGACAAATCCTTGCCGGAAGAGGTTTTTTCTGTGTAGTATAACGACTACCCTAGATAAAATAAGAGACTATAACGAGTCCTTGTCTAGGAATATCTTACGGTGTAGTATAACGACTACCCTAGATAAAATAAGAGACTATAACGAGTCCTTGTCCGATAAAATATTTCTTAAGAATATTACAAAATACAACGGTATAACTTTAAAAAGGAGACAAAAACAATCTTTATAATTGAACCAAATTTAACTTCCTTAGGTCCGTTCTCATGTGACACCCTGCCATGACTCTTAACGTCGTGAAAATCAATGCCATGACACCTTTTCAATAAAACTAAAAAAGTCGTGTTTTCATGACTTTGTATTGATTGTCGCGACACCATGTCGAGAATCAAACCAACTTTGATATTTTTGCGACTTCTGAAAAAATGTCACGTTCGGTACTCCGTGAAAACGGATATCGTCACATTGTCGTGGCAGTGTTTACCTTTTCGTGTTGAATGGTTGTGTAGTGAGAGGTTACTATTCCACAAATATTCCATGACATTAATTTACATGAAAACACCCTTTTAAAAAATGTCACATTGTCACGACTTCAACTGCCACGACTTTATTGTCACATGAAAACGGACCTCTAGTCTATGTGACAATAAAATTTCATGTAACGTTAACTAAGAAAGTCAATGGAAAGTTTGCTGACGCGCATCTGATTGTTAAATTCGAAACAAAACTTGTTTTTTGTATATTAAACGTTAATTAAGGATACAATGCACAAAAAATAATTTTTACGCCTAGAAGGCTTTTCGTTTTACTTACTTTTCAAACTTTGTTTCCTTTCCTTATTCTCCCTTCTTTCACAGCGGGAGCGTTTAGCCATCTTTATCACAATTATGGTAACAAATAATCAAAATAACTAATTAAAACACTATAAAAATTTCTAACCGGCAAAGCGACTGTTCACTCGAGGTACAAATAACGAAGTGACTACCTGTCGGCGCCGCCGTGTTATCAGGGATTTTGATAATTTGCTATAAACATTGTACTCGTAGGTATGAATCAGCGATACTACTTGTGTAATTATTGAGGAGGACCAGCGAAGGAGAATTAATCGAAAAGTAATTAGGAAACTAACATGTTTCGTCACAATTTCCTGTCATTATCACAGATATTGTTCATTTTACATAATTGCAATAATAGTACTTTAATATTTATTTAAAAATAATATTGTGGAGGCTAATAAAATTTTAAACTTGAATTATCTTTTTCAATATTTAACAAACATACGTTAAATTACCCTGTGCCTTAAATTTAAGACTTTTTCGTACATTTATATCCTTTATAAACGGTCGATTGCATTAACAAGAAAGGTAAAATAGGATAGCCAATCATAGCAATCTTATTCTCAAGTAAACTTTTTTGAATTCAAACGAGCAGAAAATTTATCCTAAAGTTGAATAAAAATGAGTTGTAAAAGGGATAAAAAGGGTATAGGAGTTACTTTAGACTTATTTTTGAGGTAAAACCACCACTACTATGGGATTCATAAGTTTCGACCCCTCACTTTAAAGGCCTGTATTTCGAGAACGGTTTTTATGAAATAAGATAAGAGTGAGTCCGATATTTTAAAATAATTTTCCCAAGAGACGTTTGTTATAATTATCTTGTAATTTAAAAAAAAATGCTCAATTATCGAAAGTAAAATTTTCTTAAATGTCACAAAATAAAAGTTTTACTTACATTTTTTTATATTTCTTCTTTTGAACTTTTGAATTTGATAGTAAAATAATTATTATAAGAAAGTTTCCGAAGGACCACGGTTGTTGGTACGCAACATCTTTAAAATTTCAACATAAATGTTTGGAAATGTAGTTTATATTAATTTAAATCGAGCTCTTGGAATAAATAATTTATTTTTTACACAGAAAAGGAACATAAAAACTAGTTAAATAATAATGAAAGTGAGAAACGTCAAGGATTCGCACGAATACAACCAACGGAGTCAGAATTAGTTGCGCAGATCGTACATAACAATCAGAATGTTAAAGCCCTTTTGAACCTATAAATTATAATTTTTTCGCCCTAAATCAAAGTTAATCAAAATATTTTTGTTCATTTTTCATAGTTAAAAATTTACATAAAAATTGTGTTAGAGAAATGCATAAAAGTAAAAATTGTTATCTTGTTGCAAATTAAATGCAGCTTCGTGTATACAAATAAGTAAATTCATAGTATTTTTATTTAAATTTAGTTTTTAAAGTTATTAAATTTAAAGTTTAATGTTTACAAAAGCTAATAGTTGTTTGGTAATGTAGAAGTTGTTAAAACATGAGCTTTTAACATTTAACTACTAACGAAGGAGGTCACATTTTAATAATCGGTTTTAGGCTAGAACCACTAGAACTAGAACAGAGGGTTATCTGAATATTTGTGGGCCAGATAAGACATCGGGATAAAATAATTGCAAATATTGTTGTTAGGCAAGGATCAAGGCAAGGACGTTTTCAAAAAACGTCTCCTTAACTATTAAAGTAGCATTCACCCAAGATATCCGCTTAGCAATTTTTGATAGAATGATTATGGCAATTACGACAAATATTTTTATTGATTCAGATAGATAATTTTATGCTCTACAATTTTTATTAGAAGTAAAATTATCTTCAGATCACTCCTAAGGAGCTATAACCGGGAAAAGCACATTTAAATTAGGAACAAAATCCCAATATCGAACTGCTAGGCGAATTTCATCTAAAATTTTTGTAACCTATGTTTGCCCAATATTTCGACCCAGCTGAATCCAAAAATTGCGGTAAACAAATCGAAATTTTAACCGGAAGCGCGATATTCAAGATGGCGACTAGGATGTCCGCTTTATTATTTATGATTTATTTGGATGGAATAATTATTATTGAAACTAAGACAACTATTTTTTCTTCAAACCTCAGAAAGTCGTCTTTGTGTCACTCAATAGGTAACGGTGAAGTTTAACTTTCCCGTTTCATGCCGAGAGTTGTGACAAGTCATCAGTTTTCATCCACAGACGATCGCATTTGCTTTCAAACTTGGATACCTGCAGGCTTGTCTTAAGGCAAGTGTGAACGTGAATGGCCCGTATAAGATTACCTCTTAAGGAGTTAAAGCCATCTAAGACACCGCCTGCGTAAAAATCGTCTTAATGTAGATCTGTTTGCTCTTTTTATTTATTTTGATGGAGTAATTATTATGGAAACTAGGGCAACTAATTTAATTGAATTATATATACAATTTGGTGCTCTACAATTTTAATTAGAGGTAAAATTACCGTAATTTTGCTTCTTAAGGAGCTAAAGCCAGCTGTGATATCGCGTGCGTAAAAATCGTCATAATATAGATCTGTTTGCTCTTTTTATTTATTTTGATGGAATTATTATTATGGAAACTACAAAAAATATTTTTGTTAGCTCGCATAGATAATTTTATGGTCTACAATTTTTATCGAAGGTAAAATTACCGTAAAATTACTCTTTGAGGATCTAGAGAGTCGAGAGAAGTATGTTGTCAAAACAGAAGACACAATATCCTCTTTATGGTAAACTTTTATAGACATGATTTGCTCTGTTGATGTTTAAACTGATACATCCTGGTTGGGTACTGGGAAAGCTACCTCTCTGAACTCACCGAAACACTTCCATGTACTGCTTTACGTATTAAGACCGTTTATACAACACGGGCGCATTTACCGACTCTAGTTCTTTAAGGAGTGATCTGAAGATAATTTTACTTCTAATCAAAATTGTAGAGCATAACATTACCTATCTGAAACGATAAAAATATTTTTCCTATTGTCCATAACTATTCAAAAATAACAAAGAGGTCATCTTGGGCGTCATCTTCAATTTAAGGCTTCTGGTTAAGATTTCGCTTTGGTAACCGCAATTTTCGTATTGAGCAGGGTCGAAATAGTAGAAAAACATTGCTTACCAAGATGTTATATGAAATGCCGCTTACATTAAATAATTTAGCGTTTGAGGCTGTCATAACAAGGCTTCTTTCTTACCTCTATCCAATTTTCTAACGCCATCAAGTTCTAAACGAAGACACCATCATCTAACGTCAAAGCTCTTCAAGAGATTATTTTTTGGCGCTAGGTACTAATAGCTTCAATTTTCTACCCTTATGATCCGTACAAAACAAATTTTTAAGTAAATCACGTGGAAAACCATTGTAACAATTTTCGAGAAAATATTTTTCTTTTTTGATTTATTATCTTGGAAGTGCAAGCGTTTAAACTTGCTTCACATATCGCATAAAGCAAACAAAATATTTTTAGAAAACAATAGGATTGATGATGATACTTTAGAAAAATCAATTGTAAAATAATTGTATCCATCCATACCGAGCTTTAACGTTGTTACAATTCACCACAACCGTGTGTCATCGCTTCGAATGATAAATTATTATCCAACTCGAAACTTATATCGAAATTTTATACAAAATTCGATTTACTTCAAATAATTGTAACAATAAATAGATATAAAATTTGCACGTGCAATAAAATTTAATCTGCGCGAACGCAAAGATAACAACAAATTTTGTTGGTTAGTGAACAACAAATTGTATTAAATCGTGTCGTATTAGTGTGTTTAAAATTACGTAAAATTGTTTAATTAATTAACAATACTAATTGGGTTAATTTACATAATTAATAGTTGACGTACTAGTTTAGCACTGTTTGTGTGTGGTGTAGAAAATGTGAGTTTAAGTGAAAAATGAAGAAAATGGTTATCGTGTGAAAGCCACCTGGACCGGACGTTAAATTTAATTCCATGGCCTCTTCGGTGAGTGGATTATCATTTAATATCATCGTTTAGGGATATAATTATTATATTGGAAAGAAGATTAAATGTTTTCCACCAAAGTTTTTCCCTAATGGAAAACGAGAGGGAAAAATGATATAAAAACGCTCTATTTAATTACTCTCCAAGTAGTAAGTAATCTCAACTCATTTTGTTGCTTATTGTTCACAATTTAATTAAATTTTTTTGTTGGTCATCCAACATGTGCCAAAAATAACTAATTTATCAAAAAGGCCATTAAGTGTAGTATTAAACAATTATCATTAATTACAAGAGTCGTAAGAAAGTTTCAAACTTTCTTTAGTGTTAATGAAGTATCCCTTAAACCTATGTTTTATGTACCTCTTTTGAAACTAAAACACATAAAGAAAAACCTATTTCAATTTAACAACTCACATAAAAAAAAATTTTGAAATTTTTCCGAAGTTTATTAGCAGATAAAAGTGGACGGATCGTTTTTAAAAATCGTTACCTTGTAACTTATCACATCACGGTGGCGGTGACCGTATCATTACAGGAATTTTAATAATAAAAACGAAGAAAGAAATAAGAAAATGCTAGATTTGAGGTTTTCAAGAGCGTTTCAGGCTGCTTAGAATTTCTTTTAACACCCTTCAAGACTAAAAAGATGCTCAACTTTTTTTGAAATTCGTCAAACTCTGAATTGTTCTGGTTCAAGAAGTCCATTGATGTAAAAATGGCCACACTGTATATTTTCTCGTTTTTTTATATAAATCTATAACACACGCGCGAATACAATGATCTTTTTGTTAAAATTTAGTGCTTTGTGAAGGTTTTATCTTTGAGGTGTAGTGAAAATGTGTCACCGCAATTGTTTTTATCAATACATTTACTTGACAAGATAAAACAAACTCCATTGTGATTTATACATAGGTAGGACTTGACTTTCCGGGGTTACTTTCCTTTATTGATAGACACTATATTGACAATATAAATTTATATACTTCGATTTATATGTTATATAAGGGATGTGTTTGTACACGATTTTGCTATATCCGCTTTCAGATATTTGATACACAGTGCGTGCAAAAAGCTTTGGAAAAACTTAATATATTTTAAACAGTTCCCTGAAAAATTTACTTTACAAAATATTAATACATGCTTTGCTACAAGACTTTCCCTCTTGAATTGTAACAGAGCATTTCTGTGACTATTTGTACGGTTTTAGGGGGTCCCCAAGAAATCTGGCACATATACGTCAATTTATTTTACATCAAAGAAATCTAAAAAAAGATTTTTAAGCAAGAAAATAGGCCTTGGTGTGAGTCTCCCTACTCGGTTCCCCAAAGGTTTTCGGAAAATTCAGACTTCTTCAGTGATCTATCCTGGTTCCAAATTTAAAGTTCTTAAGTCTTGAGTGTAAGCCCTAGTTTCTACTCAGTCCCAATGCCGTTTATCGGGAAATTCAAACTATTCTAGAGATTTTAAGGGTGTAAGCTATCTTGTAATCAAATTTCAAGTTTCTACGATAGGCTTTGGATATGAACCATCGTCCCCATGAGGGGTTTATTGGGAAATTCAGACTTTTCTAGGAACCTTTAGAGTATGAATTACCTTCATATCAAATTTAAAGATCCCATACTTTAGGTGTGAGCCCTCGTGCCTTCTAAATCTCATGGATAGGTTTATCGGAAAATTCAAACCTTTTTAGGAATCTTGTGGGTGTAAGTTGTCTTGCTATCAAATTTAAAGCTTTTACGATAGGTCTTGGAAATGAACCCTCGCCCCCATGAGCGGTTTATTGGGAAATTTATACTTTTCTAGGAGTATTTAGGGTATAAACTACTCTTATATCAACTTTAAAGATCGTATGCCGTAGGTGTGAGCCCTCGTGTCAACTAAATCCTATGGGGGAGTTTATTGGAAAATTAAATTTTTTTAGGGATCTTGTTCGTATTACCTATCATGGAATAAAATTTAAAGTTTCTACGATAGGGTTTAAGGGTGCATCCTCGTCTTTACTCGGTCCCATGGGGAGTTTATTGGGAAATTCAAACTGTAGCAGGAATCTTCAGAGTATGAGCTATCTTCAAGGGTGGACCTTCGGTGTGAGTTCCCTCCACCACTCGGTCCTCCAGGATTTTTTTCTGGGAAATTAAGATATTAATAGATATCTTGGAGTCTCCTGATTTAAAAATTTTATGTACAAGGAACCTAGAAAAGTAAGCCTGTCTTTCTATATGTAATTTTTAAATTGCTAGGCTTTTAGGGATACTAGGTCATTTTGGAATAATTTGAAACCTTGCAAAATTAGCTTTAATAAATTAGTGTAATACAAAAATATCCTGGTTTTAACATTACAATGACAAGATGTAAAAGCTTTTAAAGGATCACAATCAACTTGGGATAACAAAAATTTTTGTTAATAGCGCAAAAAGTTGGCAAAAAGGGTAAAAATTTGAATAATAAAATATTTAAATATAATAAAGTAAAAGTAAAGTTTTAAAATATTCGTTTTTTATATTATTGTAAAATTTTATAAACCAAAGCACGCGTAATTTTCCGCACCATTTAAAATCATAAATTGTACGCCACACGGGCACACGGCCCAGAATGCAAGCGGAATTTGAATTAAAATTTTGCGATGTATTTCTGAGTTCTTGTTGGTATTTAACTATACCATCTTACGATGGTTGACATTTTCCGACAAATATGCATTGCATTTTTCAAATTAAAATGAAATATTAAACGTGTAAGAAAGAAATGAAGAAAATGTGAAAATTAATTTTCTCTTAAGTAGGTACAATAGACGGAAAAATAAAAATAAATAGTTTTTATAAATTCAATTTTAAACTTTTCTAGTTTTAATAAGTAAAATGAGGAAAAAAGGCTTGCAAAGTTTTTGTTTGTGAAACTAACAAAAATGTTTCAATTACACCCTAAATGCAGAAATTTTAAGTTTTAAAATTTTAATTTAATTCTAAAAAGCTCTTTACATAATTTAAAACTTATGTTACAATGAAATGTCTTATCCGTATAATTAAATTTTAAAACCATTAGTAAACAGTAATTTGCTTGTTACGGACCTTTTGTTTCTCTACTTCTCGCTCAATTGAATAAAAATTATAATAGTTGTCGCAATTTCGATATATAAAATTGGAAAGTTGAAGAGAAATTAATGGTAATTGATCTTGCATGTACGAATTTTGGATGCCAGAACATGTATGTATTTTCAATTTCTTCGTCTGTTACATAGTCTGGTGCATTTAACATTGGAACTGGAACGTCTCCTAAAGCTGAAAGTTTCGCTATTGTTAAGGAATTATACACTTTATTAAAAGTTCCAACTCTCCAAATGGAGAAATCTCCCAAAATTGAGTTTGAATTTTTAAAATTTTACTGTTTTTTTCACATTTTTGGGATTATCTTGAAAACTGTAGTCAGATAAAAATTATAAAGAGACAAAAAGTGAAGCCAGTAAAAAACTACACAAGTTTTTATTAAAGTTAAAAATTGTAACTGTATTTATTAAAAAGTTACCGCTCTCCAAATTGCATATTGGCCTATTTTTACATTCCCTAAGTTCAGAGGACTGCAGCTTTTTTATAAATAGAATTACGATTCTTGACTTTAAACAAAAATTGTGTATTTTTTTATTTGCTTTAATTTTTGTCTTTTTACAATTTTTATTGGAACACTTCACATACATTCCTCTAAGTTCAAGAATATTTTAGCTCTTTTTCTCAATAATACGTTACTTTGCCTTGTCAGAAACAGTTTTTTAAATCTCAACTCATGCTATTGTTAAGTGCTAATTAGAACTTATATTTTTGTTTATGACAATAAATTCCTCTTAATGCATTGTTCAAATTAAACCTGATGTTTTCCTAAGAGCGTAGCTCTTCTTACGAAGTAATTATAAGTTTTGAAACAATCTGTTGAAAATTTTCTGGTATTGTTAACATGTCTTACTTCAGATTCTCAGTCTCGTACGTTCTTTGCTCATTAACAGACCTTCCATAACTTTTTAAAAAATGTCAAGATAATAAATTTCTCATTGGGGTGTCAAGAAAAGTTTTCAGGTCATACATATCTCTACGTAAGTTATCGTTATCACTCAGGTTTTAAAACCTTTTATGCAGTTTATTTCGTCTTTTAAAGTCACGTTCTGTGTGAGAGAACGTATTCACTATTTTTATAACGTTTTAAGACGTTAATTGCATTATTCTCTAAAATAAATCTTCCGTGTGCAATTGTGCAAGACATCAATGCAATTCTGACTTGAATCAACTTCAAAACGATTTATTGTGTTTGTGAAGCATTCCATTTGTGATTTCCCACAAAACAAAAACAGGAATTTTCTTTAAAACAAACCCTTTGGGAACTTACACGTGATAAAATGTTTATATTCAGTACAGGAAAATCTTGAGAAATTTCCGTTATCATTAAATGTTTAATGCACGTTTCTGCAACTAATTATTTGATCAAACGTTGCATTCAGTTAAAAAGAAACTGCAAGGAGAAGTGAGAGATAATTTTAACTTCATTGCAAATGTTTAAAGGAATAGAGTAATTACAATTAGTTTTAACTAAAATCTGTTTGATCTTTTAAGCTGTTAGTTTGTAAAAAAATAGTAAAAAACAACTTGTCCATGAAATTGTACTGAATGTAATTTTCGCTTTGATCAATTTACAAAGTAAATTATTAATTTTATAATTAGTTTTTACGATACCCTGAATATTTTGTTAAATAACGTGTTTTGTTTTGTACTAAATGTTCTTGGAAAATTAAATTAATAGTCCAGTCAACAAACGTCAAAAAAAAGGTGTAGAGGACATAGAAGAAGGTGGAATTTTTTTCTTTTGAAATCTGTTTGGAGTGGTTTTGAGGTAAAAATACTAAACGTCACCGGTCTGAGCTATATGGCTAAGGGTGGGAAGGGGTGGAAAGATCCTGTTTTTAGAATTTTTACTTATACAGTGTGTCCCCAGATGGACCTAACTATACTTGTGAACTTCTTCATTTTTCATTTTTAGAGAAAAAGTCATTCTTTATAAAGAGTTTTGCTTCTTCTGAAAAGTCTTTTGCCATAATCAAAATGTCGATATAACATACAGGGTGTCTAAAAAATAGGGAAACGTTAAATTGTGATAAGAGTAAAGTACTAGTTCTGTGAGAAAAAATTAAAAATGTTAGAGGAAAAAGTTGTTTCTAATGATAATAGGAACTCAGATATGAATTTTAAGTATTGTATCTCAAAGTTGATATTTTTGACTTCTTTAAAATAAAAGCAGTAGTAATTGTATAAACTTTACTAAAATGCATAATTTAGTGATTTAAAACATGAACACAAACAATATAACATCGATGATACTCGTAGATTTTCTGTATAAATTAATATTTCTTACTAGACTACGATGAGGAAGAAAATGGGGGTGATCGTATTCAGGTCCATCTTTTGGGAGTAAGCTATTTCAGTGTTGGCTAACACAAAAATATTGCGGGCTGTCCAAAGTACTGACTTAAGGCTTCAGGATCCTTCAATGAAATTGTTAGAGAAGAAAAAAAGAAAGAATTATGAGAGCATTCGGGAAGCAACTTTGTTATTTTTACATATTCTTAAAAAAAATCGAAAAAGAAATATTGGCTGCTCTCTAGAGTGGATCTGAGAGCGTAGCAGCCGTTCTGAAATTAACGTCTTTATGCTACACATAAACTCGTAACTCATAAACGGTATTTGGGTTGCTCATTGTCAAAGTAACTACTTTTTACATAAAAAGTAAGATTTAACTTTGGCATTCCTCTCAGGTGGGTTTCTCGCCCTCCTCCCCCTTCCTCACCAATTATAAGTTTATTATTAACAGTCCTGAGGCCTTAAGCCAATGCTTTGGGCAGCCAACCAGATTTTCGTGTTCGCCAGCACTCAAATAGCTTATTCCCAAAAGATAAGCCTGAATACGGTCAGCCCCTCGACGTGCTTCATTAAAAAAGTAAAAAATATCAACATTGAGATACAATACTTAAATTTCATATCTGAGCTCCTATTATCATTAGAAACAACTTTTTCCTTTAACATTTTTAATTTTTTCTCACAGAACTAGTACTTTACTCTTATCACAATTTAACGTTTCCCTATTTTTTAGACACCCTGTATGTTATATCGACATTTTGATTATGGCAAAGGACTTTTCAGAAGAAGCAAAACTCTTTATAAAGAATGACTTTTTCTCTAAAAATGAAAAATAAAGAAGTTCACAAGTATAGTTAGGTCCATCTGGGGACACACTGTATATCGATAACGGTGGGTCCTAGGGAAATAATTATTAAATGAAATGAAAGCTTATTGAATTTTCTACAAGATTGTTTCTTTTTATTTTTCTCAATTCGTTATAGTTTTCGAGATATCCGTCCACAAAAATCTTTAATGTAAAAAAAATTTTTTTTGCCTTTGCCTACACACAAAATTGCGTTTCTAGCTTCACACCATTTTTTAACAAAAATAATACGCTTTTTTTATGTAAACCCTTTGTTGTGGTTGTATTTTTGTGCGAAGAATCTATTTGAGATAAAATTTTGCCTTTTCTTGCTATTAGAAAATCAAATCCTTTGAATAATTGGCTTTAATAATACAAAGCATTGGTTTACAAAAGTGATCTTACATTGGCCATCTCGAGAGAATTTAGTGAACGGAAAATTACTACTGGGAGTTGAAGTAGAAAAGAAAATCTTTCTAGTAAATAAAATTGATATAAAAAACGGGAAAGCTTTGTATTATTATAAATTATTTTTTTTATTAATATTGATGTAATTTATATTTAATTACTTAATATACCGTGATTTTAAATCCTGAAGGTAAACTGAATAAGTGATTGATTAATTATATCCATTAAAGTTGACAGAAACAAGCTTTTGCTTGCTCGTGGTAAACAAAAGGTACCAGTTTAGTATTTGACATTAATTTTTAAACGCTCACTAAACATAGCAATATGTTTTTCTACACATTTTTATTAAATTAGGGTAAAAAGTGGTTCAAATTATCCAATCATGTACAGTCAGCCTCACAATTATTAGCCACAATTATTGGGAGGTTATTAGCGAACAACGACAAAAGGACAAAAGGGAAGGTTGTTGATTTACTACTTGTTGGTAGAATAAAGTTACTCCTCAATTTAAGTATGGGGTGTTATTATGGTTACATCAACAATTCGTGCTAAACGAATAGCCAGGGTGGCCATTAATTGTGAGGTTGATTGTACAGGTTGTACACTTTTACAACATACACCGAAGGGAATTTTCTAAACGAGAGGTGATTCAGATTTGCTAAAATTACAGAAAAATTGCGCTCTGAAATGTTCTTATTTCTTCCACTATGGTGCCCATAAAAATATAAAAATTTTCTAAAAATACTTGAAGGGCTGGTACTTCTGGTACGCATTTTTGAAAAAGCCTGTAGAATCTACAGTGTAAATAGTTCGTTCGACTTTCGTAAACCTGCAAAAAGGTATTATAATACAAAAAGTTAGCTTATGTATCTTTTACAATCATTGAATAAATAACCCCTACTCTACAAGGAAGGAACTTTTCAGCTAATAATATGGATCGCAATGGTCGCAATGGAAGTCTAAATATAGCGATTTCCAGTCAATTTCTCCAATGGAAATAGTTGCTTATACTCCCACTTGTAAGGAAAGATCATGACAACCAATGATAATGTAAACTCGTCGGAATGAATGAGTAATCCACGGAATTCTAAAATGTCATTTCGGTCGCATTTTCTCTTATAGGCAACGGTTGCTAACCTTCGTTCCTGATGTTTTATGTTTTAAGCTTACAATCTAATAAGAGAATTTTAAAGATAAATTTTATAGTTGGTTAGAACCACTCTGTATGTGTGCAGTTGATGATTATGTGAGAGAATAATGTTATTTAGAACACGTTCCGTCATTAATTAATTTAAATTCAGTTGTACACAATTTATGCTAATAAGTAGTGTAGAATGATTTAGCGTCTCGAAGAAGTAGTATGTCAATTAATCGAATTACCTTGCAATCTTGCATTGCGGGTATAATTACAATTTAAAATTAAAGTTTTCCAACAGTGTGGCTAATTAATGCGACACAGTTCCATAAATTTTTTATTATAAAAGATAGTGGAAAATGTTTAACATAAACGTTGTATGATACGATTAGGTTCAAATTAAATTTTTTATAAATATGCAAAGTGTTGCAGCAGCATGTGACACCATTGAGGTTTTATAGTACGCACAAAAAACTAACAAAATTTAGGTACATATTCGTATAGGGCGTGCAGAATTTGTTTTCTGCCCCCACTCATATTAAGGTATTCATAGAAAACATTGAATAGGGGTGCAGCATTTCCTCTGAAGTCCCTGATGAAGCATAAATCATCCTAGGTTTTGAAAAAAATATTGTAAGAAAGATACAGGATTTCTTCTGCAGCCTCTGGTAGAGCACAAACGGTTCCTAGGTTTTGATAAAAAATATCAAATGGGATGCAGGATTTTCTCGGCATCCTCTACATATCGCTGCCCCAGTGCAAGACTGTTGTAACTCGAAATCGTAGATAATGAGATAAACAAAAGAATGTGTCTAAAATTGACTCTATAAATCGGATAATCCTCTAATATTGCCAATTTTTTTCTATTGCTATTTAACTTACATTACTTATAGATTTGTTTATATTTAATAAAAAATTATTCAAGCCAAGAATCGATACGATCGATTTTTGGAGTTAGTGTAGTTTAGAATTGGCGAATACGCACATCTTTTACCTCTCATTTCAGTTAAAGCACACTTGGAACTGTTTTATGTCGTATTATGTGAAGTTTTAAAACGTATTACAAAAACTTCTGATTAAGTTATTATTATTTTTTAGTGTAATAAAGTGCTTTATTTAATAAAATACAAAATTATATAAAAAAATTCGAATTTTACAGTTCGAAAAATAAAATTTTGATTTTTAATTAATATTCTCATCGTTATCTTCAGTTTTGAGATTTTTAAAAAAGTCCTACCTACTATGAATACTTACCTATAAACGTTCTTAAAATATTATTGAAATAATAGGTAAATTACCATTTTCCTAGATTAATTTTGATTGTTAAAAATATTAATTTTAGTAAAATGAAGCATAAACATATTTTATAATATTGTTGTATAGGTAGTGTAGTATCTGTACAGAATACAGATGATTAATAATAAAAAATTATTATAAAAATAATATTTATTTTGAGATAACGCTGTCTTGCATTTGAGAGTCGTGTTTCTCTCGCGAGTTTTTCAAGACCAACATACTAAACTATTTTGAGTTACAACAGTCTTGCACTGAAATAGTCGGCAATATTTTAAAATAAAAGAGAAAACTAAACACTTCTACAAACTTATTGACTGCGAATTTGAGTTAATGTAGTATAGAACTGGAAAGTACCACTTAAAGGAGCATTTTCCCACCAATAACTCAAAAACGTAAAATTTTGAGTTGTAGCAGTCTTGCACTGGGGCAGCGATATTATTTCAGCCCTTGATGAAGTACAAACAATGCTCTCCTAGGTTTTAAGAAAAATATCGAAAGAAAGGTACAGGATTTCTTCTGCAGCCTCTGGTAGAGCACAAACGGTTCCTAGGTTTTGATAAAAAATATCAAATGGGATGCAGGATTTCCTCGGCATCCTCTACATATTATTTCAGCCCTTGATGAAGTACAAACAATGCTCTCCTAGGTTTTAAGAAAAATATCGAAAGAAAGGTACAGGATTTCTTCTGCAGCCCTTAGAGAACAAACGGTTCCTAGGTTTTGATAAAAAATATCAAATGGGATGCAGGATTTCCTCGGCATCCTCTACATATTATTTCAGCCCTTGATGAAGTACAAACAATGCTCTCCTAGGTTTTAAGAAAAATATCGAAAGAAAGGTACAGGATTTCTTCTGCAGCCCTTAGACAACAAACGGTTCCTAGGTTTTGATAAAAAATATCAAATGGGATGCAGGATTTCCTCGGCATCCTCTACATATTATTTCAGCCCTTGATGAAGTACAAACAATGCTCTCCTAGGTTTTAAGAAAAATATCGAAAGAAAGGTACAGGATTTCTTCTGCAGCCCTTAGAGAACAAACGGTTCCTAGGTTTTGATAAAAAATATCAAATGGGATGCAGGATTTCCTCGGCATCCTCTACATATTATTTCAGCCCTTGATGAAGTACAAACAATGCTCTCCTAGGTTTTAAGAAAAATATCGAAAGAAAGGTACAGGATTTCTTCTGCAGCCCTTAGAAAACAAACGGTTCCTAGGTTTTGATAAAAAATATCAAATGGGATGCAGGATTTCCTCGGCATCCTCTACATATTATTTCAGCCCTTGATGAAGTACAAACAATGCTCTCCTAGGTTTTAAGAAAAATATCGAAAGAAAGGTACAGGATTTCTTCTGCAGCCCTTAGAGAACAAACGGTTCCTAGGTTTTGATAAAAAATATCAAATGGGATGCAGGATTTCCTCGGCATCCTCTACATATTATTTCAGCCCTTGATGAAGTACAAACAATGCTCTCCTAGGTTTTAAGAAAAATATCGAAAGAAAGGTACAGGATTTCTTCTGCAGCCCTTAGAAAACAAACGGTTCCTAGGTTTTGATAAAAAATATCAAATGGGATGCAGGATTTCCTCGGCATCCTCTACATATTATTTCAGCCCTTGATGAAGTACAAACAATGCTCTCCTAGGTTTTAAGAAAAATATCGAAAGAAAGGTACAGGATTTCTTCTGCAGCCCTTAGAGAACAAACGGTTCCTAGGTTTTGATAAAAAATATCAAATGGGATGCAGGATTTCCTCGGCATCCTCTACATATTATTTCAGCCCTTGATGAAGTACAAACAATGCTCTCCTAGGTTTTAAGAAAAATATCGAAAGAAAGGTACAGGATTTCTTCTGCAGCCCTTAGAGAACAAACGGTTCCTAGGTTTTGATAAAAAATATCAAATGGGATGCAGGATTTCCTCGGCATCCTCTACATATTATTTCAGCCCTTGATGAAGTACAAACAATGCTCTCCTAGGTTTTAAGAAAAATATCGAAAGAAAGGTACAGGATTTCTTCTGCAGCCCTTAGAGAACAAACGGTTCCTAGGTTTTGATAAAAAATATCAAATGGGATGCAGGATTTCCTCGGCATCCTCTACATATTATTTCAGCCCTTGATGAAGTACAAACAATGCTCTCCTAGGTTTTAAGAAAAATATCGAAAGAAAGGTACAGGATTTCTTCTGCAGCCCTTAGAGAACAAACGGTTCCTAGGTTTTGATAAAAAATATCAAATGGGATGCAGGATTTCCTCGGCATCCTCTACATATTATTTCAGCCCTTGATGAAGTACAAACAATGCTATCCTAGGTTTTAAGAAAAATATCGAAAGAAAGGTACAGGATTTCTTCTGCAGCCCCTGGTAGAGAACAAACGGTTCCTACAATCTTGTAGGAAATTTAATAAGCTTTCGCTTTATTAAAAATAATTTTTTCTGTAGGACCAACGGTTTTTGAGATACAAGCGGGAACCGAAAAAACGGGACCTTTCTATTCTCCTCCTCTACACCTCTTTTTTGGGCATTCGTTGACTGGGCTATATTTCTCGAAATGTTTTTAACTTTTTCAAGAACTTGGGCAGCTCAATTTCAGATCCATAAGGCAACTCAGTGGTGCATTTAGTCCTGTGGTCTTTAAACCTTGCAGATCTAGAGCGTTTTTCATAGTCTAGAAGTTTGAATGTATGGAGCTTTTCTTGCATAATTTTGTATGTTTTGTAGAAATAAATATAGTTGTAACAGATCTATAACTACCTTCTGTTTGCTGAGAAAATATTTTTAAAGAATGTACTCGAGTAATAACAACTTGATATAAACAATAGCACTCTATTTATAATTCATGGTTGGATTTTGTTCATAAAATAAATTTATTACAACTGAAACAAAATTTATTAAATATTTGTAACAATAAACAACGAAGAGAGTACAATTAGAAGTTTTTCTTAACTATTGTTTACTGGAAGTGAGGGCAAAACTAAATAAAGAAAATTCTTAATTTAAAAAATTAATTAAAAAGTTTGTACTACTTTATCATCATATTTTTTTTGCACCCAAAAAAAGTTTTTCTTTAAAGAAAAAGTTACTTTAAAAGCATCTTTTATGTTGCATAAATTTTTAACTTTAATTAATTAATTTATAAAGATATCAATTTAAAAAGCTCTTAAGCTTGTCTCTTATTTAGCAGCAAGTACTTACGTACAATATTTATTTTAAATAACAGTAACAATTTTTTTGTTTAAATAATAACCCAACAAACCCAACAAAGTTAGTGTTTTTATTATACGAACGTTGAAATAAGTAATTCATGTGTAGCGCAATCTTGATGCTTGTTTTATAGTGCTAGAGAGATGAATATTTTAAGATGAACATTTATCAGTTGGGTTCACTACTGTCAAATCGACCTTTTCTCCCTTTTTCACCCCCATCCTCCTCATCTTACAACCACATTATTATACAAACCATTGAAATATCAAATAAAAACGTTGGTCCAAAAACCGCTTGGCTTTTGATTAAAGTTGAAATTGAATGAAGAAGTTTTATCATTCAAACTTCTATTTTCTTTATTTTAAACTCAGGGTGTTGGTTGAAGTATAAAGTTTTAGATTGCGCTTAAATGGAAATTTATACAGGGTTTTCGCAACAGTCGTCAAAGCTCGATGTCTCGGTTGCTATTGTAGTTAGTGATTTTGTTAAGAAAAATAATAGGAATTATTTGCGAATATAAAGGGTGGCCTAAAAATATTTAGATTTTCAAATCAGTCAGAAAATTGGTTTCTCCTTTTTTTTGAATATCACATCGGAATTTTGAGTGCTCAAGGGCTCTAAATATTGTATTAGTCACCCACTTACAATAATTGCATTCAACATCTGTTACTAAAGGGTTTTTAAGATTATTAAAAGGACTCGGAAAAGCCGCTTATGTAAAACAAAAATTGGCCCGTCTTGTGGTATAGTTCAGTCAGGTTTTAATCACTTGTGACTTAATCAATATTTTTGTTAAACGAAGTTTTGTATACAATAATAAAAACTGCAACCGGAAATTCTACTTTTGAGACAAAGCTACTCAGTTTTGAAGAAAACTGTCCACAATAATTTATTGTGTCGTTGTCCATATCGTTCAAACAAACTTTCCATGTACGGCTTCATTACGTTAAAAATTTTGTGATAAACTAAAAACTTATTTTTTATTAAAAATTCGTTTAAATTTACCTGACATTTAACCTCAAAACACCTAAAATTGACATCTCAACAAAAGTCTGTGAAATCCTCGACAGTGTTTACCTGCCATATAGTTTATACAGAAGACGTATGTTTCTAAATACGTCTTTTTTTATTACAATATTAGACAAAGAAAAACTATTTTATACTGACATTTCTTATAACATACTGCTATGAGTCACAAGGGATTTTAAGTTGACCGAACTATAGGTGTTAACTATTAACCCATTTATATGCATATTTAGTTTAACACCCACAGCTGAAGTTGTAAGGTAAAAAGCTTTCGTAAAAACAAAATTAAGCTCTTAAGTATTAATAAACAAAAACATTTTTGGGTAAATTGAAATAATTTATTCGCTTTAGGGAAAAGAAAATTTAAATTAAAGAACAAGTTTAATGGTAGTTTTAATAGCATGTGAAAATGTACACGTCGTGGAAAATGTGTATTTCTCGGCTCTACAAATTTAAATTTTGAAACAGCTTGGATTATAATTACATTTCATACAATTATCAAAGTGTGCTCTGTACACACATGTGTAATCAAGTTTAGTTAAGAAAATTGTATTAATGTTAGTTGGAGCACAAGTGCATGGTGGGTTATTGAAGTTATAGAATTGTACTTTAAAGTTATATTTTTAATAACATAAGGGTGGTCAAAAGTTTGACGTTAAATACTAACTCATGCTGACATTAAAAAAAATAAACACGAGGTTTATACATCCAGAATAGATGCGTATGGACAATGCAGGAAAGAGAGCCAAAAACTGTACTGCACTGGACGCCAAGAGGAATACGAGGTAGAAGAAGACCACTGGACCTTCCACCATGCCCCGCCACTGTATCTCCGTAACGGGGAGATCACAAACGACAGGGTTGGAAGCACACAAACGATTAAACCTATTTTGAAATTGAAATTCGAAATGGGAGAGCTGCATGTCCCGTCCTCCCTCTATTGTTTCGAAAAGAGACAAGCACAAATAACGGTAATAGATGCACAAACGTGCACAAATAAAGCACAAACGAACGAGACTATTTTGGATCCAAAAATCAAAATGAGGGGACAGAGGACAGAGGGGTTTAGAGGACGGAAATAGAAAATCGGATCATTGCGGATGCTAAACTTTTAGAGGAAAAAATTGAGGCAGAAGAAGTATAGGTTTTAGCAAAGCCATAAGGGGTTAATAGTGGCCTAAAACTTGCGAGTTCGTGCGTTGTTTCTAAAATTAAATTTTTTTTCAATTCTTTTGGTTATCCCTGTACAAGTAACTATAAGTAGACGAGTTCCTCTACAAATTCCAATTTAATCTAAGTAATATCATTTTATTATAATATAGCCACAAAATGTTATGGTATATTTGCAATTATTGTGAGAGAAGCTTTAGGTCGCACATAAAATTAGTTTTATGTTTTTAAAGAAATTTATTCCGTAAATAAATGGGTATTAAAATGTCTCTTAAAATAAAACCATATTTTAAATAAAATGTAAAGCGTACACAACTTGTTGGTGTAAACAAGCATTGGAATTGTAATTTTAAAGCAGCTTCATTACGATTTGATATTTATTTAGTGCTTTCATTTCAAAACTACACACTTAGAACAGTTCCGAATCTGAAGGAGACGCAGTTTTGAGGAAAAAAACACGTCGATATATATGTCCATGTCAGCACAGGTTTTTTCAGTTCAGGTGAAACTTGCACAAGACGAGCTAAATTCAATGCCCTAAAAAGATTTTGAAAGTGGAATGTGTGAGGCTAGCCTTCTAACTAATATAACTTCTAAATTAAGACAGCACAATATTTTTTATTTTCAGCACAAAACGAGCACAATTTAATAAGGAAAAATTTATAAATGAACGTGGGGGCTGAGGACATGAACACCGTCAATTACATTTTCTAAACAACCCCTTTATTCCTAGCCACTCCAACTTCAAAAAATTAAATGGGACCCTCTGCCTTATAGCAGATCATTTTAAAAGCCACAAAAAACTAGAGTCAGGCTGGTCTCGGTCAGGTCGGCAGGTCCGCATTTACCAGTTGTTGTCGTTGGGACCTCCGCTGGCTTTCGCAAAGGAAACACCCTTGTACCCTAACATCTCCAATCATCAATAATAACCCTCAATCATTATCTTTAAGCTCAGCCTTATAAGCACTTTTAAACACAGTTTCTTGACGTTCTCATATTGCTTCTATTTTAAAATTAAATTTTTACTAACCCTAAAGGCCTGTTTACACACACAGGCTTGCCTTCCGATTGAACCTGTGCAGGTGGCCTGCACAAGCTAAACCTGAGCGTGTGGACACGGTTCAGGCGACCTGCACAAGCACAGGCAAAACCACAGCGTTCAGGGCACCTGCACAGGCCAAACCGGAAAGCAAAACCTGTATGTATGGACGGGCCTTAAGACGTAAAAATATTAACTAAATCAAATTTCTACTTTCAGATCGTGTCGTTGAATGAGGTAACTCTAAAAGAACTCCTAAAAGATGCAAAGAAACTTCAGTAACGCTAGGTGAGTCTTCTACGGTTGTCGCCGTTTTTCACTGTCTAATTTCTATCTCTTTCCAATAGCTATTTTGAAGATATCGGAAGATTACTGCTTCATTTGTGTCATTTTTTCATTCTGCGCGAAAGAATCTATTACAACACTCGCTAGCGGCCATCTCCATTTCCATTGGATAAGAAAAAATAGAGCTGTTTTGTTTAATGCTAAATTTTTGAATTTCAGTCGCGAAATAAGCGTTTTTTTCGGAATCGACTTTAAACTCCCGCGTACGCGTTATTAAAATCGAGTCAGATACGTTGGAAGCTTGATAGAAGCTTTAATAATTCGTTATTCGGTTTTTGCTGTAAAAATAAGTGCCATGGTTCGTTAGTGTTTAGTGTTCAATTCGTTCGAATCGTTTTAAACCAAGTGATTGGGTGTCGGAGCGAGAAGCAGATTTTGGCATGGAGAAGGACGCATTTGGCAAGAGGACCTCAGAAATTAGGTAAATAATTTATGTTTTGTTAAAACGGTTGTGTACAGGCTCAACATTAATTTTTCACGATTTGTCTTATATTTAGACGTTATTTAGGACCGATTTTACAATTGAGCTCAACAGCGGTTCAAATTAAACTCCGGTTGAAACTGAGTTTTAGACAAACTCGTATTGTAAAATCCAGTTCAATCGTAGTTTACCGTCGTAAAACTCAAGTTTTTTTAAACTCTAACTTAAGTTGTGTTTGTAAAATCAACCCTTAGATCTGAGTTTTTTTGAATATCTGAAGTGTCATTGACTTGTTGTACCTAATACAGAACGTGTCCCTCCAACGATGAAGTTAGTTTTTAGTTGCGAACTCGTTTTATTGTTGACGATTGCTACACTTGCTCATACGCCAATCACAGTCTTTTCACACAAAACAGTACTTTCTTTCCTAATAAAACAATATACTATCTTTTTTACGTTATTTGTGCCTCCAAATGCATCAGTATCAATTTTCTTTATTAAATAATGTTCAATATGTACTCGATTGTTTGTTTAACAAAAATAAAGTTTATTTCCAAATTCTTGTCGAACTTTTCTAAACGTCTCGGGGTCAGTTCGTCTCAATTCTCTGTTATCTTCGCTCTGAGATCACGAATGTCCTCTGGCTCAGCTATATAAACTTGAGTTTAAAATAACTCCAGACATAAAATTGTTTAGCAATTGTTCAACATTGTTTGGCAAACAATGGGGAATACATTTTAAATATTTAATAAAATACTTTTGATATAGGTACAGGGTGTCTTGTCACGTTATGTCACCACTTTATCCACTTATAGGAGAGATCATAGCAAAGAAAAATTACCCTAACGAATAAAAACGACACGAGCTCAAAATCCAATGTTAATTTGAAATTGATATCATTTTTTAAATATTTAATCAAAATGAAGTTTTTCTTTAAACATCAGTTTTGGACTACTCAATATGTCAGATTAATATTGTACCATAGAATGTAAATCGACGATGTTTGTGGCATAATATTCTAGTGCGCATAATATTGCTTTCCAAGGTCTTTTTAGAATCAGTGTGACATAATTGTGAATATTTTCGATTATGCATCACTTTATTAAAGGTTTTTTTAAGAAAAATTGAGACAATTATGTATTTATTAAATGCATTTAAACCAACATTTTTTTAAATGCTGGTAGCCTACAAAAAATATTATTTTGCTTAGTATGGGTATGATCTATGTCTAATTAATAAGGTTATGTTGTGACACTGACATTTATCTAGCGGACATGCGCATTAGGCGAAGACGAACTTTCTCATCTCCGTGTCGTTTCTTATTCCTTATCCAAATTCAAAGGATATCTTTTCTTTGCTCATAGCTAGCAAGTCGAAATGGAAGAGCTGTTGTTACTCGCCTTTTACTTAATTAGGTAAAGTTTTGAGCAATGCTGTAGTAGTCTTTGGCTTTTAAAATTTCTAATTATGTCACACAAAATATACGACGATAAGATCTAAATTTTTTGAACATATTCACAGGTTTAAACGATTTTGAAATTAAATTTGCAAAACCAAAGTTAAAGTTTTGAAAATTCCATTACAAAGCCAGATGTATTTAGATTAAATTGAATTTAAATTAAATTAGTTGTAAGGAGTATACGCATATTTATCCTGTAAATTAATCTTTTTGTTATCAACAAAAGTTAGAAAATCAAAGCTTCATTATAATTATTTTGTGTTTGAAAACAAAGTTTTATAAATTATTAACAAAAAACATGTTGGTCTTATCGTTTTAATCTTTTTATAAAGCACAAAAGGGAAGTGTTGTGTGTGTACAAACATCCGTACATTACTTATATTTTCAATTGTTTATGAAAGAGATAATGGTATTGTACTGAAAAGTGCTGAAAAGTGTCACTTTTGTGTTTGAAGTAGTTGGAAGGTAAAAATACTAAAAGTCTCGTTTTTGGGTTTTTCGCTTATATCTCAAAACCAGTAGGCCCAAGGGAAAAAGTTACTCTTAAAAAAATGAAAACTTATTAAATTTTCTACAAGATTGTCTATTCACTTTTCTTCTATTCCTTCTAGTTTTCGAGATAAACGGATTTAATTCTATGACAGTTGGTACTAATGTGCTTTGAAATGAACACAGTCGTTTCCAATTGGTCGAATTCATTTCAATTGTTCATTTCAACATACATTAGTGCAAATGTTCAAAATGTAGAATATTCTACATTTCAACAGGTTACTTTATATAGAGGTCGTCGGAAAACCATTTTCAACCTCTTTTCTAACCTTTTGACTGTTTTATTTAGAAAAAAAAAAATTTTTGGAATAAATAAATTAGTTATATACCTTTTGTAACTAAAACATTATTAACTAATCTACATATACAAAGCGTAAACTTACTTAAGGTTTTGATTGAATTTACTATTAGTTTAGGGTAAAATAGGGAGAGAGGTCACACACTTTTACAGAAACGCCCTTTCCTTGCCATCTAAGCAATCGCAATTTAAATTTATAGGGGCTTGTTTATAAGGTCAAACAATCACTTTCAAATATATTGGCTAACACTTTACCTATTTGTTAGATTTTTCCAGAGAAAAAAATTGCTTTTTTTTCGCCTTAAAAAAAGAAGCAATTTAGTGTTATTTTTAAGCTACCCCTAAAGAAAAATAAATCTACTTTTCTTTTCAATTTACATCATTTCTAATTTAAAATTGCGAATATAAAAAAGTTGAATATAAATTATATTTTTTTTATATACTCACGCAACGTGTAAGGAGGGTTGGTTTTTGATAAATAATATGTCGTTCGCATTTTACCTGAAACATAAGAAATAAATGTTAGAAATATCGTGCTAAAATACCTTCATTGATTAGGCCATTAGGCTTTTGATTTTATTTTTTCTACTCATGCAACCAATTTTTGTTAGTGCCTAAACGTTATGCAACCAACAATGTGGCTAATTTTCGGAATTATCTTAAACTGTTCCTTTCGTTTATCAGATACAAGTCTTCTTAAAACAGAAGAACTTTAGCATCTGATTATGAAAAAGTACTAATTTCTCAATCATAGAATTTTTGTGCAATCAATAACGCCAAATTCAAACCTCTTAGGGCCTCTGTAAAGCTCTATTTAGACATTACAAGGCTAATTAATTTGCTAGTAAATCTTTTAATTTTTGAAACATTGCAAAGTGAAACATGACCCTTTTTGTATTAGTTTGTGGTTTATAATTAGATAATAATAATTTTAAACTGTCTAAATTGGTTTAACTCAAGTCTACCCTACGTAGAAAATTATTTCAATAATTCAATTAATCCTTTATTGGCCCATTTCACGCAAAACTTAATTTCAGAGTTGTACACTATATTCAATTTCAACAAAAACACAAATGTATACAGATCAATCTCACCCTTTAGGCTATAGATGAACTAAATTATTTTTTCATATATTGCGTGTAAAATTATTTTTGATACATAGGGAAGCATTGAGTACGTATTAGAACAACTAAAATCGCTAGCTTATGTTTGGACTTGCTGTGGTGGCTTTTACCATAAGGTGATTATTATAGGATATTCAGGAAAATATGTTTTTGCGTAAGTGAAGCAAAAACTATTCTACACCCGGTATAGATAAAACATTCGCAAATGCTAAGGGCTTTAGGCTATGAAAACAAAACGTTTTTCCATATTTTAGAAAAAAAAATATAAATTTAATTCGTAAACAAAAAATAAACATTTGTTGCTCCCTTGGGTGCGTATCAATAAATTTTGTTGTTAAATATATTTTTAATGTTATTTTCTCATCAATTCAACAAAGATAGGTAAATATCTGGAGGCTAAACAACTTTATTATCTGCATTAAACGAGGGTTGTGGTTTACAGAAAATTTTCTTGTAATATTTAAATTTATATTTAAGTGCTACAAGGAAATTTCAACTCGTATTAATTTGGCTTTTTTAATTACTACCACCAAATTAAAAAATATTTTTGAAAAAAGTCCAGAGTTATTAATATTTAATTTAATTTTAAATTTAAATATTTAAATCGTTGCATTTTTTTACTTACTTTAAAGCTTTTAACACTTAATTTATTTATAACGCCGTCGGTATCATCAAAAAGTATCGTTCTTTTCAAAAAGAGATCAAAAGTTTAGAAAATAATTTTAAAGAGCTTTTTTCTATGAGTTGAAGGGTAGGTATTTTTCAAAGGGTGTTTTGGAAGTTGTTTGAAAGTGCTTTTAACAATATTTTCAGAAACAATAGCTGGAGGTAATCTCAGGTGTTAAGCTCTAAGGTTTAGGTTAGGAGATAGAGAGAGGTAGACAAGAAATTTTTTACCAATTTCACTTATTCGCTATCTGGGGGGTGGTAATTCATCAGCATCGGGTTCTTTCTTTCCTAAGGTCGCTATCATCATCGGTTTTAATGATTTTTATATTTTGATAGGGATGTCCTGGTCTTAATATCAGCAGTATCTCGAGCATAAGCTGATCTGTCCTTTCAAAAAGTTTTTTCTTCTCATTTTGGACTGTATGTTAGACAAGCTTAATTTAATTCTAAGATGAATTCTAGAAATGTTGGGTCAGAAATCTAACAGTGTGAATGCTTTTCTGCTCTTCATGACTATAGAAGATGCGCAACGATGAATTTTTAGTCTAAAAGTCTCACAGCAGAATGTTATCTGTTGCTGGAACTACTTCGAAAGAGCTTTAATCTCTAATTTTGATTGTTTGAGGTTCAATACTTTTCTTAAAAAATTCTCACCCTCTGTATGTTATCAAGGGCTTTAATTTTAGCCGTAGTATGGTTTTTAGATGTTTTGAAGCTGAAATGTCATAGCTCGTTATACTCGCCGTTCTTTCACTTCTAGTGGCTCACTCTACGAAGTGCTTTTCGCTACTTATAAGGATGTCGCATTTGAGACGAAGGGTAGTAACATGTTATTCAATTTATTGGCCATAAAACATCAATAAGGGTCATTGGGTGGTAAATTGAACATTACCTGGGGCGGTTATTAAATTAAATACTTAAGAATGTAACAAAATACCCTAGTGGATTTTTCCAAACTTTTCAGATTATACACCGAGT
The DNA here is from genome assembly GCA_963924605.1 of Malthinus seriepunctatus. NCBI lineage: Eukaryota > Metazoa > Arthropoda > Insecta > Coleoptera > Cantharidae > Malthinus > Malthinus seriepunctatus. Next base: position 2,694,347 of record OZ004603.1, read on the forward strand.
AAATTTTTTTAAAAAGTTAATTTTATTTTTTCCCTGTTTCGATAAAATCAATACATTTGAAAGCTTTACATGAAAAATTCCCGTTTATACGGAAACTATAATGTGATATAATACTAAAAATGGCTACAAAAAAATTACAGTATTACAGATTTATTATTAGAAAGGAACCAGAAGTAAGAATTGATCAAAGAAAGCTCTTTATCAGCAGAAAGCGTAGCATTTTAAAAAATCGAACACGATATTAAGGTTTAGGATTTCTTATACTTACATTTTATAAAATTTGATATTTAATATACTTACAGAGACGGATTTAATACTCAAGAGACTTTCGAGTGGTATAATTAGGAGGGCTCTATTTAGACTGTTTCAAAAATAATAAAACAAGAGGTGGGATAGATTAACATTTATTTTTGTAATTACGTTAACAATTTTGAAAAAAAACATTAATAGAAACAATCTTGTAGGAAATTTAACAAGTTTTCATTTTGCTGAGAACAATTTCTTCCCTATGACCCACTTATTTGAGATATAAACGAAAATCCCAAAAATGGAACTTTCCACCTCCTCCCTCCTTAGCCATATAGCCATATAGCTACAACTGGGGACTTTTAGAATTTTTAACTCCTAACTACTCATCCAAACAGCCTGAAGTAAAAAATTCCACTATCTTCCATGTCCTCCACACCCCGTTTTGAGCGTTCGTGGACTGGACTAATATAATAATTAGGTTTGTTACATTACACATTTATTTTTGTTAAAAGTTTGTTAATTCTTATAAATGTTTATTTTGACTTGTACACAACCCTCGTTTCCTCATTCAAAACCCAACTCATAAATTATTGAAAAATTTGTCGTATATGAGATATTAAGGGCTGTTTTTAAGCCTATTGTTTTGAAAGAAAGGTCGAGTTAACTATGGTATTTGAAATTGTAAATGACTACATGATTGCTTTGTAAATTATTCATATTTCAATTTAGAATTTTCTAAAGCAAAACTATTGAAATAAAGTCGAAAGGTTATTTAAAAAAAAAGTTTTCATAAATTACTCATTAAATATTTATTTTTCAAGAGAACAATTTTCTTAAATGTCTCATGTTGCAGAATTATTAATATTTTAAAACAAAAAGACTTTATACAAGGTCTGTCAAAGATTTTAAGTAAAATTCATAATTTGCTAGGAGACCTAAAACAAATACCTACTTGAACTATTATAGTCCAGTCAAAAAGGGATGTAGAAGACATGGAAAATGGTATAATTTTTTTCAGAAAAGTGGAGTAGTAAGGAGGTAAAAATACTAAAAGTCCCTAGTCCTCCTAGCCATGTCTAAGGTAGGATGGGGGTGGAAAGTTCCTGTTTTTTGGGTTTTTGGCTTAAATCTCGATAACAGACATAATATGAAAGCTATTTAAATTTTCTACAAGATTGTTTTTATTCATGTTTTCTCTATTCCTTATGTTTTAAAGATATCCGCTTACAAAAATTGCAAAAACCCCCAAATGGGATCTTTTCACCTCTCCTTCTCTTAACCATATAGCTAGAACTAGGAACTTTGTCTCTTCTCACTCCAAACACATTCCTGAAAAAAACAATCCACTCCTTCTATGTCCTCTATAGCTCCTTCGTTGACCACTCCATTACTACTTATCTAGTGGCTAAAGGAGTGTCCACACTATGCCGATTGTGCGTGAGTATACTATCGAGGAGAACTAAAATGTTTCTGGTTTTGGAATCATTTGCATCTACTAGGGCCTCACGTTGTTTACTTGATACTACTCAGTTAGTGGCGTAGGCGCTTATAGGCCCACGCTCTTTTATGTGGTACAAAGAACCGCTCTAATTAAACTTAATCTTTCTACGATTACAAAGATATGCTTTACGTGCTCTCCAAAGCAAAAATGTTGAGAACCTAGGAAAATTTATTTACTTTATTGAAAGATTTTCGCTAACTCCACGTCTTAAATTTACATTTGAAAACAATTCTATCAACTATAACCACAGTGAGCAACATAACTTAACCACTAGGTACACTGTTAAATTTTAAATTTTCATAGGAATTTAATGGATTTAAGAAAACCTTAGAGATAACTTTTATTGAATAAATTACTTTCGATTTTGAGAGGTTTAATGTACCTTTGAGAATACCTATGCTCTTGAATACGGCCCACGGAAATTGACAAGTGTCTGTTCTTTTGTTTTTTCCTTTTTGAAATAAAAGTCGTGAATCTCGAAGGAGCCATAATGAAGTGTTTTGAGAAACTAAATCGATATACCAACCAACAGCTTTCTCTTTCTTTTCTCTCTGTCTATTTGTATGTGTCTTTATCATCAGTTATTGAATACCTCTTCATAGACAGTTTGATAATACTCGACTGGAGTGTGGCTAGCACTGCGCTCATGAGAGATTCGAACCCGGGGCCCTTTATTTCCGTAGTCGGGTGAAGTCAAAATTGCAGATGACTTAGGACAATTGCTTTAAAAAATTAGGTCATGATTATTAGCTATGCAAAGTGTTTAATCCTCAAGATCAAATTAGAATTTAAATTGTACCGCACAGCAAATATTATATGACCTCGTTGGATTTAAATTAATTAGTTCATAGATTCGAGTAGTATTAATGTTTACCATAGTTTCTTGTTTATGTTAGGAAACCAATAATAATAATGGGTTTATAAGGATAAACCGAGCTTTTGTGTTTATTTAAGGATGCAATATAAATCACATCAACTCTTAATTTTTTTCTTATTTTAAAACCTCTCGTCGCCACAAAACTCTTCGATCTGAAGATTTAAATTCACATACATAAAAGTAAACTTTATAGTTCCACGATACAAATAAAACTAGCTTAAAATAAATTCGTTGCTTTTATTGAGATGTGCAGATCTAAAAAGCGTTCCATACTAACAAAACATTCACATTAAATGACAGAAATGAAAATTTTTTTTGGCTTCTTCCAGTCAGTAGGTATACTCGCTTAGGATTGGACGAAAAAGGGCACAAGTTTGGAAGAAGCGAGTTATTGAGATTTCGTGGTCGTTGGCCATGATCTGTGGAAGTTCAGGATTTTACATTGGGACAGTGTTGTGGAGACTGCGTAGGGTATGGAGTTTAGAGAGTGCTTGGTTGCAAGGAGGTGGTTGCAAAAGGTGAAGTTTATTAATTGAGACAGTGGCTGCGTCTTATTTTGAATCTTGTTCCACTCTATCTATTCCTAACTACCCAGTATCACATCTGGAGGAGCGTTCATAAGTTCGCGTATACAGGGATTGAAAATGTCCCAAAAAGGCTCAATAATTAAGCAATAAATTCTCTAATTTTTTGAAAGGAAACCTTTAGCTCTTCTCTTTCAAATAAGTACTCTGCAATAGGTTTAACAATTTCGATCCATAGCATCAGCATGCGTCATTTAAAGTTTTTGTAAAACACAATCAAAATTAAATTTTGAGATATTCCAAATTATTGATGGATTTGTTCTTTATTTCGTTCAAGTGCATTGTGACAGAACTGAAATATTAGCTTTGTCTCCTTACGCTTCCGGTAAATATATTCTTAAGCGCTATCGACCGTTAAGTCATCATCAGTCAGTTGGGTTAAGAATGTGAAAAGGGTAACGCTCTATCTACTATAAAGAAGACAAGAGGATGTCGATTATTACAAACTCTCGACTTTTATCTTCAATTATTTTTCTTTGAGGCAAACTCAAAATCCGCACTTTACAATTTAATTCATTATTTACTTTGGAGAATTCAGAAGATGGAATATGGGGTCATACTTAACCTTTTTAAACGTTAGTTTCACAATAGCTTTTTCAACAAGATCGGTTATTGAGTAGTAGCACAAAGAAGTAAATCAATTTTATATCGTTGTATTTAGAGACTTTATGCATTTTTCAACAAGCAATAATGAACTTGGGGAGTTTCTGACATTATAGGAATCTACCAACCATTCTAGTGACTACAATAAACTGAAAAAGTGTACTACTGTTTTTATTAAAAGACCACGTCTAGTTGAGACACTCCATCTCTTCTGACTTAACCATGAAGAAAACTCATTAATAGTTGATATAGCTGATTTCAAGCAAAATGCTGGAAAGAGACAAACCACAGAACTCCGGGTGTACTTACTGAAAATCATCTAAAGGCAGCATTTTCTTAGAGAAGACTATAAACAAGAAAATTGGTGAAAATTAACAGAAAATCCTGAAAATCGTCCATTTAGATAAAAGGAACATTGTTTGAAAGGAGAAACTAGCTGATTCGAAACATGTGCTCAGCCTTGTGTAAGAATTAGGTAATGCATGAAACTAATGTTGTTTATTTGAGCTGTTTGGGTTAAAATCAATTACAAACTATTAATTGGTATGTCTTTTGAAAAGTATTCGGTTTGATTGTTCATTTTCAAACTGGCAATTTAGTGCTAAATTCTTGAATTGAATTAAATAAATAATTGATTCTTTTGACCAAAATAAACAATTGTAAGGGGCAATTTTAAAAAAAATTCTCTTTTGTATACGTTTGTTTTGTATAATTCAAAATCATTTGTTTAACGAAGTGTGTAATATGAAGGGTTGTTTTTTTACAATTTACCTTTGTCAATTTATTAAAATTTCAATTTTATACTCTCAATTACTTTACTTAATTTATTGGGTTTTTATTCATTGTTTAATGTACAAGGGTTGTCCTAAATACGTTTTCAACTCATAGCACCATTTCAAAAAGCACAGAAATTCAAAAAATTGTTTTGATTAGAGCCTTAGGTCACTTTCTTTGGTTCATAAGCTCTAATATCTTTTTAGTGTGCAATAAACACTGTAAGGGTGCTTTCAGACTGGAAGACTCACTCTTTAAGAGCGTGAGGCTGTTTTCAGATATGGAGTGGTTTTTAGACTGCAAGGGCCTTTCTTTCAGAAGAGACTGTCCTTCTAAGACTAGGATGGCTCTCTGCGTCTGCGAGGGAATGATTTTTTAAGACTGAGGGGGTTTTTCTATGAAGGACTGTTTTTTCAGACTGGGATTTGGCTGTCCTTTATCAGACTGTGTATGTGTATGTGTCCTCTTTTACGAGAAAATATTATATTCAGACTAGGGTTGCTATTTGCGAGGGAATTTATGTTAAGACTGGAGTAGGGTAGACTGTTTCTTTAGATTGGGATGTAGCTGTCTTCGAAAGACTTCCTTTTTCAGACTGTGAGGACATTTTTTTTCAGATTAGGATAGCCGTCTGCAAGGGAATTTATTTTAAAACTGGAATAGGTCTTGTAGTGAGTAGCAGTAGTGAGACTGTTTCTTTAGAGTGGGGTGTGACTGTCTCCGAAAGACTGGCTTTTTTAGGCTGTGAGAATATTTATTTAGACTCGGGTACTGTCTGTGAGGGATTTTATTTTAGGATTGTAGTGGGTCTCTCTTCGAGAGACTGTTTCTTTAGGCTGGGATGTAGCTGTCTTCGACAGACTGCTTTTTTCAGGGGATAGTTCTTTCAGATTCGGGTAACTGTCTGCGGGAAAATATATTTTGAGACTGGAGTGGATCTCTCTTCGAGAAACTGTTTCTTTAAATTGAGATGTGATTTTGAAAGGTCCCCTTTTTCAGACTGGGAAGATAGTTTATTCAGATTAGGGTAACTGTCTGCGGGGGAATTTATTTTGAGACTGGAGCGGGTCTTTTTTCATATTGTGAGGACATTTATTTCAGATTCAGAATTCTCCCGCCTCACATAATTTGATTATTAATTAAAAATTCTTTATGTTAATTTCTAAAAGAGAAAAGGAAAATTTTACAATGAATGTTTTTAAGTTTTATTAAAAAAGCTCATGATTTTCCGTTTTAATATAATTAATATTCTGATGTTGATATCTGATTAGAGCAAGTGTTGCTAGAATCTGCATTAATTTAAGGGCTCTTGTTTAACTCATATCGTTATTGCATTCTGTTGATTGAGTGTGTAACTTATTTAACACCTCATTGAATTTCTAAATTGATACACTAACAATATTAAATTTACAGTTGACTCCCTATAGAACCAAATAAATAATAACTAATAACGATAAAACATAAAGAGGCGTCCACACTATGTCAAGAGATTCGCTCGTTTGGCTCGGCTGATTTGTGTCGAGTGGCTTACAGAATTATTGAGAATTGTCTGTAATGTCAAGGAGGCCTCGACATACACAATTGCATAGAGAGAGTTGTAGTGCAGTAGTGATATGTGTCGAGACAGTCCTTAAAAAGTCAGTTGGTGATGGTCCTCATACCTGACTTGTCTAGTAAAAGAAATTCTTTGATCCTTTTTCAAGAATGTGCTTGTAAGACGTGGGTGTGGACGTACGATCTATTTTCAGCAATTTCCAAAGACTTTGCTAAATGGTAATGTTAATCCCTTGCTATCGGTATGTGTGGACGCCCCATTATAAATAATAATTATTTAAATGCCTTTCCTGAAGTTAGGGTTGTTAATCAAATAATATAATTGATTCAATCAATACTTAATTCAATATTGGAGCTCATTAAAAATGAGAAAGTTACGTAACCTTTTAATGTTACAATTCCATTATTCACTTTCAAATTTCATTCGAATGACCTCACTTCCTCTGGAGACTTCTTCTAAAGCTATCGTTTTCATTATTCAAAATATATATAATACCTTATCATAATAATTTTACGACGCCTGTAGTTTGAGTTTTTTCCTGAAATTTATTCTCGTCTGCAAACTACATATTTAGGATTACAACGAACTTGTAGTAGACATTAAGCTGCAGGTAATACATTCAAAATAGTTTTAGAATCTTGCAGGCTGTTATATTTAATGTGTGAGAGAGTTTGTTAATGTGAAAAGAGATAATAGGTTTAGGTGATGTAATCGGAAGATCTAATCTTCCACGAGCAACCATGAGAAAATGTTAGAAATTCTTATCATAGACTTAGATGAAGTGTTGTGTTAAACACTCAAGGTAGTACTTTGCATTCTCTAGTTTGCCATTATGTTCTTATTTTGTTGAAATTAATGCATATTAGCGTTTCAAAGGTTAAATTACCCTTCTATTATGGCTTGGTTTACAAATGTTACTACACGTAATAAACAATTTTATAGCCAAAATAAACTATTGAGTAGAGCAAGTTTAATTTAAAAAATAAACGATCGAAATTTCATGTTCATTTTCCTCATTAGGTATTCATTTTCCGAAGCACTTTACTCGCTTCGTTCATTATATTAATAATTCATTGGCAACACATACTTGGGAAGATGTTAGAATTGCTTTTTCAGCTTTGTAGAGACGCCACTGAGAATATTGCAATATTCGCCAAACTGTCACTGTAGTTGGGCAACTGATGATCAGTAGAGACGTGCCTATCCATCTTCCAAATTTCATTTTCATAGCGCGAGACGTTAGTTAAGAAAGGGTAAAATACTAAAAAAAATAGAAAATTCGGGAAATCTAAAATAAAGTTCAAAAATAAGAATGGAAGGTTCTTGGAAGCGATAGTGTTCAGAGTAATCTTCTTCTCTTCTTAAAGGACCCAGTCATCATTTGATGACTTGTTTCAACTTTCCGGGCAATTGGCGTACAGTTTAGCTCTGAAGAGTCGACTAGTCACGTGGATTCTTCTTAACACCCATTTTAACCAAACCTACCTCCTTGAAGTGGACAGAATTTTTGTCCACAAGCTTTCTAAGGTCCACGATATTTTAGAGAATTGGTTGCTTACTTTGAGTCCTTATTAGTGGTTTTAATCACTCATCCACTTTTATTACTTTTTTAAATTCTATGACAGAAGCGTTTTTACTACACCACTCAAGAATGGAACTTATTTTTTCCTTTTAGCTTGCGACCCTAAGATCTTACGATCAACCAATTTCGTTAGCAATGCCATATTCCATAGAGTAAACCATAACTTCTATACCTAAGTCAAAAGTACGAAAGTACCTACTCGTATATTCGCGCGTTATTGAGTTTTAGAAAAGTACACACAGCTAACTTTTAAACCCCGGCACTTGAAAAATTAAAAAAAAACCGTGCCACTTTAAAGTATGACAAGAATAAATAAAATCTTCACCTGACAATGTTCAAAGCGAGTAATTAATAGCAAGCGTCCATTAGTCTTAATTGGTTAACGTGATACGTTTGGGATTATCGATAATTGAACTTGTCAGCTATCAAAAGCTAAACCATAATAAACGTTATCTCGTCGAGTACCAATCAGAACATTGTTAAAACATTGTCAATTTATTAACCAACACAAACTTAAATAAATAAAAAAAAGCATACGTTTTTGAATTTATAAGTTTAAGGATTCGCTGGTAGAAAGGAATATCAACAAGTCGTCTTGGCATTGATCCAAATGACCACAGACATTATAGTGAATGTATTATTATAATATGAGAAGAAGTGATTTCTAAACGAACTTGAGTTTAATGTTTAAAACTCAAGACCTAAACGATGGGTTTATAATTGGATAACTTTTATGACACATCCATAATAAGGTTTAAATAAAGATTTTTTTCTGCAAAAAAATCTTCCCCGCCTGGAGAGGAAAAGTTGTCAGCAAAGTACTTTTCTCTGTCTAGACAGACAAAGTAAAATCGTAACCCAACTTAATTTTTATTTTTATAACGAAAAAAGTTATTTGTTTTATAAGGAGACAAAGTGACGTTTTGTGTGACAAGACTGTGTTTGCCTGAAGAGCGAGCGTAGCGAGCGAGTCTGGCAATACAGGCGAGTCACACAAAACTACTTTGACTCCGTATGAAACATTATATTTTTTCTGCAAACGTAAAGCGTAAAACTGAAAATTTTGATTTTTGAAGAGCACCATCTCTTGTCAATTACTTGTAATTCAATTGTCAAATATTTTTTTAAATTAACTTAAATTTGTAAAAAAAGCTAATTATTAAACACAGCGAACTAATTATAAAGGAAAATTTAAAAAACATTAAATTTTTTACATTACAAATGCTTAAAAAACATTTTTTACGTTAAAAAATAAAAATTATGTGCGGTAAGATTTTACTTTTCCTGCCTAGACAGTAGAAAAGTACTTTTCTGACAATTTTTCCTGCCTCGGCGGGAAAGTTAAACTTCACCGTTACCTATTGAGTGACACAAAGGCGACTTTTTCTGACGTTTGAAGAAAAAAATGTTTTCTAAGCATTTGTAACGTAAAAAGTTTATAGTATTTAACATTACAAGCCAGGTAAAACTGTTTTAACTGGCGCAAAGAGGATTATGACTGGCGAGCCGCCCCGGCGAGCCTGTCACCTCTTTGAGCCTGTTAAAACAGTTACCTGGCGTGTAATGTACAATACTTTACTTGTTACTCATGCTTAATTCACTTACAAATTAATTAAATTACAATTAAACAATTTCTGTCAGCTGTCAGTAGCGTCAAAAATATCCTTAAATTGTTTTTAGAAAGCTTTGAAAGTCAAACTTGTAAAAATTGATTTTCAAAGTTTATAGACAGCTTGGTTAAATGACGTTTCACAATTGAGTAACAAGTAAATGTTTTTTAAATTTTCCTTTATAATTAATTAGTTCCTTGCGTTTACCAGTTAATTAGATTTCTTTTACAAATTAAAGCTAATTTTTAAAAATATTTGACAATTGAACTACAAATAATTGACAAAAGATGGTGCTCTTTCAAAAAACGAACTTTTCAGTTTTACGCTTTACGTTTGCAGAAAAAATTAAATGCTTTATACGGAGTCAAAGTAGATAGTTTTGTGTGATTCGCCTGTATTGCCGGACTCGCTCGCTACGCTCGCTCTTCAGCCAAACACAGTCTTGTCACACAAAACGTCACTTTGTCTCCTTATGAAACAAATAACTATTTAATAATCTCAATAGTCATTGGCTTTCACATAAAAAGCTTAATTAGTATTGTAGAGGTAAAATTGTATTTTAACAATTTTATGCTTCGATGCTTCTCAATTTTGCTACAAGTGGTTTGAATACATTTTACGCCTGTGTAAAATTCGCATCTGATGTACTATTCAACACTTAATAATAATAATCAAGTAAGGACCGTCGCGTCGGAAGGCACGTAAAGCTGTCAATTCAGGTCGCTAACGATTGTCTAAGTCTAAGCAAGCTTTAGAAAGATATTCTGATTTTAGGTTAGACCATTCCTGCCCTTTCCAATCATGGCTATCTTGTACTCATCGATCAATTAAATAAATAAAAGGCCTTAGGCCGAAATTAAGAAAAATTATGATGACCTAGTAAGGAATTTCGGGATTTAGTTAGCAACAGTTCAGAATTAGGAAAAAAAAATCGTAACTACCTTCTTCTGAAGAAGAAGTGCGAGCTGTAAAAGTTTTCATCAGACAAAGGACACAGATTGACGTTTCTCGTAGTTTAGAAGAGCGCTAGCGAACTTTCCATTTTAGTTTTCTCACATTAGTTTGTAAAAGGTACTTGGGATGGCACTTGAAATCGTATTTCTCGGTTGCTCAAAAATTATTTATTATTACTTTCCGATACCTTAAGGTATTAAAGGAAAGTATTGTAATGGGGTAAAAAAAATATTTTGAGATAACACCGGATATATCTGTTTTGAGGTCCCCCGAAACGATCTAGACCATTTTTAGAAAAAAGTCTGTGTGTGTGTATGTGTGTGTGTGTGGATGTAGTTCCCCACGAAATCTCTGAAACGACCGAACCGATTGACTTAAAATTTGGCGTAAGGTCTTATCGGATAACAACGGAGTGCAGAAAGGAGTTTGTTCAAAATCGGTCCGCTAGGGGGCGTGCAATTAAGGAAATTTTGTTTTTTTTAAATGGCACTATATAATTTTTTTTAAATCATCCAATAGAGAATTTTTTTCTCTATTCAATGATATAAAATTTTTTAACATTATTTTGTTTTAAAAGGAGTTTTTACGCAATCAAATATCTAATAATATTTGGCAGCTGACGTTTCTGACAATTGTCAAAAAATTTTACAGTTGTTAAAAAATTTGACATTTGTCAAAAAATTTTGACGTTTATTTATTTTTATTCAGTGATTATAAAAATGTTCAGTATTCTTTTGTTTTCTAAATGTTTTGATCTTAGAATAATCAACTCAATCGGAAAGTCTTGTGTTGACACAACAGATATTTTTTGATAGTCTGGGCTATGATTGTTTTATTCATAACAGCTCTAAATATGTATTATATTGTATTGTACACAGAGTTCGACTAGCTTCTAAGCCTTACAGAACTGCGACCAGTGTTCATAATACTACTCGTATTTATGTTCTCAGGAATTCAATCTTGCCAGCGAAGCATAGAATGTCAGTACATCTGCCGATACATCACATTTGCAGAGAATGTGTTTGGCGGATTCGATCTCCGATTCACAGATCCTGCATATGTCACTATCCTCCAGTCCCAGTTTCTTGAGGTGCTACCTCACTGGGCAGTGTCCAGTCAACAGACCCGTGATGAGTCTGATTTCGTTCTTTGATAATAGAAGAAGGTTTTTAGCATTCGTGGTCGAGTACTCAATGAATTTCTTCGACTGTTTTCGACCCGGCACCCAATGAAGGGCAAATTTGTTGTTGCTTGTCAGAATTTTGAGGGCTTGTGTGCATTCCCAATTGAATAAGGACTCAAAACTACTGGCTTTGAATGCCTTTATCGCAACTTGACTGTCAGACAATACGTAGACTTTTTTGTCTTTTAAATTCCTTGGTATGGGCATTCTTGAGCACATAGATCTATTGCTTGCATAATAGTGGGGTAGGTTCCTAAGGCTATTGGTGCCCTATATTTTGGACCATATATGCCTATACCTGTTCAGTTATAGATTCATCTAAATACCATGTGGAGGAGTGTTGTTCCAGTTGTACTGATTGACTTCTAGCCGCGTTGCGGTCTTGAATGACAATCTCGAACGGTGTCTAGAAGTCAAACACTATTGGAGTGACATCCAAGGGTTTTTCAAACAATTCTGGCTGTAGAAAGTCCATCATCAGCTCGAAATACGAAGTTTTCAGATTTTTAGCCATGATTTCTTCTGAGCTTCAGCTGCTCGTTTATTTTGCATGACTAGTAAGAGTAGATGATACTTAGAATTTCTCACTGTTTGTCCAAAATAATTGAGTTTGCTAGTTTTTTGTGTTTGCCTTCTAACTCTTAATTCACTCTTCCAAAAACATTTACATTCCGCACCATGGTCTTGCTTTTTACAGTGGATAGTATCTTCAGTTGTGGCTACCACGAGAATAGAAATCTAAATCTTCTGTTGCAATATTAACAATAAAAAAAAATGTTTTGAAGGTTGGATTGGACTAGTCCTCTTTCCAACCGATTTTTTCCCATCAGGGTTTCAAGTAGAATGGAGAGCCTCTGAGAGATAATTGAGTAAAATATAGACCGTGTAGGCCTAATAGGTACATAAGATAAGGAAGATGAAAAATAAATAAGTGAACTAATTTTTTGCGGACTAGCAGAAGAATTTCCACCACCATCATCAGAACAAAACCTATCGGTAGACCAGGGGTTGAATAAACTGGAAAATGATTCTTAGGTCCTTAAAACGAAAATATTTGTGTTTTAAAAAGTTTTTAATTCTATTACAACATTTTCTTTTAGCCTTTTGTAAGCAAATTTCCATTTTCACTATAAAAGTTTAAAAACTCAAGCTTTATATGTCCCTCTGACACCACTTTATTGGTTGTAAAAGTGTGAAAAACCATTAAGAAAAGTGTCATCATAAAATGTTAACTTTTAATTAAAAAATTTACATAATTTAACATTTTCATTTTAAATGATAAATATTTATCGGTACACGATAACGCGATTTTATCCAATGAATCATTAAAATATGCTTGTAATAATCAACTCGAATGTTTTGTAAATTGAATTAGGCTCGGGAGTTAAAACATTGTTTGAATTTAAATAAAGGTGTACGAAATACGTAGGCAAAATGTTTAACGAAAATTGATATTTTTAAAATTCGTAAATTAATAAATAATTGATGTGTATAAGGTTTTGAAAGTTTTGTTTAAAAAGTTTTCTTAACGTTTACCGGAATTTTACAAAAAACTTTTTAAATCTCGATCAAGTCAATATTTTGTAAAGGATTTTAGCGGATTATGTACTTGAAGGTAGCTGCTAATTGCTTACAATGTAGATCGTATGAGGATTTGGTTAAGAGGAGATTCAGGTGTTCACTTTCGATTGAACTACACAAGAAATTACTCACGAGGGACGTGCTACTTTTAATGAAAAACATTTCCATAGCTTGGCGTAAATAACAAATATTACTATGTATTACCTGAGGGACTTATTTATTAAAATAATTCATAATTTGAAGTCTGCTACGGTGGGTGGATCGCTAATTTAACGTTTCAAAATCACGGGTTCGAAATATATTTTGTAAAAGCAAACTAAGCGCTTCAAAGAGCTCGGTTGTCAAAGATTACCATTTCGAGTGCTCAAAGACGAAAAAGTTTGTTTTACAATATACTTAAAACCAGAGTATGCGAACTATGTTGGGCTCAAGAATACGTCTAATTTTTCAATATTGATTATGAATTCAAAAAGTGTAAGTAGGTGCATGTTCACGAACCGCACTTAGCAAAGCATCGAAAATAGTATATTACGAAACAACTGTCATTAGGTACCTTCTTAACGTATGAGTCTAAAGTTTTTTTAATGGGACGATTGCGTTAAGTGCTTAATGAAACGTGTTTTTTATACTATTTTTCCTATTTAGGTGCTTTATTTCATTATTTTATAAAATTCAGGTATTAAAATTACGTCAAAATATAATTTTTGAGATTTTGATGCCCAAATTTATTTATGTGGGTACCTAGTACTTATTCTGACGTTTGAATTTTATGACTGTCAAATATAATTCATCTGTTAACGTGCAGTGCTGCACGTTGAAAAAAATTCCCTAGAAACAGTGCTCTTATAAGCGAATTATTATGACGTCAAAACGTGTTCTTATAGGCTTCTTAACGTACCGAAATAGAAAAATGAAATAAAGCATGGTTTTGTATGAGACTGGCCAAATCAAAGCACTAATCGTCACCTAGAACACTTACCTATGTAAAACTAAGCTTTATATAATTTTTTGGCACGGTGCTAAGTGCGGTGCTACGAGCAATGCGAAGTGCGGTGCGTCGCCATGACCACACTTCTGGAAAAAAATTATTTTGATATTTATGAATACATATATTGATTTATCTTCCTTTAATACTCCTGAGGATAGCTGATTATTGATTGAATGGACAAAACCAAACAAAATAATTTTTTTTTGTAAACCAAATTTGCCTTAAAATTATGTTTTAGTTGTCGTTGAACTAAAACAACGTTAAAGTGATTAATGTTTATGTGTTCCTTTTAGAAAACAAGCAAACCGTAGAATAAATCCGTCCGAATTTACACGGCATTGGGTCACAGGTTTTGCTTGAAATTTTAGGCATTATTCAAAATTGTAAATTTGGCTTTCCTCACATATTATACGCGCGTTACGTACAATGTACCTAAACATATAATACGCATAATATAATTTGATATAAATCACTAGTCGCACAATGTGAATGTTTTGTATTTCAAAATTACGAAATGATTAATTATTACACCCTTAAAATATTGTTCAATTTTAAATAATTATAAACTTATAATTTCTAAGCTTAGTTCAAGGTTCGACGTAGTTCTTTTTATTATAAAAAAATATAAATTTTCTTTTTCAATTTTCATCATTTTCCACAATGACGAATGTCATCGTCGCCACGCCCTAGTTAGAGAGCGCAGAGCACAATTATAAGTCAACGCTTGAACGTTTTGACGAATGTTGGCTATTATTATTTTGGATACAAATACAATTTGACGTTTAAATTCGCGAAAAATTGCACATTTACCGATGATTAATGTGCAAATACATATTTTCACCCAAATGGCCGTTTTATGTAAAAACCAATAGCTTCTACTGGCTTTTAAAGGAATTAAATTGTTATGACACATTGTTAAATAATATGAATGGAAAAATGTGCATATTCGTTCACTTCAATCGACTGCGCCATGTAGAATCAAAATAGCATACTTTTCAGGTACATTTACTCAATAATCTTGGTTAGAAATTAAGAATAATTTGGTACTAAACATTGACATACTAATAGTCTAATGTTCGGTTGCACAGGGTTGAATTATGTTCTAATCGGAGAATTATATTTATAATCTTTAGATATGGCAACGTTCCACAGTAAATTAATAAAAACGTCAGAGTTTGAAAAATTCACAATTAAACACAAAAAGAACGTAACTTCAAATTTTTCATTTATAAACTTCAAACTTTGACATTAGAGTATTTAACGTTGCCATATCAAAAAATTATAAATCTAATTCTCGGATTAAAATATAATTGTCGTTTATGCAACCGAGTTTATATGACTTGTTTATATTTCTCCATATTTTTCTTTAAAAGTCTTGGTTGCTATATTTTATCTAATATTATCACGTACAGTCAGCCTCCTAATTAATGGCCACCTTGGCTATACGTTTAGCATGAATTCTGGATGTAACCATCATAACACCCCACACTTAAATTGAGGGGTAACTTTATTTTGCCAACAAGTAGCAAATCAACAAGCTTCTCTTCTGTCCTTTTGTTGTTGTTGGCTAATAGCAACCCTGGCCTATAGCCAGGATGCCCCATATTTGTGAGTCTGACTGTATAATCCGCCGGACTGTTCGCCATTCATCAGCACTACCCATAAACAGTTTCACAACAGTCTAGAGCCTGTCGTTTTATTAAGTTACCAAAAATTGAACGTGTGTAGTGTTTTGCAAGTTCGCAGGTTTAAGAAAACTTGTACTGATTCCGCCACCCTCATTCAAAGCAATAGTCGTGTAGATAGAAGCAGCTTGGATTACTTAGGCTTTAATTTCAGCTTTTAAAAAATAAAGAGCAAGACTAATTTTCTTAAGCTGAACTCATAAGGACTCAACCTTCGTCACATATTTTTCTTGAGCAAAACTTTTCTTCTAGTAGATATTCTGATGAGTGATGTTGTGAATGTGTACTCGCATGTAGAGCGTAGTGATTTTAGATCATTTTGAAAAAGTAAAACGTCAAAGATTAATTTTGAATTTAAAAAAAATTTTAAACGCTTTTCTGTTTTAAACTCGGATTTTAAAAAAAAACTACAACATAGTATTAATTACCTAAAGTAATCGCAGAGAAAAGTGACTGGAAAAGTAACTTTGTTAAAGGATTTTCTTTTACAATTTATTGCACGCTAGATTAAATTTAATAAATTGAGTCTTTTAAACCATTACCTTAAACAGTATTTTTTCTGTATTTTATAATATAAAAAAAAATATTAGAGAGTATAAAAATCAAATTTTTTTTAAATAAAACATAAGGAAACTCGTCTAATCTATCTAAAACGTTTTGACCTTTTTGGGAAAGCTTAAATTAATAATAAAAATTGATTTTTCTTTACTACCACAAATGAAGGAGAAACTTTAGTGTTAACATGGCAACACTGGCGTACATGTATGTGTGTGGTACTAATTATTAATCAGAATTTTAACCGTCTTAGTTATCTAATACAAAGCTCAACTACTACAACTACGTTAAGATGAATATAAATTAATTCTCTTTAAGTTTACAATTCAGAAGTGAGAATAATAATTAGATGTAGTAATGAGGAATTTTCTAAATAGGGTTGTGGGTGTAAGGGTTTATAAGATTATAAGTGTAACCACAAATTGGATGTTCCTTATTAAATTCCATTGAAGGATTATAAATACGTTAGGTATACAAAGAAATCTCACCATTGCTTGCATACGACAAAACCATTTGTTGCAAAAAAACTACCCCTAGAAGGATAGTGATCAGACCTAATGGCGAAATAGAAAAAACGATGCCAATCGTTCTAATTTTGTAGAGCTATTGTTGTCTAATTAATAACTAGCTAATTAATAGAACGTGAAAGTATCGAGTCCTTTTCAATCTTAGATAAGCTCTATTCGTTTGTAAGGATTTGGCTGTAGGCCTACGAAGTTTACGAAGGCTGGAACTAACTAACCTTCTTAAAAGTTTCTCTTTACCATATTAGAGCAGCTTTCCTGTGCTTTATCTTGCCTTAGGGCTTGTTTACACTAAGTTGGCAAATTTTATCCACGTATCATTTTAGTGACCTATATGTCTTTAGCCTATCCGAGCGGCTTTAAGTAGCTGGCTAGTTAGATAGTTTAGCTTTCCTCTTATGAAGTAGATATAAAATCGCATAAAACGCGATTGGTCAGCTACTTAAGATTTCTTGAATAGTTTGATAATGGTTACTTATTGTTATTACTGCTTAATTAACAGTCTTAAAATACTGTGGAAGGATTGGAATGGATCTGGATTGTAACTTGGAGAGGAAGTCGATTAACAGAACTTAAGTAACTCATTCAGACCTATTGTAAAACCCCCACCAGCCTTTCCTAGCAGTTATAACGAGCCACCTTTCTTGTTTGTCTGCCTGCATATGTCAAGCCAGTCCTAGGATCCTGTAACTATCCTGTAATGTTAAGCTTCGTTAGCTATTGGATCGCTATTTTACCCTTCTCCTACTAACTCCTAAAAGTTTGAAGCAGAGGGCTTGAAAGCAAGTAGAGTATCGTTAATAGTTACATGATTTCAAGGTTGAATTTCCTCAACATTGATTCTTTTATGGGCTCTAGAATGGGCACAAGGACAGTATAGAACACTTTTATAGCTGCGTCGCCTTCTAAGTTGCAGCCAGGGTATCTGGGGTAGTCTAATAATTTCCAGAGTATCATGGACGTACTTACTTAGTCGGTATAGCCTCTACATGATCTCAAGGTTGAATTTCCCCAACGTTAATTCTATTATGGGCTCTAGAATGGGCACAAGCACAGTATAGAGCATTTTTATAGCTGGGTCGCCTTCTAAGTTGTAGCCACGGTATCTGGGGTAGTATATTAATTATTTCCAGAGTATCATGAACATACTTACTTAGTCGGTAGTGTCTTGTAAGTATTGCTAATAAAATAAGTCAGAACAGTTTTAGACAGTATTCTACAATCTTTCTACAGCTTTCTTGCCCTGATGAAAGCTTGTGTTACTTTAGGATCTTGCTCTGTATGGATGGGTGCTTTCATGGACATTTTCATTAAGAGTAGGGCTACTTAAATCTTTCTTAGCTAGTCCTTTGCGTTTTCACTCATGATGATGAGTTGCATGGGCTCTCCTTTCTCTTCACAATTCTTGAAAAGTTTAGCTCAAAAACTATCATAATAATTAGGTTCCAAATAATTGATGTTAATATTTTAATAATTAAAGCTAACAAAAGCAATATTTGAATTACTTTGTTTTGACACTAAAATACCTTAGGGATGTTATCAAAAGAAAATGTTAATTTAATAAATTCCCATTTTATCAAAATTTAATTTGGGTGTTTTGTATACAATATGAAAATATATTTCATTTTACCCTATTATAAGCGTTTTGAACTTTAGATTAAAACAACATTATGTTGTTGCGTAATTCTTGTTTTACAAAAATAAATTTAATTTGATGTTATGTGTTGTAGTACTCTATTATTTAGTATTACATAGTAATCGATAAAAAATAAATCAATTTTTTAACATCAATGTCATATTTATTACTATTAAGAGATATAACTTGCTACTATAATGGCATAGGGTGTTGCAAAATTTTCCATAACGCTTTAGACGTCAATGACTTTTTAGGTTTTAAAAGGTTGTTGCCCTAAATTCACAAAAGAGTGTAGAAGTATAGAAGGGTAGGTATACCAATACAGATGTACAGATGTACAAATGTATATATGCAGAGAAAGAAAGACAAAGGGAGAGAATGATAGAAGAAGAAATGAACAGAGAGGTCGAAAGAGAGATGAATCAAAAGATAGACGTAGAGGAAAATAGAAAGACAGAAAAAGGGACGGGAAAAAGGGCAGTAGTCCACCGTGAAGCTGGTATAGATTTCGTTGTGATCTGATTGTATTGTAAAGAGTTCAGATGACAAGAGTCAGGACCACATAGCGCCTTACAGGCAACTCATCAAGTCATCACGTCATTAGTAACCATTTAATGCTCGTTTGCAGGCTTACAGATAAACTGACAGGTAAATTATTTGGCGAATAAGTTGTCAAAATACCTTTCGGTTCAATCGGTTTAAAAGGCCATAAGTAGCAGGTACAGTCAGCATCACAATTAATGGCAACTCCTATTTAAATTGAGGGGTAACTTTATTTTGCCAACACGTGATAAATCAACAACCTCCCCTTCTGTCCTCTTGTAGTTATTGGCTATAGTGGTGGCTAATAATTGTGAGGCTGACTGTATCTTGGTAGAAAATTTATCCCTCCGTTATTTGATTTATCCTACAGTTAGATGGAAATGCAAAGGTTTTTGACAATTTATCGGCCAGATGATCTACCTGTCAGTTTATCTATAAGTGGTGCTAACACGGCCATTAGTCGCCATTTAAGTATTAAGTTTGGCGAGCATCCCTTTAACTAGTATTTAATTATAATTTTTTGTAAAAGGGGTTGAATTAATTTATTTATAAAAAAAATTAGCAACTTTGGTAGCAATTATTATGCAAAATGAAATTAAATATTCTGCACTTTGTTGATTTTGCTAAAATTGTCTGAACTTTGTTTTTCTCATTTTTGTTGAATTAGCATAAGGTCAGAGGTAAAGTCAACTATTTATTATTCTATTAAATTATAATTTTATTTACAGTTGTTTATATATTATGTATGAGAGAACTAAAATACTGTCTTAAAAGCAGCGTCTATATTTTACTACTAAAATATTACAAACGCCAAATGTAATTTACTTTCCTTTCTCGACTATACACATTTAATTAATGAAAATGTACAATAAATAATACATTTGAGTATTATTAATTTTCTTCAATAATGGATTTATTGACATTATATGGTAAAGGTCTGTTAGCCAGAAATGAGGCGTGACTCAAGAATTATCAAAAAGCTTGTTTGAGCTCATCCCTGCACGTTTGGGCGGTCGCCTTTAATTAAAGTAAACGATGAACGTCTCTCTGAAACTCGACTAACGGCCATGATTATAAACCACAGATAAAGTTAATCTCTAGAATAAAATTTATAATTTTTAGACATGGTACCGTAACAACGTTACAATGTCAAAGTTTGACGTTTGAATATAAACAACACAAAAAGAACTTAACCTCAAATTTTAATATTTATATTTAAACGCCAAACTTTGACATTTTAACGTTGCTACGTTGTCATGTCTAAAAAATATAAATTTTATTCTTGAGATTAACTTTATTTGTCGTTTATAATCATGGCCTTAACACTGTTATTATTTATGACTAAAACATGTTTGTGGAATTCTCTAAAAAAGTCTTAAAAGGTTTCTTCCATACATAAAAACTTTGTTGGAAATATTCCATATCTTTTCCCTTTGCTCACAGAACAACTGTCATGTCCAACAAGCACTTCGTTTTACTGCATTGCTAACAATTAAATTTTACCTCTGTGTACTCTCGTTTTTCATAAAGGCTTATTTTGTATTTGTATCTTTTTCCCTTTGATCTTGTACTGTCCTGTATACTGTTATTGCCTCTACACTGCTTTGAATTTTAAATAAAATGTGATAAATTCTGTTTAAAAAATAAAGAATTAATTTAAAGCTTTCTTCTCATTTAATTAAACATGTTTAAGCACTGTAAGTGCTGGTGCATATTACATTTGTACATTAAACTCTCTGATAAAGCTCTGTGTAAACCTTTATAAGTGACGTTTACTTTTTTGGCACTAATGTTTCAATAATGCGAATGTGGAGCTAGAAAAAGGCTTAAGAATTGCCAACAACTAGAGTAGAATAACTACCCAAAGAATAGCCAAAATGCATATTTTGATAATCCCACACGTACGACATGATAACCAAGTAATATGTTAAGCCATCGGTCTAGGATAAGTCATAATTACGACATAATGTCAGTACTAACCTTTTTTTTTGTTTCAGGACTCTCATAAAATAGCGAAGCAACTTATCAGGCTCAAGATTGGATCAATTTTGGTAAGTAATAATTTTTAAATTATTTTTAACTTAGAAACGTTTTGGGATGGCTTTAAATCACCTCTGCAACGTGTTGCGATTTTCAAAACCACCCTACCTAAGAACAAATAAATATCTTATTCTTGTGCTTTCGCCCTTGATAAACATTCGATGCTCGTTTTGCACATTTTTTTCAATCTTCCAAAAGCAATTTCAACTCGAGAAAGGAAACCTTAATGATAGTTTTACTTGTTTATTTTAATTACACTTTTTCTTCCAACTTTCATTATTTTAAATTAAAATTTAGTCATTTCCACCTTTTATAATACAAACTGAAACTTGGAAACTGAATCTAAAATTCAAGAGGTGATTTTAAAAGCTTGTTAAGTTTTCTAATATTGCTGCGACATAGTCACCTACTTGAGTCAGCCTCAGCAGCACTGCAAAACAAGTCGAGACCGTATCGTTAATAACACCACTAACGCTACTCTTGGGGGTCTAAAAAGCGAAATTAGTTACAATACCGCGTCGGTCGTTGAGAACTTTCTACTTTTGAATGTAATTAAAAAAGATTTTTGAATTAGTTTATTTTTATTCTATGTAAAATAATTGTTTATATTTGCTTATTACACCATACCGTTTGCCTAAAAATTATGAATAAACTCGCCATTTTGAAAATTAGTTTAATTAATGCTGAAAGTGTTCTCATTTGATGGTTGGGAGGGTGTAATCGGAAGATAGGATTTGTAAGCCTCTACTACCAATAAAAAGTTATCGTACAAATAGACACATTGTCATCCGAAAAATTGATATGTCGGCGCACCGCACCTCGCACTGACCGTAGCATCGCACCGAAAAAATAAACAAAGCGTTATTTTATATGAGACCGGCCACATTGAAGCACCGACCTATGTTTCACCTAACATCAAGGAAAATTTTTTTTACCGTTTTAATGAAACTACGTCCAAGTGGAGTACGTTCGGACAAGCTATGCGACAAGCACATTGGGATAATGAATTTACGTATCCATTTCCAGTTTCTGCATTAACTCGACTTTTAAATTTGTTCTAAGTAGAACCTTTAGCTTCTGACCCCTTCAAATAGAAAAATATTGTTTATTTTATATACCGGCATTTTTTTTATCAGTTTTATGAATAAAGAGTTTTTCGCAATGTTTCAATGCTTTACTAGGTTTGTTCGAATGTACCCCATATGTAGTCTGAACGTGTCCCGATGTGGGGCAGTTTCGGACAAATACTACTTTTGAAAACAAAATCTGTAACAAAAAAACTGTGTTATGTTATTGCTTTTTCTATATACCGTGTCGTAGGCAAATGATGGTGTTACAATTTGAATACAAAATAGGCATTACATCACTATAAATAATAGCGCATTCGGTGTTTAAAAAAAGTGTCCGAACGTGGCCCAGTCTCCCCTACCTACTTTGGTTGTTGGCAAATATTTAATGCGTATGCGTACGAGTTTATAAATTAAAAGAGGTTTATAATTGTAGTTCGAAAAACTATTAAGTTACGAGGTAAATTTAGAGCGTAATTCAATTTTGTTAATTGACTTCAAATCCGCTATAAAATAACATAAGTGATGTGGCATTATTGTTTCTAATGAAATTTATTTATAAATTTCGAATTGTTCATTTCAAATGGATCATTAATGAATTGAATTTCTAATTGTATGCGTTTACAATAGCTATTGTGTCGCGCTTTACAGTTTAGAGGGCACGTTAAGCCGTTGTTGCTTCAGAGCAGGGCTGGACTGGTCTGGTGGGCTACCGGGAATTTCCCGGTGGCCCGTGATGTGGCAATGAAAGAAATGTATTGCAAAAATTTAGATGAATTGAAAAAATCTAAAATATGAATCAGGACACAAAAATTAAAATAACTGTAAAAGCCTGCCCACTCACACGCTTGCCTTCCGTTTAGACACTGTTCAGGTGGCTAGAGCAGACAGCGTTTAGGTCGCATGAACAGGCCAAACCGGAAGGCAAGGCCCGTGAGTGTGGACGGGTCTTAAAGGCCGCGCCACACACACACAGGCTTACCTTTCGGTTTGGTCTGTGCAGGCCGCTTGAACGATGTTCAACGCCTGAAAAACCGGAAGACAAGCCGGTTAATTCACAAAAGAAAGCCAACCCAAACTTGCTTTTTAATGGAACACCCTGTATATTTTTACATATTTGCATACCCCGTAATATTTAGAATCAAAAAGATTGAGACCTTTATGTACCTATCACTCACTGTTCTGGAGATATTGTCATTTCAATGTTGAAACACACTCAACTCTGGAGCCATGTTGCCAGAGCTGTAATCAGGATTGTTTAAAAATCTACTGGTGCCACTGACTTTTGATACTAAATTTGTAAAAATATACATTCCAATATATTTTTTACGATTTTTCAAATAGAACCCTGTATATTTTTGCAAATTTAGTATCTCCATTTTACCATGAATCCAAATCTGTAAAAATATATAGAGTGTTCCATTAGAAAAAATCGAGAAAAATTACATTTCGCGTAAAGTGATGTGTATATTTACGCATTTTAGGAAAGTTTAGCACGTATATTGTAAGTTAACTATTATTAATAGTCGATGGAACAAATAGATTTAAACAATCCGGACTCATAGTTCCAAAGTTCAATCGGTTTCGGCATCAAAGCGACAATACCTCTCCTGTATAATAATCACCCTGTATTTGTATCTAAACATTTTTAAAATGTAGGTCTAACGATCACGTATTACCATGCTAAAATTGGTTTCGATAACTCAAATAGTTGAGTAAACACAGTAAAAACCCACCCTGTATAAAATTTATTCATATTAAAGTTCGCACTATGAAATTCAGAATATTTCGTTTAATCTCCCCCCACACAATGGCCTGCCGGCAAGTGGCCCGAACTATCTGATTTCCCGGTACTAATTTTATTCCCAGTCCCAGCCCTGCTTCAGACTAATGTGTAACTAACGCAAAATTATTTTTGTAAGTCGATCAATAAATAAAAAAGTTGCTAAACTAAAATTTCGTTCTATGGAGAAAAATACTAGTGTTCTCAATCCGTGAAAATAGTCAAATTTTATTATCATAAATCTCTAATTAGAAAATGACTTTTGACATGGCTTTATGACAATGGATAGGCTAAACAATTCTTTGACATGGATCTTTTAATATAGAGGCTATCGAAATTACAGATTGTCGCTTTGCCAGGAGAGGATGAATAATTCAAATAATTTTAGACGTAGGCCTTCTTGCTTCAGAGTTAGTGCAGGTCGTACAACTGACGGGGTTATTTTCAACTTTATTAAAATCCGGAAGTTGTTCTTAAGCTTCCCTTCAGGTTTTTCTTTGAAGTAGAGTGCTGCCTCTTTGAAATAGTTATTTGTTTTATAAAGAGACAAAGTGACGTTTTGTGTGACAAGACTGTGTTTGGCTGAAGAGCGAGCGTAGCGAGCGAGTCAGGCAATACAGGCGAGTCACACAAAACTACTTTGACTCCGTATAAAACATTAAATTTTTTCTGCAAACGTAAAGCGTAAAACTGAAAATTTTGATTTTTGAAAGAGCACCATCTCTTGTCAATTATTACTTGTAGTTCAATAGTTAAATATTTTTTAAAATTAACTTAAATTTGTAAAAAAAGCTAATTATTAAAAGCAACGAACTAATTATAAAGGAAAATTTAAAAAACATTAAATTGTTTACATTACAAATGCTTAAAAAACATTTTTTACGTTAAAAATAAAAATAATGTGCGGTTAAGATTTTATTTTTCCCTCCTAGACAGACAAAAATTACTTTTCTGACAATTTTTCCTGCCTCGGCGGGAAAGTTAAACTTCACCGTTACCTATTCAGTGACACAAAGGCGACTTTTTCTGACGTTTGAAGAAAAACAAATTTTGTCGGAAACCGAACAAATTAATATAAAGCTTTATAGTACCGGCTGTTATATAAAGCTACTATAAAGCCTGTACTATAAAGCTTTATAGTACCGGTCGTAATTTGGCTTTAACATACTGGACGCTACAATCTAAAGAGCTTTAATGGAAGTATTTTAATATTGGGCGACTGCCCTCTTGGATCCATCAAGAGAGTTAACTGTTAATTAGCTGGTTTTAGTTTTCAAGAAAAATTTATTTAAATCCTGAAGTCGATTTTAAGCTTCCCTTCAGGTTTTTCTTTAAAGTAGAGTACTGCCTCCTGGAAAACAAATTTTGTCGGAAACCGAACAACTACGGTTGAGTCAACCTTCGGTTAACTAGGCTTTATAATATCTAAGACCACCAAATGACTTTCTCAATTTTTTTTCTTGACTATAAAATTTTATAGTACCGGCTGTAGTTTAGCATTAACAGACTGGACGCTGCAATCTAAAGGGTTTTAATGGAAGTAGTTTAATATTGGGCGACTGCTCTCGCGGATCCATTGGAGGGGTGAAAAGAGAGTTAACTGTTGATTAGCTGGTTTCAATTTTCACGAATTTATTTAAAGCAGGAAATAGTTTTTAAGCTTTTCTTGAGCTTTTTCTTTGAAGTAGAGTGGCCTCCTTGAAAATAAATTTTGTCGGAAACCGAACAAATTAATATCAATCTAATAAATTGAAATACAGCTCTTTATACTTCGTTAAAACTTTATAAACTTTAATCATTTAATGGTTAACATTAAGCTATACAGATTAACTTTAATACTTTTACATAAAGTCTTTTCTAAAGAGTAATTTTGCAATTTAAAATGCTTATTAATTAAAATTTTGTTTGGGTTGTTCATATTATTGAGAGTGATGTTTGTTTAAACTTTTGAGTATTGGCTGAAAAATTTAATATTTAAAGAAAATGTGTATGCACACAAAAAATTGGAAATGAGATAATGTGTTTATCTTGTTGTAGAAGACGAAAAAGCGCCCCGAGTAGTAGTGTAGTGTATTTTTTGTTAAAAAATAAACAAGAATATTAGATTTCCATGTAGTTTAGATTATTTAATGGCTATTTTATACTACATCGGATACTTTTTATATTTTTTTAGAAACTCGAGGAAAAAAATTGGGGATAAAAAAATATTGATAATAAAAAGGTTCGTGGGGTTTTTCATTTTTCGAAAAAAAGTTTTCATATTGACGCAACATAATTTCCTCTCTATATCTCAGAATTCACAATTCAGCACTATTACCTCTTGAATAAAGAGTTCTACAATAGTTTCTAGGAAAGAGTTCCGAAGAATTCGACACTAGGTCAGTAGTAGAGCACTATTGATCCAAAACAGAATTGCAAACTAAATTCCAGACTAGTACTATACGATGATAGCTTCAGTTCTTGATAGATTTGATTCTTATATAAAATATCAGAGGCAATCAACCAGACGTTGAGACGAGTTACACACCAGCAGACAGCGATTCACTCATTGAATGTTTCAAATGGTAAATTTTAGCACCTTCGTCCAATAAGTACTTTCACCTGAGGTGGTAGGTGTGGCTCAACGAATACAGTTGGCATTGAGAGAATTCCACGTTCTCTGGATTTAATTACAGCACTCTCGCTGCGACTCATGTTGCAAACTTTATCGTCGGGTAAAAATAGCCTACATTATACGCTTGTTAAATAATATACTATTATGAGAGTTTTATTTCGAAATTTCTTTTACATTTTTCTCCATCCTAAGTCATAGCTTTTAGTAAGAGAAAACGATTGTACCTAAGTGTAATTATTTGGCAATTTCCAAGTGGCAACTTACTGAAAAGCTTCGAAGCTTTTCTGATGATCATCAGTTTACTCTTTTTAGTTTTAGAATTTATTACAAATTACTTAACTTTAAAGTTCGATTACTTTTGCAACAACTTTTATTAGAAGATCGTTGAACATTCACTTTTTAAGATGTTTGAGGATTATATCAATATTTAATAAAATATACGAAAACAAAGCGTTTTCGTTATTTTTATCATGGCGTTTTTAATCAA
Organism: Malthinus seriepunctatus; assembly: GCA_963924605.1. Classification (NCBI taxonomy): domain Eukaryota; kingdom Metazoa; phylum Arthropoda; class Insecta; order Coleoptera; family Cantharidae; genus Malthinus; species Malthinus seriepunctatus. The sequence continues at coordinate 2,721,322 of OZ004603.1, forward strand.
ATAATGAAAAAAATTTAATCTCGTTTTTACGTCTGTGATAATTAAAAATGTGCAAATATTTGAACGGACGGCAAAAAAATTGTTTTTTTGTATAATTCCACATTCAAATTTTATTACATTTATAAACAATACCAAATTCGTTCGGAGTGGTTGGAATTGAAATTAACACCAAATCATAATTGTTTTGTATTCAATACATATGTGAAATTATTTATTCATCCTAGGTATTCACTAATTATAATCAAACATCCTAAAATTTGATTGTACACGTACTTACTAATTAATTATGTAATAGTAATTTATTAAATTTGATACAGGGTTAGTCTAGATCTAGGTAGAGTATCTGTTCTGATCTTAGTAGACTAAAAATTGTTTGCAAGTTAGTTGGTAATAAACTTGTCTAGTTTAGGAACAATAGCGTGCCCCAAAATGATCCCTGAGGGAAACCACTTTTGAAAAAAGAAACCCATTGGCATTTGACCGACAGATCAGTCACCAAACTAGTGAAAAAACAACAAACGTATTTCATTATGTATCACCGTGTATCACCAATTACTTTTGCTATAAGAGCTCAGAACGGAGCTCTGGAAATGTGCTCTGATATGTAGATGAATGTAATCTAGAAAAGGCATTTGTAGGGTTTTATTAGACTCAAAATTTATAACGAAACATAATACGCACACAATTCAATAAATTATAATGATTGCTTGAAGTTAAAGCAAAGTTTTCTCCATTGTAACTAATTCAATTCTAAAATTAATTATCGGTCTTTGAGAAGAGTTGCAATCAACAACTAAACCACTTGAAGTAATTAATTATGTTTTATTTAATTTACAAACTTAAATCTTTTATACTTAAATAAATTTAATTAATTGAACATAAATTAAAATTTTAATTAATGAAAATTGTATTTCAAGCATAATAATATGTACTTCAATTTGGATTAATTTTGAGGTCAGGGTTCGAATTGAGGATAATATATCTAAAAATTTGCAAGATACGGAAAAAATTTTCTGATGGAATTAGTAGGATATCAATGTAGGGATGTAGACAAAGCGTTGACTTTCATCTAAAATTGTTAAATAGGAACAGGTGCTTTTTATTCCATATTCTTGTGTCTGGAGATCTAACCGTCTCTCGTTTTTGAGATTTTTGCTTATATCTCAAAAACGGTAGGTTTTAAAAATATATATTTTGAGCAAAATGAAAGCTTATTAAATTTTCTACAAAATTGTTTCAATTAATTTTTCTCTATTCCTTTTGGTTTTTGAGCTATCCGCCCGCAAAAATCGTTAATGTATGAAAACGGTTAGAGATAAAATAGTAAAGGAAAAAATGCTCTACAACTTCTTCACATGATCCATAGAAGTTCATGTAAAATTTTTTTTTATTTTCTCCATTACATTATCTTTATTTAGATTGATCAAATTGAATCACCCTGTATTTCTCTGGCAATGATTTATTGCAATGAAACTATTTGATCTGAATTTGTTGAAAATTGTAACCTGTTTTCTGACGTGTTTCAAAACAAATTCCTATACTTTGCAACTATGAAATAGGGATAACGACGGTTTAAAGAGGGTTCAAAGTTAACAATCAAATGTATTACTGAACAATGGCTTAAAATTGACCTAAATTTGGACGGTCGACCATTTTTACACATTACACCTCCCAAATATTTTCAGATAAAACTTTTGTCCAACCCTGTTATAAAATTACTTTGTATAGGGATTTTATTATATCGTAAAAATACGATCCATCTTTTAATAGATAGATAAGCTTAAACGACATACATTAAATGCGAAATGGTGATATATTGCTTAAAATGAATAGAAGATGAGGTAAGTGTAAGTTAACACGAATTAACCCTTACTTATACCCTAGTTTAACTGTTAAAACCGCCCATTTGAATTGAAATGAATTTATCATAAAAGCTTATGCACATTAATTATTTATAATAAGTTTTAAATGTTGTTGGTATTAAAATGTTCATTTCCCTAACCAATGGGATAAGTATAAGTAGTTACAACGTTTTACTAAGAGCCACACTTTATTTAGGATTAAATGGCTCAACAAAATTGTTTGTTTTATTAAAACTCAGCCTAAATTTAATATCCGTACCAGTTAAGCTACGATTCTATGGTTAACCCTAGAATTTTTTAGTGTTTAAAAAAGTGATGAGTTATCATTGCGTTTTAATGTGTACCTAACCTCAAAGTTGGGGGTGCCTAGAGTAACAATGGGGTTAGAAAAACAAACAAGCCAAACAAGTAAATAAATCCAAATTCCTTTACTTTTATATTGTATTGAGGTTATGTAGTAAAATTTTAAGACCTAACGTTAATATAAAAAATTTAATTAGCATTTATTGACTTTATTGCAGTCGTTTATACTTTAGGTTAAGACGATGTGGTTTCGTAGCCAAGCTCTTTACGATAATGATGATTGTTCATCGTTTCCTCTTTTCTTATTAAATCGATATTTTCCCATAATGTAAATTATAATGCGGAATGCACATTGTAATTAGGATAAGAGTTCAGCTGTGAAATCTATTTCAAGCTAAAAGCTCAATCGGTTTAAGAATAAAATAATTTATCGTCGATATGTCAGTGCCAAGTAATTGGCTGATTCTTTTATTGCTTTTATTACCAGAAGTCAACAATTTTTAATTAATAAAAATTTTTAATGTACGGATTTAAAAAGCTCTATGAAGCAATTTTAGAAGTCGTTTGTCTTTTTTCTCTCTCGTAAACTATTCCATTATTTTTATTCCTGGCCGCCTCAGTTCGTGTGTTCAGCTGAAAACTCTTATCTATTCAAAAGTTTACCCGCCTTCTTTTTGTGCTTGCACAGTCGCCATGTCATGCCATCAAGACGCTCTACCATCGATAATCCAGTCTTTTGGCTTTAGATTTTACTCAGAGCAGTGACCAGCGCGATTAGAAGTCTTGGATCTCCGTTTTTCTCCTCATTAGTCCTCACCACGGTATACTACACATTCTAAGATCTAATTTTGACGCTCTCTCTTTTTCTAGCGCGAAAGAACCATCAGGACTGGGATCCTGTAACTATTAGCGTTACCTTTACTTACCCTTTACTCTTTTCCTACCATATTTTAAAAGTTTATATGAAAGGGATATATACAGTAAGCAGCGCAGCGCATCGCTATAGTACGCTAACAGTTACATAGTTACAAGATCACAGTCCAGGACTGTTATTTTTATTTTCTTAAATCTGAATTTTAGAGGAGCGTTATCTTAATTTTTTTGGTTTTCTCAATTTAGATTTTAGAAGGACCATATCTGTATTTTTTGGTTTCCTCAATTTAGATTATAGAGGGTCGGTATCTGTATTTTTTTGTTTTCTTCATTTTCGATTGTAGAAGGGCGTTATCTGCAATTTTTTGTTTTTCTTAATTTTGATTTTAGAGGAGAACATTGAAAATGGGGGCTTAAAACACTATTTGTTGAATATTATAGAAAATCCTTGACGAATTTTAATAAGATTTGGTACGCTACCTAACCGTAACCAAACCCATTAAAATGGTTATCAACTCCTAATTTTGCAAAAGTCACTAGAGGGCGCTAGTAACGGGCAATTGATCTTAAGTTTTAGCTGATACTGATAGTATGGATTCCACCTGTCTGTCTATTATTTCCACATGACATTAATCTCAAAACCTGAAATGACGTGATTCTGATTTTAAATATTTAAAATCTGATGATTACAAAGAAGAGAAATTTTAGAAGCTTTTAAGGCAAACCACTGTGAGATAAAAAGCTATAAAAACTTGTAGTAGTAATATCGAACACGAGGGTTAGTTTTTATTTATACTCCTACTCTCTTATTTTTGATGAGAAATAAAATATGTTCGCAATTTCCACTTTTTCTGTTTCAAAATTACAACAGCATCCTGAAACTTTTTGTTTAGTTTTATTAATTACTCAGATAACAATTTTTAGTTTTCCTTTTTGGCGAAAGCAACTTTAATTCGTGTTTAGTGGTTAAATGTTCTCCTCATAAATTACTCCAAAAACCGCTTCTGCGGATATTTTTGTATTTTCCACATTTTCATTTGAGTTTGTATCAAAATAAATAATTAACGATTTTAAATGCACTTTTTAGTTAAATTGCTAATTTAAAAGTAAGCCTCGGGAGTCTTTTGTTAATTACAGTGATGGAAAACAAAAATAAATTATTTTTATGTGGGTGGGTAATTCGTTAATTCGATTTATAATATAATGGCTAGAGTACTGGTTTGGTGGAAGCTGATGAAGGTTTCCATCATTATCGGGAAGGCATTTTCTTAAAAAGTCGGAAATACTAAAGTCATCCCTTTGACTTTGAATTTGGATCGTCAAAATGCCCCAATTTGATACTTCTTTAAAACTGCAGGTGGTTGGCTATAAATTTAAGGCGCCTTTCGCACTACGCGAGTTGAGTCGAGGCAAGTCGTTAATAAATCGATTTTCGTAGTATTTTTCCGTTAAATGTTCAATTTAAAAGTAAGCCAGTGAAGCCTTTGTTAATTATTGTGATGGAAAATGAAAAATAAATAATTTGTGTGTCGGTAGTTGATTTTGTGCATTTTGCACGTTCCGGTCGTTTCCGATTTGTATCTTTCAATTTATAATGAACGACTAAATGTTGATGCATCAACAAAATAATTAATTAATTAATTTTAGATAACAATTGTAACTAATTTATATAATGAATGCCATTTAAAGCACTGTACAAATCAATATACTGGGTATTAATTACATTTTGATACCTTTTCAGCAAACAAATTATTATTAACATTAATCAACTTCCATGGATATTGCGCAATTTTCTCATTGCCATTTATCAATGTCTAATTTTTTACAATTAAATAAAAGAACCACAAAAATAAATATATAACCTCTGCGTCTTGGATTTTCTTGAATTTTCTTGAATGCGTACCATACTAAGAGTGTTTTTGTATTGAAATTTTACGAAATTATTCAAATCACTTTCTTTCAAATTACAGATACTTTTGTTTTTTGGTTTTCTGCTTTATTCGCAATTTCTATATAAAAAAAGTAGACCCTTTTAGGTTTATTCAACTTCATTCTAAATGTATGATCTCTAAGGAATCCAATGGAAAATGCTCACTCGTGTTATATGTAAAGTTAAACAGTTTTGGGTATAATGTTTCAGCCAAATTGATCCTTTTCTTATTTTTGAAACACTTTATTTTGTTCACTTTAAGTATATGTTTAATGTCGTCACTCTAAAAGTGCTAGTTTCGATCTACTTTAAAAATCATCAGTGTATCAATGTCTTGTTGAGAAACAAGCAAACAAGCACGTAGAGTAATGGAGTAATAAACACGTAGGGCAAGACCGATTTATGTTGGCGAGCCGTGGGAATGCGCAGATACCTAAATTGGTATTTATCCCCACCAACATAGTAGTAAAGGTTTTAAATTGTTAAAGGGGCGTGGCCAAATCTGCGCAAACTTATCCCTCGCCATCAGGGATCTGTGTTGCAGTATGGAGTCATATAATACTGTAAGATGATGAGTGGGGGAATGTGATGTTGGTTCTGGTGGTTTAACAAGACTCACAGTATACCTCAATGATATAGAACTCAGATCTGACGCCAGACCCCGGTACTGCTGATATCCATATCTTTACCAATGGATCAAAAACTGAATTTAGCTCAGAGACAGGAACCTTCTCACCTGAACTAGAAATAAATATCTCACCTCAGTTTTCCAAGCTGGACTTAATGGCATACTAGAAAGTGCCAAAATGGTAAAAGAGAGTCTAGTAACAGAACAACATATACAGATACTCTCGGTCGGTAGGGCTGCTATCGCGGCCTTGAACCGCCACAGAATAACTTCGAAGCTGGTATCGGACTGCATAGCAGCACTAAACGACATTTCGACGAGTAATGTTTTTGAAATCTGGTGAATCGAAGGGCACCAAGGTAACGAACGCAATGAGAGGGCAGATGAGCTTTGGGCTCCTACCCGAATGGGCCGGAACCGACCTTAACTATGGCGGGCAGCACTCTCAACAGTATCATAAAACAAAAAACATTAAGCTCACATAGACATGTGTGGTCGAAAGGAACAGGCGGTAGACAGGGCAAAGCAGCAATTGCTGCTCCTTGAATACGACAAGTAAAATACTACCTCAACCTATCTCAATTATCTGCGAGTACTCACGGGCATCGTTACAGGACATTGTAAGCTAAACAAACACCTTCACACTCTGGAACTAATCGATAGCCCTAGATGCAGAGACTGTAATCAAGAAGATGAAATTGCGGAGCACGTGCTTAGCTCGTGTCCTTGCGGTAGCATCAACTAGAGGATCCATATTTGGTGACCTCTGGCTGGATATGGTCAGAATTAGAGACACTCCACCCACCAAGCTGCCCGAGTTCATCTTAAAGTTGGAATGGCTCGAGGAGTGATGGTGAAGGAGGGCGCTTCTGGGGAAGCTGCATAATGAGCCCAATCAAGTGACCTAAGTGTAAGCTGGCTAAAAGTCAGCCCTCTAACTAGTAATCCAATCCAATACAAATACCTCAATGGATCATTATTGAGGATATTTGAGTAAGAAACATAATAGTACATAGTGTACAGAGTCTTTAGCTACACTGATGCTTTTGAGGGAGGGACTTTGATTCCTCAGGGTGTAAAAATAAAGAATGCCAAATATTGCACTAAGAAGAGCATTCTGAGCATTATGGCTTTCAACAAAAGATATTATTTTTTCCAACGTTCGCCGGTCGAAGAGAATAGCTAATGATAGTTTCAAGATAATATAAATTGTAACTTTGAAATAAAAGAAGACATTAATTAATAAAGAAGACGCGACAAAGCGTGTTAGACTAAGGGTCAAAATAAGTTTGCTCTTGGGACCTCTAAGTTTCTTAATCCGCTACCGTAATTAAAATTACATAATTAAATACGTTTCTTTAAAAAACACTTAAGAAGAATTAAGAAAAAACTAATTTAGACAAAGAAAGCGTATTAACTTGCCAACTAAAGGTACTTGAAAGAAGAATAAGGGAGAAATGTTCGATAACAAAGCATCAAAATGTTTTGGCTTAAGTTAAACTCATTTTTCGGCTTATTTAGAAAAAAGACGTTAGCAGCGGTATACTCAATTATTTTTTCGTTTTTATTAATGAGGTAATTTTGTATAAATTAATTAGCAAGTTCATTTATTATAAATACGTTGCTGTTTGTTTCATATATTTCATTTCTATGACTAATAGGGTCATTCATAACTGCTCCACAGACTCCCAACCAACTCCATTCAATTACATCTGAAACTGAATTTTGTGAAAAAATATGAATATTTATAGCCATTATTAATTTGTTAAAATATTACGAGTCTTTTATTTTGTTTTCTAATTAAAAACTTTTTTCTTTTTAATTAAAGTAGTAAGGTGCTCTAATTTTAGTTCTTGAGAAGGAAATGCGGTTAAACTAAAACGCGGTTATGTCGAAATAATGACGTTGAAATAGTTAGTTTATATTCCTGTAAAAGATTGATGTGTTGTAGATGTGTGCTAGTCGATTGTTTTTTACTTTAGGGTATGAAATGGGAATAAAAATTTTAATGAGCTGGCGTTTTAACAATCTTAGACAGTGGCAACTCGGTTACACCACTTTAAGTTACGAAAAATCATTGTCTAAAATAAAAAAGAAAACCTTTTGGCTCTTATTAAAAATTTTCGTGAAAACTTGTGATGCATGAATACTTTATGGATGTTTTACCTTAACCCTTAAGACTTTTTTTATTGCTTAGAAAAATAATCATTTTATGTTCACTCAAAATGCTTATTTTTTTCAACTTTTGGTTAATGCCCGGTTGCATAAAAGAGAATAATTATATTTTAATCCGAGAATTAGATCACACAATGAATAAATAAAAAAGTTTGACAAAATAGATTCGCTAGCAAACTCTTTTCACAACTAGGAAATCCAAACACCTGTCAAATCAAATATAATATGACCGGTTGTGGGAATGGGAATTAACTACTTGACCATATTGCACGTTTGTTATTAGTTTATTTATGACATGAAAAAAACATTGTAGTGGGGACTTTTGTGTTTACACCAGATTCCCACTCTGTATTTGGATTACCCATTGAATAAATAGCCGTTTCTCTACCAGGAAAGAGCGTACCAGGTAATCGTATGCGAATGCAAAGGTTGTCTAAATATAGCGATTTCCGGTCAATTTCTCCAATAGAAATGGTTGCTTATACTCCCACTTATAAGGAAAGACCATGACAACCAATGATATTGTAAAGTCCACGCAATAAATGAGTCATCCGATGCTTTCCAAAATGTTATTTCCGTCGCATTTTCTCTTATAGGCAACGGTTGCCAAGGCTCCTTCCTGTTTCTCTATGACTCATTCATTCTGTAGAGTTTGAATTATTATTGACGGTCATGATGATTTTCCTTATAAGTGGGAGTATAAGCAACCATTTCTATTGGAGAAATTGAGCGGAAATCGCTATATTTAGTAAACCATTGCATTCACATAAGATTACCTGGAATTCTCTTTCTTTTTAGAGTAGCGGTTATTATTCAATGATTACCTAATTCAACCCAAAGAAACTTAACCTAATATTTTAATATTTATTTACAAGCGTCAAAACTTACATCGTGGATTATAAATCTAAGTCTCGGGTTAAAATATAATTATCATTTATGCAACCGGACATAAGACTTCTGAACTCGAATGCTCATTACTATAATTTTTCTTTGGTGACTGGTGGGAGCTGTCTTAGGCGGTTCCTATATACAAGGGCCAATTGTGCTTCTCTGATATAAGTTAAAAAGGATCAATTCCCAGTTCTGTTTTCTCGAAGAAAAATACAAATATGCTTGGTGGTTAAGTTTGAAGCCTCAGATTCACAGTTTGTACACTTGTAACCTTCTAGAACGCCTCTACTATTGAACCTACTGAATGAGCAGTGTGTTGCTTTGATCAGGAAGTAACTGAGTATATCTGTGATGGCTTCGATTTAATGTCCTCTCAGTATACGCTTACCATCTCATTGTTTGATTTCACTATTTGGGATCCCAAAGCCAGGTTTAGACCCGCCGTTCTTAATTTGATCTGCCAGGTAGTCTGCCAGTTTGTTCGAATTCTAATTTCTGATTAGGTGTAGGAACTACAGTATGTACTAAACTCTGTTCAGCGACCAGAAATAGCTAAGCCACTCCCACAGAATGCGCGCGATATTCAAATAGAATTTTTCTATTGGACGAATTTTGAAAATACGGTTTATAACAATCACACAAGAATTGACATTCGTCAACCTTATTTGACAGATATTTGTGGGGAGTGGCTTAGCTATTTCTGGTCGCTAAACAGATATTAGTGTATTGTAAGGTTTTCAGATTGTTTCAGCACTCCAGCATAATATTGTTTTTAGTTGAACAGATTTTGATCCAATTATTGTAAAGGTGAGCCTGGGCGTGCAGACTAATGAACACTGAGAAGCTGACAATCCGGTGCTGCATTCTGAAAAGCCTTGGGCTAACTTTGGGGTACTCAGTTGCTTCGGAAATTACATTTTTAAGCGAGTAGAATGAAAAATTTAAGTACTGATGTAGGATCTTGCGAACAAACACCTTTCATAAACGTACACCTAGGTGCATAGATATTAAAAGCTCTGATTTATCTGCGAAGGATCTAAGTGAGCTTTCATAGCTAAAGGGGATAATAAAATGAATAATCCGGCGGAATGTCTTATTATTAACTTTAACGAAAGAGTAATAAATTTAAAATTTGAAATTTTCTAACATTACAGTGTTTAATAAGTGTAGTCTCGTCGGTTAAGTCAGACGGCTGAAGGCGATAGTGGAGGTGAGAGCTTTCTTTAAAATTATTGAAGTTTATACAAGCAAAAGTAGCAAAGAAAGTTTATTTTCTACTATCACCTCAATGCACTTCAAAATTTAACTTTTATAAAGAATATCTAGACAGTTTTAAGTTTTAAGATTCGCTAGGAGTAACTCAACGGGTCTCAAGTGGAAAAGCCATCCAAGGTCGCATCGACTTGATTTTTGGGGTGCTTATTAATTTTTTATAAATCATTGAATTTTAGCTTGCATTTGATTGATTTTCAAATTTTGTTGAAATCTTAAGAAGCTAAGATCTCACTATTGTAAAGTTGAAACGTTTAGCTATAAATTTTCTATAGGTGTGTCTCTCATTAAAAATCAATGCAACACTTAAAACTGAAAAAGTGCAAACGTGAAGTTTTGGAATTTTATTCGTTATATTGAACAATGAAAGAAAGGTTCCCTAGTCGCTCACAAATTAAGCTTTGAATTGGAAAATTATAAAATCAAATTAGAAAGGAAAGCGGCTACTGATTTAATGCATCATTTGCAAGCTGCACACAAAATTTTAAAAGAATATTAATTTTACTAAAACTTACAAAACTGGAATGGAATTTTTACCGTGTTACGATCATTAATGGACACACAAAGAAATTAGATTAGTTACCCTTAAGCGACTTTCTTTTACGTAAAGTAACACTAATATGTTAAATTAAGTGTTGTGTGGTTTATTTTAATCCGTGAAGTAGATTAAAATTATTATAGCTTTAATAATTAGTATATTGCGGTAATCTGACAAAGGATTGCTAGAAGCAGTAGTTGACTCGTCGTCAGATATGCAAGGAACATAAATTAAGGATGTCTACTCACCCCATTTAAGCTTACGACGCAATTAGCAATTCTCGGGTGACTTCCGCATACACAATCTTATTAATCCGCACATTTACTCTTCAATATTTTTTTTAACTCCCTTAATTTACTACACTATTAAAAAAGGTTTATTAATTACTTCATTTATGTAATGGTTTTCAATTAGAGTTTACAAGCCCATTAACTACTTACATCTTAACCAGTAACGTGAGAATGGATAATAAAGTTTGATCGTCTTACGATTTTCCAAAATTATAGTTTTTATTTTTAACACGTAGTGGTCATATTGTCTCATTGTCGACTTATCCCATACCTTCAGAAAAAAATTCCTTCAGCGATTGTATCACCGAAAACCGGGGGTTACATTAATTCTCTTTTTAGCATCGCTCAGACGTAGACGGGAGGGTTTGAAGCCACAATAAAACACACTTTTGATAGAAATTAAACAAAATATTTATTAACAAAGAAAAATAACGCTACGTATCTAAAAGGCACGTATAAAATAAAAAACTTTAAAATACAAATCTTGATGAATATGACCCGGCCACTGTTCTCCCAGATCACTAGTCCTTAGACTAGTCCTTAGATCCTTAGATCCAACCGGTTCTCTAAGAAAGATTACTAGGTCTGGAAAACTCCAGACGCCCTTTCCCACCAGATCACTAATGTTCTCTCCTAAGAAAGAGATCACTATAGCTAACGAAAAGAGAATGTTCACTCACCAGATCACTAGTCCTCTCTTTGAGATCCAACCGGTGCTCTAAGAGAGACACTAGGCCTGGAAAACTCTAGACGCTCTTTCCCACCAGATCACTAATGCTCTCTCCTAAGAAAGAGATCACTAGAGCTAATGAAAAGAGAACGTTTACTCTACAGATCACTAGTTATCTTTTTAAGATCCAATTTGGTCCTTTAAGAGAGAGGAGCAATCTGTGTCTCGTACCTGACGAGACACAGGATGGCAGAGAGGGTTTTCTTCTTCTTGAACAATAGTTTTCTCTTTAGGATCCAAATTGATTCTCTAAAACAGATCACTAGCCCTAAAAGAAAGAAACAGGGACTACGTATTCCACCAGATCAATAGTCCTCTCTTTAAGGTCCAAAGCGGTCCTCTAAGAGAGATCAATAGTCCTAGGGTTTGAAATGTAGATTCACGGTTTGCTGAAGGCAAGGGGAAATTGATTAAGAGGAAATTAACGAAAGCGCGCTCCCGCTCACAACGATGGTAAAACGAGAAGTCCTTTATCAAAATGGAGAAGGGGCTTTTATTTGAAATCCGACGACTAACTCGGATTCACTCGACAACCAATAAGAACGCAGCAAATGGAATTAATCAGTTAATTGTTCTAAATTACATTAATAACTTTTTAACTAGCGCGAGCTCGAGGATTAAAGTTGGCTCACTAGAAGCGCACTAAAATAACTAGCAAGTCGCCGGTAAAAAATTTATAATTTTAATTACAATTTCTACATTAAAGTAATTAATACAAATTATTGAAAGGGTAAAAATTGTTCATGGGTGCTAATGAATTACGGAGGTATAATAATAAAAAAACACCAATCAACTCCAATCAGTAATTATAACCCTCCACGTGGTTTTACATTGAATTTTTAAACATTTAATAATTTTACAAACCTATATTTAAAAAGTCTAGATAAAGAATTAATCAACTGATAAGGTTGAACTAATTTATAGAATACACCCTTGAAGTTAGGCAGATTCTTCCCGGGAGACTTAGTATATGGATAAGAATGACACCAGAGTCACACTAAAAATAAAACGGAAGCTTTTATGGCTCTTATGGTTGCCGAGTTACAAGGATAGTAAAATACAAAAATTAAAGTGGGTCATTTTGGTCCAACGGGAATGTAAAAATTATCTCCAATTTGATCTCAGGGGCGGCGCTAGGGGAAAACTAAAGGAAAAAATGAGAAGTAGCTGCTTAAACGATATAAAATTTCCAGGATGCTGTAATACTGAACCAGTATTTGAGTCCAGCATCTGGATAAAATATTGCGTCTTGGCTTGAACATTATTGTCCAACAGCTCCTTTGAACGGTTCATACGAAGCAAAACGATTCCATGAGATGCTTTTTTTTAAACGTCTTCTGCATATTTTTGAGCCAACAACTCAGTGACTCATTGTTTTAGTTTTAACAAAGTCACTTTCCCTCTAGTGACCAGAACTTCAATGGTTCTGCATTGTCTGTCTGTTTTCGTCTCTGGAGATGTGATTCCATTTATTGAATGAGACAGTACTTGGATACAATGTATTTTTGTGAAATTGTATCCGTAAACTTCCCACTTAGCGACTACTAACTGAGAATAATTTAAAAGGTGTATCTACTCAAGCAGTGCCTCGTGTACGAGTAACTTAAATTGTAGGAATTTTCTTTTCAAAAACATTTTGTGCGTGCTGAATGAAAATGAATGGAATTGTAATTTTCATCTTAAGGTGACTTTTAAAGTGTCTAAATTCACTTATAAATTTAGTTATTACTTTAAACGGACACAAAAACATGGAAATTTAAAGTGAGTTTTCCAAAATTGCAAAATTGTAAATTTAAAAGGAAATTTTAAGTAAAACGCAAAGGATTGAAACACAACACGAATTATTATGAAAACGAAATAACTTATCAAATTCAAATACACTTTATAGCGAGCTTTTAAAAACTTTACAACAAGCTAAAGACTTTAATTAAATTTCAAATTGAATTATTTCGAAGCATTTTGAGTTAAATTAGATTTGTTCTTGTTCTTTTCTTGTGAGTTACAATTTTTCCTTTGAAGTTTATCCTTTTAATAAATAAATATTTTAATTAGAAATTTTCTTTTTATTAGTTATAAATAGGTGAAAATGAAAACAACCATTAATTTTAACCTTAAACCCTTATTGCTTTGATAGTAAACAACTTTACCCCTTTTTATGTGTTAATCATTCTTTTCTACAACTGTCTACCCTTTTGCTTTCACACATTTTCTCTATTCCTGCGAGCTATCATTTAATACGCGCGGACTACTAATCGGAAAAACCTTTAGGTAGCGTGTAATCGATTTATTATTAAAACTTATCTAACCTTTCATTTTATCATTCGTAAACCTACCAACTTTTATGAGCAAAAAATGGAAAATTATTTATCAATAAGCGTAACAGTTTCCCTCCAAACTCTAACAATATTTTTAGAAGCTTTTAGGGTTGCAGAATAGGGTGTGTTATACGTTAAACCGCAGCTGGTAATCTGCGGTTTTTAAACATAAAGTTTCCTAACCTCAAAAATCATCATTAGTGACTCACTTTGGAAACTCGAAAAAAGTTTTAGAACCTCTGGTTTACGTCTATTTTAGCGGTTTTCGAATTACAATTTTACTACTCTGTTAGGTATTTCCTCGAAGGTTCAGTTGTACAAAACATAGGTTTTAAGGTTTTAAGGGTGAAGAGATATATAAAATAATTTTCATTAAATTTAACAGATGCAAAAAGTGTTAAGGGTTAAATTTAAGGTTTCATTTATCATGAAACAAATTAGGCAAATTTTAGATAAAGATAGAGTTGCTTGAGGTTTAAATTGCGTGCCGTTATTTAAGTTAACATAAATTATTTTTCTTGTAAAATAAATCAACTTGTGATAGGCAAAAATTCAAATTTTTGTAAATAGTTTGTTTAGATCTTTAGACACGTTACGCGCTAAGAAGAAGAATTATTTTTGAATGAAAAAAGGCGAGCCAGCTATTCACTTCGTGGCTTTAGATGACGTGATAAATCATGGTCAACGCCGGTATTTCATCACATTAGGTTCTCACACTTGAAAGTTTCTACAAAAATATCCGTTTAAAAGTCCAAATAAACATCATCGGAAAGCGATCTATCTACAGAAACGTAATGTAGATGACATGACTTTTACTAAGTGCATCTTCAATTTGGATAGCATAGGATGCTGCACTTATAGCAACAGATCAAAGTGAAATTTCAATTTTTTTTATTTAAAATGGCGGCCAATAGAACGATTGTCCTATTTTGTGTTTTTTTCCTTATAACTTGACCGCTAATTATTATTATAAAAATTTCAAAAAGGTATTTTACAGCCTAAACATTGGGCTGTCGTTGTGACCTAACCGATTTTTAAAATTATTTCAAAATTGCCTAACTTTGAGGAGCCAAAATACGTCAGAACCTTGAAATGGATTTTCTCAAAATTTCGTTTGGCCGATTTTTTTATTTGGGGATATGTTTTAGACAACGTAATTATCTATCAAACGCCGATTTTTTTATTAATTTTTACAGAACAGAACCGGAGTTATGATTTTTTAAAAGTCGAAACGTCAAAAATATGTATTTTATTGTCGAATTAAAATATTGTTATGAAAATTTAAAAAAAGCGTTGTGTAGCCAAAATAAAAGACATTGCACAGTCAAAATATTGAGTTTTCGTTCTAAGCTAATCGATTTTTAAAGTTGTCTCAGAATTGCCTTACTTTAAAGGGTCAAAATCTTGAAATGGATTTTCTCAAAATTTCGTCCGGCCGATTTTTTCATTTTTGGATATGTTTCAGACAACGTAAGGATCTATCGAGCGTCGCTATGTTATTAACTTCTGCAGAGCAGGACCGGAGTTGATTTGAATGATTTTTTGAAAGCCAAAATTTCAAAAAATGTTATTTATTGTGTAATTAAAATATTATTTTGAAAATTTGAAAATGGCGTTGTGTAGCCAAAATACAAAGCGCTGTGTAGCCAAAATAAAAGGTTTTTGCCCTAACTTAATCGGTTTTTAAAATTATTTCAAAATTACTTTTTTCAAGGGACCAAAATAGGTCACAACTTTGAAATGGATTTGACCAAAATCTGTTCTGGGAATATGTTTCATTTTAACTTTTTCCAATCCAAGAAAAAGTTGTTATTTAGTCATGTTATAGAAATCGCCGTTCTCAATCTTTTAATGACTTGTGTGGAGTAGGGCCGGAGTTATGATTTTTTGAATGTCCAAGTTTCAAAAGTATGTAATTACATGTGTATTAAAAATGAAAATTTGAAAATTGGCAAGTATCAATCTCATGAATATTATTATTTGACACTATTTTCGGTTAACAAAACTCTTCCGGGTAAACCTCAATTTACAAAAATATCAAGTTTTTTATAAACATCTTGTCTGTTTTTATATATTTTGAAAACTCGTACAATTATTAGCTGTTTTACGATACCAATCACTTTATATTTTGACTTCCGGTTTAACCGGAAATGGAAACAATTTTCTTAATTTAAATGGAACATCCTGTATATTTTTAATATTTGCAAGCTCCTATAATTGATGATACCCAACAATGCGGGGTCGTTGTGAATTGATCTGAAACTGTAGACCCCCACCCTTAATTTTGCCTTACTTCTGAAAGGCAATATGTAGTAGGAAGGAAGTCTCAATCCTTGTAGTCTGATGTTATCAGTTGGTAAATCTGAGTATAATTCTACTAAGAATTAAATAAAATGCAACTGAGCTGAACAAGCAATTCTTTAGGTTACCATTATACTCGTGAAAGTGGAATAAGTGGAAAAATGTGGAATGAGTGTAAAATGACTTCTAATGGTTCCAAATGAACTAGAAAATTCCACTCACGTATAACAATATTTTTACTTACAGCTTTTAGGTTGATACAAAAGATAAACGTTTTCCCTCACCTGTAAACAAAAGAAAACATTAGGATTGCATTTAGAAAAAAATAATAAAAACAAGCCAATAAAAATGTTATTAAAATACCACTGAAACATTCAAAATAAGTAAGGTATCTGTAATTTACATTAATAAAAGGGTAATTTTATTTTGGGAACGGGTGAATATAACAAGCAAATTATTATAGGGAAATAAAGTTGAATGACTGTAACTCACCCCTATTTGTATTGTATATGAGCTTTTATTAACTGTAGCAATCATTTGAGTTAAGAATCAAAACATTCAAACTCACGCAAATTTTTTTATCGAAAGCTTTCGAGTTGTTTTTGTATTTTTTTGGTAAATTATCGAGGTGATAATTAAGCTGCATGATGCGGTTAGGGCATTTACACTTTAGTGAACTTTGGTGAACTAACGGGTTATGGATTATTCATTAATAGTTAGTAGGTGTAGCGTTCAGCCTTTTATAGAGATCAAGGGCAATAATGTTCCAAAAAGTATTAGATCTTTTAAACATTTTATCTTAAAAAGTTGTTGATATTGCGCTGTCGAACACTTTTTATGTTTGCATTTAGCTTTTAGACGAATTTCTCTTATAGTAATAACTTTTAGTGTTTTTTTCCCTCGTTTTTTTGTGTGTTAGGGTAGCTTTTCATGAAATTGTATATCGCTTTTATGGCAGAAAAGAGAAATTATTTTAATTGGAATACAAATTATCAAAATGAGATACTAAAATAGACAAATCGATACTAAGCTCGCTGAAATAAAAACTTAAATCCCTTCCATGTACTTCAAAATAAAAATGTACGTTGAAAATCACGAATTCTTGCAGTTTTGTGCTAAAAATGATATACACGCTTTGTCACCTTTACAATGTGGCTTCGTGAAAAGTTAGTAAAAAGTTGGGAGAACTATTTTAAAACATTAGGTAATCGTTAGTGCCTCATTAGTTACCTCTTAGGGCCATTTGCACCAGTTCCAGTTAAATTTAAGTTGTAGTTAAACTAGTCGTTGCTTAGGATACCCCCATTAACAAGTCTACTGGAGAATAAAATTATGTTGTAGTTAGTAGTTAAGAGGAGCCGGTGCAAACGGGCCTTAGTGCCTTTTGAAAAATTGCAATCACCCTTATAGATTAGGAGTTATTAACGACTATTTTTTTGAGCCAACTTCACACATTTGGCACCAACATTTTCGAATTAAAAAAAAATTATGCCAAACTTTAGTGCCTCATTATGCCCTTTAATGCCTCAAAAACAGCTTTTTTATCTTTAACGGATTTTGAGGTTTTTTAGAAAATAAGCTAATATAAGGATCACTTTGCTATGTGAAAGCGGGTTTTTTGAACCTTAATGAATATAATGTAAGTGGGAATATTTCGATTCATTTTAAAATGAATAGATATAGAAAAGCTGTTTTTAAGGCACTAAGAGACACTATGAGGCACTAAAGTTTGGCATCAAAATTTTTTTCGAAATTCGAAAATGTTGGTGCCAACTTCATACTTACTTGGTAAAAATCTACTTGTTAATAACTCAAAAGCCATTAAAGAAAGATAAGCGGTTTTTAAGACATTAAAGGACACTTAATGAGGCACTAAAGTTGTGAATAAATTTTTTTTTCAATCGAAAATGTTGGTGCCAAGTGTGAAGTTGGTTAACAAAAATAGTTGATAACTCGAAAACTAGAAGAGTGATTGAAATTTTTTCAAAGGCACTAAGGGGCACTAATGAGACACTAACGATTGGCTAATGTTTTAAAATTAGTGTTCCAACTTTTTGCTAACTTCATGAAGCTTTACAACGTACACCATTGTGATTTTCTAAACCGGAAGAGGTTCAGAGTTGTTTAAATTACCATGATTCGTAAAATTTTAATTCTCCATACGCATGGAACATAGAGATAAAGGAAAATTGTATACTGTTGGGCATCGGCGCACAAGACAAATACAGAAAGAAAGCGGAATAAAGGAGCGGATAAAGGAACAATTTAAGGGTGTTCGAGTTCTGACTTGACCGTTAAATGACGGCCGAATGTAAACACGAGATGGAAACAAGGCACAAACTGACTCTAAGCAAGGACGTTCCGCTGGAGACCAGAGTCCGAGATTTAGCTCGGATCATAGAACTCAACTCCGACCTCCGAAAAGAGGAAGTTTTTGAAAGACTTTTTTCTTATTTTCTGGGGGGCCTGTTATAGGTTCTAGCACTTATATCAAAGCGACCCTTTGTGTTACCCAGAGAGGTTATGGATTAAGCCTTAGTCCCGTTTCTTTAAAGAACGTCACTAGCCTAGAGGGGTGAATTCTTTGTATGTCTGTTGGTTCAGGGTAGGTTTTCAGTCTCAGTGCCGCAAAAGCACAACACTTACGTAAAATTTGTTGGACGGAGCTTAGAGGTTTTCTTGCAATTGAGAAGAGCCTTCAGAGCTGCCTGGCTGTAGGTGTAGATGTGAATTTTTCCGCCATAGTAAGGTTCTTCTGAGAAGACGTATTTTTGAAAACTAAATTTCTAAGGAAAGTTTCTTTCAATGAATAACTACTATTTTGGAACACTTTAGAGCTTTAGAGAGTTCTGAGAGTCTTAGCTATTATTTTTGACTCACCAGAAACAAACCAAATTCATAGTAGTTGATCTTCTGTGACAAAAAATGATAGGAACTTTTCGTATCTGGTTCCGAAGGCTCTGTATGGGAATTTTTAACCGAGTATCAATTTATTAATTGTTCTGGAAAATGAACTGGAAAACTGAGGATATAAAAAGTAATCGTTTATTATAGTACGTAAACACTCGCAGAAGTAAAATAATAATAAAAACACGCAATAATAACAACCACTTACAGTCACGGTAAATTTGAATTTTCATTTCCATATATCGTTGTATGTACGTTCAACTAGCACAGGCGTAATAGTAACTATACATGTTTACGACTTCCTTAATACTTGAAAATTGTACGACGTATTTCGTCTATTAAAGAAGGTGACTTGTGTGTAATGCGTATTTAAGTTTCCTTTCAGCTCGAGTTCGTTAAATATTTTTGAATCACAACCAATAGGTTCAAAAATTTTTTTAGAAAATGTTATTTCTGTTATTTGCTATTGCCATGCGAGGGTAGGTGGGCAAAAAGACTGTTTTCAATAAAACCACAAGTCCATGAGTCGTGACTTCATCTGAAGTTCAGGAATAGATTAAATTTGCAATAAAAAAGATTTCCCGAGCTTTCTTGATACAATCTTATTTTGATAGCTGCTCGAGTAAATTATAACTTTGATATTTTTGAATTGTTTATGTTTAGTATCATTTCGACAATAATATTCATATATTTTCAAAACATATTATTCGATAATCACTTTTGATTAATTGTTTTCTATCGTGACTTAGTGAAAAAGAGTTTTTTTTTTATTTTAACTAAATTTTGTACAGCCCTTCAAGTTTGCCCTTTCTCTACTACATTGTAAGCTATAGCAAAAAGATTTAAAACTAAATTAGAAACATTTAACTGCAAAACTCTTTATTGATCTAATACTCTGAAACTGTTAGTAACGTTAATTACTCTTTAAAAGGAAGTAATTTCAAGTTATACGGTTTCCTGTATTTTACAAATTTCAAATTTGAAACAACTTTTTAATTATTTATATCTTACGATATAATTTAGTTATTTATTGATTTATTTAAAGCTGACCGAAATATATTTTACTACTAGGTCAACGAAAATTGGAAACATTCTTTAAATCAGCGGTACTTAAACTTTGTAACGTGGGTACGACAAACACTTGATCTTTCCATGAATGGGTTTTTACAAAGTGGCAGTTTTAAAAATGATTTCTTTTTAATACACCAACATCTCACACAGCTTCTATAAGGGTCAATAATTGAACTTCCAGACAGTAGTTGGGCTTTGACAAGTGTTTTTTCTGTCTCAAGGGCCAAAGGATTTCGAGAAGCTCCAGAAGCTCTCCACCTATAAGTTGTAATTTTAAACAGTCGAGTTTAGAGACAAAAGCATAATATACTAAAGTAGGAAGTTTCCTTCGTGAAAATTAAGAATAAGTTCCATAATCGATATTTAAAAATCATAATTTTTAAATTTATTTTTTTGACTTTAGTTAATTCTTTTTGTTGATTTAAAAATCATAGATTCTTTTTGTACTAAAAATAATTAGAACTTAGTTGGGATCAATAGGCCCATTTCATGCGCGTAATTAATAATGTTCGTTTGTTGCAGGTCGTCAATAACAATTTCCTATACATAGAAGACCCAACTCCTTTTAAGGGTAAGTTTTGAAATTCACATTTTTTTAAATTAGCAGTTAGGTGTTTTAATTTAATTAATCATTGTAATCAAAAACCCATTTTGAGCCTTAAATTGCCCTCTCGTGTCACAATATTAAATTTTCTTTAAAAAGTAACAATGGAAGACGTTAAAAGTTCATAGTTTTATAAAGGTCACGAACTTCGGCTAATGGTTAAATACAAATGCATTAACACACAAAATTTTATTTTAACCCATCCTCGACTACCATTTAAAATAAAATGTGTACACAAAAGCGTTTATTGACTAAAAAACATTAATATTAGAGTTGCATGTTTTGAAAAATTTCACTCACGTTAAATTACATACAATTATTATTATTTGACTACGCGATTAATAATGAAGTTCATAAACGTGATTTTAAACTTATATTTTAATCTCTGCAATATCTCAAGGAGGCTTCTAAAGTATCTACTTGACTTTTCTATTGGGTATGAGCACGTGTGGACAAGCTCGCACTTGTTGTTTCATATAGGGTGGTTGATAAGGGTGTGGCATCACTAAACAGCTCTTAAAAATGGACGATAGACGAACAGACAGACAAACAGACAAAAAAAGTCTCAAAAACAGTGTAGGTTTTTTGAAACGTGGGTGACATAGACCCCCTAGTTTCTTAAGACACATTATACATTATAAGATCAATAGTCCACAATTATACAAGCTGAAACTCTTGTAATAGATCTATCTGTCCGAGAATGCCTACGAAGGAATTTAAAGGGCAAAAAAAGTCTACATAAGGTCTGACAGCCAAGCTGCGATAAAGGCACTCAAAGCCAATAGCTTTGAGAATGCAGACAATCCCTCAAAACTCTGGCAGGGGACAACAAAGATGCCCTTCATTGGGTGTCAGGTCACGACGGAAATAGCCGATGAATTAGCTAGAACAGGCTCAAAAGCCATCCTGATTGAACCCAAACCTATCTGTGGGCTACCTAGAAAACATAAAATGGCGGAGATCCAAAAATGAGAAACTGAGAACAAAAATTCTCACTGGAACAACACACCATAACAAAGACAGTCGAAGAAATTCATTTATTACTCGACCACGAATGCTAAAAAGATTCTTTTGGTATTTAAGAACGAATTCAGACTCATCTCGGGTCTGTTTACTGGATATTGCCCAGTGAGGTACCACCTCAAGAAACTGGGACTGATGGATAGTGACATATGCACACTCTGTGAATCGGAGATCGAATCCGCCGAACACATCCTCTGCAATTGCGATGCATTGGCTCGGCTTAGGCTGAAACACTTAGGGCAGGCTCAATTGGCACCTGAAGAAGTGAAGAGCAAACCTCTTAAGGACATTCCATGCTTCTCTGGCAAGATTGGATTCCTGAGAACAGAAATACAAGTAGGGTTATGAACAAAAGATCAACACTGGACGCACTTCTGTAAGGCTAAGAAACCAATCGACCCCTGAGTACAATACAACACTCTAGACCCCACGTTTCTTAACACACATTATACGATATGCATGCCATTGAAAATGATGTCTACAATAAGCTGTACTGCAAAATATCTTCTCCTAGAAGTGTACGACTTTAAAAAAAAATTTCAAAAATAAAACATCAAGAAGTGGCCACTCTGTATTTAAAACGTAAAACCATAGATAGTGTATTGACTAGCCTATGTCACGTAGATGTCGAAAAGTTTCCTTAAAACCACTAAATAAATAAACTGTTTGTTATGGGTCAATAGTTTAAAATTAACTTGTTAACATCCAATAGATGACAGCTAAGTCAATACAACATCTAAATTTTGAAAATAAACTCGACGTTAATTCGATGGGATATTCTAAAATTAACGTAAAGAAAATTTTTTTGAACTTTTATTCTAATTTTGACAAGAATTTTTCTATAATTTTATAAATTTTTGAAATGGGAAAACGTAATTTGAATCAATTTTCCCTTTAGTAAATTAAATATTAACCTAAGAAAGAAAAATTTTACAAGAATAATTTATCAGTCCTTGTTCAAAAAAAGGGCGTTTTATTAAATTGTAATTAGCCTTATTAAATAAAAAGGAAAATTGTTACAAATCAATACGAAATCTCAACTTTAACTTGACGTGTATTGTATAATAAGGATAAGGACGTAGTGAAACTAGGACAAGGTGTTTGAATTATTGGTAACGATTTTTATTTCTATAATTTTAAAATTGGACCCTCATTTTACTTTATTTTTCTTAAGTTAATGAAAAAAAATATACAAATTTGTATGAATAAGTAAACGAGTTAGTTATAATACTGAGACTTGGTTATGAACTGGTATGTGGTATATTGATTTTACTCAAGAGTCGTACCATGCACGCAACCGTAACGTCAATACTTACAATTCTACATTTTAGGGAAAGTTTAATAATTTAAAAAAAAATTCAAAAGGGGTTTTAGTTGGAAAATTAATTGTAGACACTTTTTTGTGGTATTGGCACATTTTCAATTCATAACTGAAAGTTTCTAATTTAATCGAATTTTGTATAATTAAAAAAAAATTTATGAAATTTCGAAAAAGTTACAAAAACTACTTTTATCTAAATTAAAATTACCCTTTTCATTAAAACTTTCCGGAAATTGGACTTCGTTCAATTTTCAGTTATTGTAGAGAAAAATTCTTTTGACAGCTTATACATACGTCATAAGTCGTTTGATCAACGATTATCTTTAGCCTTTTCAGTAAACTTATAAAGATGGACAAAGGGACAGGTGAAGAGAATAGCAACTTTAAAGCCGCGAATTTGACCTAAAAAAGATATTCAACTTAAGAAGGTGCTCCATAAGATGAAAGAAACAAAGAAAACAAAACACATCAATAATGTTATTTGTCATAAATGTCATTTCAAAATGGAGGTAAAACAATGGATAATATTTGATAAATTTTTTAGTTTCTAAAACAGTTGGGAACATTTGTCTTTATCATTATGTATTAAAGCCTAGTACCTTCGCCTAGACCTCTCTTGCAAAAGAATGGTTTATTTTGTTGGTGCGGTGCTAGAGGCAGTGCGAGGTGAGGTGCGTCGATGTGGCCATCCGCTTAGTTAATTCCAATTCTTTCCCTACTAACCGATCAAATCTCACTCCTCATTTTAGGCTTAAATTGATTAAAAAAAGACGGTAACTATTATAACCCTACGACTTTAACCATAAAAATGTAAAACTCGTGTCAGGTAAGGCCGCTACAAACGCTCAGGCTTTTACTACAACGACAGGTACGTGTATTTGTGCAGACCTCGTCTCTACAGACAAACTGGAGCGTCTGTAGATCGTTCAGGTGCCATGTTCAGTTTTGACCTACACAAGCTTGCCGTAGTAAAAGCCTGCACGCGCTTGCACTTGTAGATGAAAAGTGATAGTTTCGGCTTACCTGCGCATTTAAGGCCGCTACCAATGCTCTACACTCAGGCTTTCACTATAGCACACCTCTCCAGACGCTATCCTTCACATGCTTGCCGTAATAAAAGCTTGAGCGTTTATAGGGGGTTTTAGCGAATAATGTAAGTGCTATTAAAAAAAGATAAATGCAGTTAAGTGATATACTTCACAAAAGCATAACACGATAATTAAAGTTTTCAATAATAACTCAATTATTTCCAAAAATTGCTCGTTAATAGAATATAGATTTTTGGGGGTAAATAAAGGAAGGATTCTATTTGGAAAATAATTAATTTCGTTTCAACTAAGAATTAAAGTTTGGAGTTGTGGGGATCCCTCTAGTAGACAACAGAAACTCAACCTCGGCGCCCACCCACACGACCGCCTCAAACCTTAATCTAGCGCTATCAGCTATCATTTTCCCACGACATACAAACACAGAAAGCCCTAAATTGTATTTAGGTAATTATTTATAATGTTGGTCTCAATTTTCCACTCTGGAGGAAAAAGGAAA
The DNA here is from genome assembly GCA_963924605.1 of Malthinus seriepunctatus. Taxonomy (NCBI): domain Eukaryota; kingdom Metazoa; phylum Arthropoda; class Insecta; order Coleoptera; family Cantharidae; genus Malthinus; species Malthinus seriepunctatus. The sequence continues at coordinate 2,745,901 of OZ004603.1, forward strand.
GTGAAAATTGTGGACGAACTGGAAAATTAAATTAAGGGTTTGTTTGTTGCCTAGGATACTTGAAACTTTACTTTTCAATAATTAAACATCCAGAGCCCGCAGTGAAGGTAAAAACAACTGCAGGGCCCTGTATAAATGAAATTTCCACTCAAATTAAATTAATTTATTACTTTCAAGAATTTTTTGAAATAAAAAATTTCTAGTCGAATTATTTTACATTTATATTCAAATATCATTCCATCGTTTCCTTTTAGTAATTTTGCCTCTATTTGAAAATCTGAGCACTAGTGTTCAACTTTTAAAAACATTAAATCAAATTTTCTTCTTCTACCATCCACATTTCCACATCCTTATGCTACTTAGAAAATTTATCTATGCCCTAGATACTTTATGTGCACATTTTTTGTTATCTTTAGTCAAAAAAAATATTTTATATAATTTATGTTTGAAACCAACAAGTGTCTTTCAGTTTCCCTTCACATATATGCTTGAATCGCTTTAAGAATTCCAACAACCTTATACAAATAATACAAAAAATAAACTTTTTTCTGAAGGAAATATTTTCAATATATTTGTTTAAATTTTTTTTTTACTTTTGTGTACCTTGCATTTTAAGTTTTTTATATTTGGCAGACGTTTAACTTACGAAATATATTTTAAAATGTAAGCAATGTGTCATCATAAAACTTCAACACTTCTAAAGGTAATTCCATGGATATAATCATAGGCCAAGGATGTGTGGATAGAGCACATAGTAAGCTTATGGTAACTAAAAGTGCCTCTGAAGGACACTATTGTATTGTACTCAGGGGTCGATTAGCTTCTGAGCCTTACAGAACTGCTATCAGTGTTGATCTTTTGTTCATAACCCTACTCGTATTAATGTTCTCAGGGATTCAATCTTGCCAGCGAAGCTTAGAATTTCTCTGGGAAATTTGATTTTCACTTCTTCAGGCGTCAATTGAGTCCGCCCTAAATGTTTCAGCCTAAGCCGAGCCAATACATCGCAATTTCAGAGGTGTTCGGCGGATTCGATCTCCGATTTCCGAGTCTGCATATGAAACTATCCTCCAGTCCCAGTTTCTTGTGGTGGTACCTAAATAGGCAGTGTCCAGTAAATAGACTCGTGATGAGTCTGATTTCGTTCTTTGATAATAGAAGAAGCTTTATAGCATTCGTGGTCGAGTACTCAATAAATTTCTTCGACTGTCTCTGTCCTGGTGCGTTGGTCCAGTAAGAATTTTTATTCTCAGATTGTCATTTTTGGATCTCCGCCCTTCTATGTGTTCTAAATAGTCCACAGAATGGTTAGGGTCCAATCGGTAGGGCCTTTGAGCCTGTTTTAGCTAATTCATCAGCTATTTTACCCAATGAAAGGCAACTTTGTTCTCCCTTACCAGAGTTGTGAGGGATTGTTTGCATTTTCAAGTAGATAAGGACTCAAAGCTATCGGATTTGAAGGTCGTTACCGAGATCGAGATGTAGAGAGAGGGTCTTTCAATAAATTACTATTTAAAAGTCATCTGTATTGATTTAGATGAATGGGCGAGTCTACAAATACACAAGAAAATAGGCAGACCTACAGACAGATATACAAGCAGATAAGCAGGCAAATCAGGACCGCACTTTATTTCAAAAATTGTCTTCTGCTTATATCTCTTGTTTGTATAATTATTATTTTTGACATAAAAAATGAAAATTTTTTATTACTATTAAGCAAATTTTCTTTTAATTAAAAAAGAAAAAGGTAATTAAAAAGTTTAGATTTCAATTAAAAACCGCTATTTGAGTAAATATTTGAATCTTTTAACCTCATTTTCCTCTCTTTTTTACATATTTTTAAATTGTGAATGTAAAGTAAGATAATTTTTTTTTTTTTTTTTTATAAATTTATTGTGCTTCGACACAGGGGTCATTAGCACTTTTAGAGATAATTACAGTATATATAACATGATTATTTTAAGAAAAAATTAGAACAAACTTTAGATTCTGTTAAACAGATTGATTTCCTTTAGGTAATTTACAATATTTTGTTTTTCTGATTTAGTCAGGACTTCAGTAACATTCATCGGTATTTGGTGTTGAATTCTTTGATGTGTGTAGCTTTCACATTCTGTTAAAATATGTTTTACTGTGATTGGTGTATCACATGTTTCACACATTGGCTCCGGTTCCTTAGTAATACGATGCACGTGTGTTATATTAGTGTGGCCTATTCTTAGTCGGCATAGCACCACGTCTTCCCTTCTCTTCAGTCCAGGCTGCCATTTTTCTCTTATCGAAACTTTTATCTCGCGGAGTAAGCTACGACTTGCATCCCACTCCTCTTGCCACAAATTGCAGACGCAGGCTCTGGCATGTACTTTCGCGTCTGTTTTATACAGTGTACAATTGATGTTGGAGGATTCTACCATATTTAAAGCAGCTGCAGCCGCACTATCAGCTTCTTCATTACCTCTAATCCCAACATGGGAGGGACACCAAAGGTAATTTAATTCGATCCCTGACGATGTCAGTTGTTGGCTCCGGGTTTGTATCTCCACTGCTAGTTCATTGCTGTTTTTTAGGTTTTGTATGGCTTTGAGAGCACTGAGTGAGTCGGATACTATTACATATGATATTCGGTCATCTATTCTAGAAGTAATGTATAGTAAGGCTTGTAGAATGGCGTACATTTCCCCGGTGAAGATGCTGCTTAATGAATTTATTCTGTACATAAACTTTTGATCTTTTGATACTACTGCCGCTCCTACCCCTAAATCGTTTTTCGAAGCATCTGTGTAGATTAGCATACTTTCCTGGTAGTAATCTTCTATAATGGTGTTAAATGTATTTTTTAAAAATTGCGTGTTGGTACTTGATTTTGGATATCGTTGCATCTGTAGATCCACTTTTAGGGCTTGGATTAACCACGGAGGTGTTGTTGGGAATTCACTAACTTTGATTTTTAAAAACTGTTCATCAAATGCCCGTACTAAATTTTTTGTTCTACTTATAAACGATTCTCTTAATTTGTCTGATACTGTGTATTGTGTTGATAATTGGGAATGGAAAAGATTTCTAGGATTAGGAATAATGCATTTGCAGGCGTAGTCTAATATTTTTTGTTGCCTTTGGTATCTTAAAGGCATTATCGATGCTTCACACATTATACTTTCCGTAGGACTGGTTCTAAAGGCCCCCGTTGCGATTCTCAGAGCGTTATTTTGAAGTACATCAATTGTTTTTAGGACATTAATGTTTGCTGTACCGTATAATATACTTCCGTAATCAATCTTAGAGAGAATGAGAGATGTATATATTTGAATGAGGGTACCTCTGTCGGCTCCCCAGTTATGATTAGCTATTATTTTCAGGATATTTAATCTTTTCTTGCACTCATCAGTTAGCTGTTTTATATGTGGCACCCAGGTAAGTCGAGGATCAAAAAGAATTCCCAGATATTTAAGACTTGTAGTGTATTCTATCTGCTGTGAATTTAGAAAGAGCGTATCGGATTTGAAGGTCGTTACCGAGATCGAGATGTAGAGAGAGGGTCTTTCAATAAATTACTATTTAAAAGTCATCTGTATTGATTTAGATGAATGGGCGAGTCTACAAATACACAAGAAAATAGGCAGACCTACAGACAGATATACAAGCAGATAAGCAGGCAAATCAGGACCGTACTTTATTTCAAAAATTGTCTTCTGCTTATATCTCTTGTTTGTATAATTATTATTTGTGACATAAAAAATGAAAATTTTTTATTACTATTAAGCAAATTTTCTTTTAATTAAAAAAGAAAAAGGTAATTAAAAAGTTTAGATTTCAATTAAAAACCGCTATTTGAGTAAATATTTGAATCTTTTAACCTCATTTTCCTCTCTTTTTTACATATTTTTAAATTGTGAATGTAAAGTAAGATAATTATTATGGCTATATTAGAGGTTTTTTAGTAAACATTTTTAATTCTCGTTTAAAGTTTTTTCTCATTTTAAACCGTCTTCGGAATTTTTCTTATAAAATATCAGAAATTCCCGATCTTCAATATGTAATATTTAATAATAAGTACAGAAATGTGCTTCCGAAATTCAAGTAGGATGTTATTTAAATTTTTTTAGATTTTTACTTTATTATAAAAATATAGGCCGTGTGTCATTCGTCTGTCATCAATCATCAGAACGTTCTCATTCGTATAATATTACCATTATAAGTGAAAATGTTAGGCCTCTAACATAAAGAAATCGATTATTGCAAATATTGCTTTAGTAGTCGATTTGTTGTTCTGAATGATAGCTATAACTGAACTGAAAAAGGTAATTTTATAATTTTTTCATTTGTAGTACGTTCAGGTTATTTTTGCCCAATTTTTTTAACATTTATAAGAAGGTGTCGTTAACTCAAAAGTCATATAAGTAATGTAATTTGCAAATTATTGAAACTTGTTCACAGTCCAGGCAGCATCGGGAGCGTAAACTGTGTAGCGCCCTAAAATTACTGACCCACTCCTTTCTCCACATGAACACTTTTTAACGCTGTCGCAATTTTGTTTCTATTATAAAATTAGTTTTAATACGTACAAAAAGTTCTGTTATGGCCACATCAGAACTTTTAATAAACACTGGAATTGCTCTTCATTGCAAGAAACTTGCAGGTAGAAAAATAAACTTTATTATTATATTTTAGAATTAGAGGCGTATAAAAATCCACTGCTAGTAATAAAATTTTTAATAAAAGTGTATTTACTAATAAAAACCATAATGGTTATTTAACAATTGTAGCAAGTTTAAGGGTAGTTGATTTACTTTAAAAATAACTACGAAGATAGTCAATAACTTGGAATCAGTAACTTCTGTTTCATTTTATCACACATAAATAAAATTACTTTAATAAAATCTTCATTTTATTTTAATAAATTTAAGAAAAATTGGATTTAATGGCGACTATTATGGCGTGAGATTTATCTTTGCTTAATTTAAAGGATCGAGTTGATTTTAAAAAAATACGCAAAAAGCTCTTTGAAATGAAGTCGAAGTAAAAAATTGGTTTGAAAAAAGAAGCTTTTAAGGTAATTGAATGTATTAGACAAGAAGATATTTACGACCTTAAAGTAAATTAATTAATTGATTACGATTGCTTTAATTACTTTTCTGTTACTCTCAAGCAACTCTAGAAGTGATGAAAAATGCATTATTGTAATCATCTGAAAATTTGATTACTACATAGTTACCGCCATGGATCTTGACTTTTTCTCAACCTCAAAAACTCAAAAGGTGGCTTTGATGAAAGCCTATGTCTGTCTGAGTGTACCTGCCTGTCTAGATGTTCTATGTGTCTGTCTGTCCACCACTTAACTTTGTTTCTAAATCATAAGGCAGAACTAGTTCATGTTTAATATTCAAGGTCTTTGCAAGATTATATCCAGCATTTTTTCAATTTTTCTCATAACCATCCACCCCATCAAATAGGCATAGTTGACTGATTAACGAGCTCTGTAATGTTGCTACGTTGCCATATCTAAGCAATTTTTATTCTCGGATTAAACTTTAATTGTTTTTTTATGAAACTGGACCTAAAGCGCACAGTTCCATCCCGTGGCCACGGTAGCAAAAATCAACAATTGTTACTGTCGTTTTTCATTAGCACATGCTTCGAGTAATTAAGATATCGGCTATGGTTACTAGAGACCGCAACTCTTGAGGTGATCTGATGGATTAAACTAGTCCCTTGTCGCGGTAATTTCAACACGACTCATTGTCCTAAATGGATTACTTATGGCCCATCATGGTCGTGTAAGGGAAAGGCCAAGAGTCTAGTAATAAGGTCAAAAGCCATTAGTTATATTTTCCCCATTTTGTAATACAAATTACAATTAAGGACCTCAAAGAATAGTTTGCTACAAAAACTACCCCAAATACAATTATAAACTGCTGGGTGAAATTTGCAACACAACACTTTTGATTACAAATTGACGTAAAAGGTATGTAATTATAGTGTTTAAAATTAATTAATAAAGGTTAAACTTACCCGTTCAAACTAAGTGAACCGTAAGTTTCTAGAGAGGGTGCTCTTTTTTCTCTCCTTTGCCCAAAATTAGTTAAATCATCTAAATTGTCCTACCAAGGTTAATATTATTTTAATGGTTGTAAATTTACTTTAAGTGCAAGAAAACACAATTTATATGACTTCAATCCACTTTACGTGTAAGTACAAGTGTAAATGTTCACTCGAAGTGATTTAAGTACATTTGAGATGTTAAGGGCATTGTAAAGCAATTCTTTTTCAAGAAGAAGGCACGGTACTGAAGTATTATAATTTATGGCCTTAGCTTATTTTTGTTGTCTAGTAGTAGAAAATTCAAAATTGTTTTCTAAATTACGATAGATTTTCTTTGAGCGTTTCATGTATCATGTAAGATCCTCAACGTGCCCTTAGCCATACCAACTATTAAGTTGAGAAGCCTCGCTAAGCAATCTTATTCTTGGCGATTAACTATTGCCTTCCGAGGGGTAATGCATTACATAATCATTTAAAACTATGCTCTAACTGCTCTAACCTCACGTCCTTTACAGGTACAGTTGAGAATTGTTCTGGAGGTGGACCTGTATAAGTTTTTCTGTTCAGAGACGTTCTGAAGAACTTACACTCCATAGTGAGAGACGGTGTCTCACTAGCCATGTGTACGTGTGTTTTTAAGTTTATGGAGTTTCTTCTAAAATCATCTACGGTATTGGATCTTTATGACGTGCTTTTTTTGCGAGGAAAATGTTTTAAGAAAATTAATAGCCTCGTGCTATTTTCATTAATTTAGATAAAAGACTAAACTGTTTAAGGCTAGGATATTAATTAAATGTTAGGTAATAAATTAAATTATTTATAAGCAAAATTATAATCTTCTATGATCCTAAGCCGAATCAAAATAAAATGTACACTTTAATCAGCTTAAATTTAAGCGTTATGGTATAACTTTAAAGTATATCCTAAATTGAATTGCTTAAGGTTTTTATTATCCAATTTGAAACTTTTACCCACTTCTTTATCACCAAATATTTGATTTTAAACTTCTAAAAGTTTAACAATAACATAGTTTTCCCTTTAAAAACTCCACAAATTAGATACAAAAAGGATGTGATAAACATTTAAAATGCAAAGGAAAAACTTGGATGTTAAGATTTTTTTTATTTTTTGCAATTGGTCGTAAATTTTAGTAATTTAGAAAACGAATTAAAATAATAAATTATAATTTTTATAAAGCAAAACTACCCTTATGGCGTAAGTAAACTCACTTGGCGTTAAATTGGTGTACGTTCTTCGTTAAAACTTTCTCTATTTAAATGCATCATACTGTCGATGTCTTATTAAAACTTTCAAGTCATAAACTACAATTTTATAATTAAGGATAATAAATTTAAATGTTGTTTATTCTTAAACCAAAATTGTAAAACTTCAGACGACTCTAGATAAGATGGTAAAAGATATGTCAGTCCAATTAGCACAAGACTATAGAGATTGTTATCAAAGTGATGATTCAATAGTTGGAATTTGATGATTGAAGAAAATTATAGGTATCAAACTGTAAAAATAATAATTGTAGGCTCAAGGACTAAGAGCCAGTATTATAAATTTTAATCAAATTGGCTTCAGAAGCTAGTGACTTTTTACGAGGAAACAAACAAATCAGTTTTATAAATATTAGAAATTCAAAAACAAACCCAATTAAGTAAATAATAACTGCGGGGGTTGGAAAGAAAAAAAGAAACACAAATTTTCTTTCTTTTCTTATAATTTATGTTGATTAAACTCAATTTCAAAAGATGGATTTCTTTGAAGAAGATACATAAACTTTCAATACTCCAGTATTGAAATCGATGCTTCCCTGACTAAAAGATTGCCTCTAAAATATAAATTAAATTAATATGATGTTGATGGGTTTTCAAATACAATTTGATTGTCTTTAATTTATATTAGAAGTAAAATTAGCGTAACGATACCTCTTAAGGAGATACAGTTGGGAGAGACGTTGAAAATGCAAGAAAACACATAAACTGATGGTTCTTTCTTTTTGATCGATTTCTACTAGTCAACTGTGATAGTTAACACAAATGTGTTTATGGGTTCTGAAAGACAATTTTATTCTCTTTAATTTATATTAGAAGTAAAATCAGCTTAATAGTACTCTTTCAAGAGCTAAAGTCAGGAGAGACGGAGAAAGTGTAATAAAACGCGTCAGCTGATGGTTCTCTCATTTGAATCCATTTTTACTGGTTAACTGTGACAGTTAAAGCAAATGTGTTGATAGATTCTAATAGACAATTTTACCCTCTTTAATTTATATTAGAAGTAAAATTAGCGTAATGGTACCCCTTAAGGAGCTAAAGTCGGGAGAGACGTCGAAAGTGTAAGGAAAAACGTAAACTGATGGTTTTCTCTTTTTCATCGCCTTTTACTGGTCAACTGTGATAGCTAACCAAAATATGTTTATGGATTCTGAAAGACAATTTTATCCTCTTTAATTTATATTCGAAGTAAAATTAGCGTAATGGTACCCCTTAAGGAGCTAAAGTCGGGAGAGACGTCGAAAGTGTAAGGAAAAACGTAAACTGATGGTTTTCTCTTTTTCATCGCCTTTTACTGGTCAACTGTGATAGCTAACCAAAATATGTTTATGGATTCTGAAAGACAATTTCATCCTCTTTAATTTATATTAGAAGTAAAATTAGCGTAACGGTACTCCTTAAGGAGCTAAGGGGACCAAGCAGTCAGAGACTTGGCAACATCAGACTAATAGAGAGGAAGGTATAGCAGCTAGACAAAAGCAAAACAGTTACATAGACAAATAAATATAATATTTTTGTAGTTGGAAATGTTGTTTTCCTCATAGAAAAAATTATTTGGAAAATTTGCTACTTTTCTTCAAATATTCGACATCGTTAGCAAATTTAATTTAGCATTTTTATTAAAGGATGAATTTAAAAAGTTTTAAATAATAAAAAAATCTGATTCTTTCTCCCCTTGTTGTAATTAAAATTGTAGTATGAAGCTCAAAAGCTCCACTACCAGTTGTAGTACAAACTGTACCTTGTTTTATTTTTTCTTCTATAATAACACTAAAAAATTCATAAACAATTATTGTTCTATTTTTTCAAGTTTACTCGGAGTTGATATTTCTTTAGTGAAAAACTTTTTTCTCATCACAATTTCTTAAAACATTTATTCCTTAGAAAGATTTTTGTTGTAGAAAATTGGCGAAAATTTCTGTATATTTTCTGTACCTTCTACGTTAGTTAATTAATTAGCCACAATTTAAAATCAACCACTTTTCCTTAAAGTGGCATTTAAAGTCTCTTCAACACTCCTTATTAAAATTTTGTAAGTAGAGACTTGAAGGTGAAGTGGTGTTAAAATTAAAGAGTTGTTGATTCCTTAATATTAAATCTTTTGATTATACCTAGTGTGTTATGGGAGGTTTATCACACTGTATATGCGTAAAATGAAAATTTAATGTATAGCTCGCTTAAGACCAAGTTTATGTACGTTAGAGAAAACAATAACGCGTTGGATAAAGTCAACAGTCGACGTAAAGCCTTGAGCAAATTTTCTCTTAAATTAATTATAATTATAGGAACTGAGTGGAAGGAATGGTTCCAATATATGGGAACAGCTTTGAATTTTAATTATTTTATTCATTGTTCAAAGTTTCCAAAGCTCAGTTTTAAAGTCGATGTATTATCAATCGATATAGAGTTAGTTAAGGGTTGTTGTGAGTGAAGGTGATGTGGCTAGCACCGCCAGCAACCGTCTGCTATCTTAGGTTAAGCAGACGTCCGTGTATTCAATTTTAAGGACTTAGTGCTCTCTGTTGCTCAGGTGGTGTCGCTTTGTAGCTCTGTTGTAGTCTTATCACTAGTCTATTACCAATCCAACTTTTGTTAGCTTTCGAAAAATTGTGTGAAAATCATGAGAATTTTCCTTTCAACCTTCTTATTAAAAAAGATGAGGAATTATTCTTGCTCAAGCAGACTCACCTAAGAATCTAATTTTAAACTTCCATAGAAAATTTTGATGCTAACAGCAAAACCTGTCTATTTTTGATTGATTGGAACAAATCTTTTTGATTGTAGCATTAACCCTGGCTCACATTTTTAGCGAACCACGAGACATTGACATTGAAAAACGACACTTTCTTTCGCTCCCTTAAAAAGGAATTGATGGACTAACTAATTTTGTTAGTGAAAATTTGAATTAGGTGCTTTAATTTAGAGTGAGTCGAAAAGAATTATTTTGAAGTAAAGTTTAATTAAGTTTTAAAAATATGGCAATTTAAACAAACTCGATTCAAAACTTGACATTTGTAATGTAATCAACGCGCCCCTATTTTCACAATGAAAGTTTTTGACACTTCCCAAGGGCGAATTATCTGTTTTACAACGATTACGTGTTCAAGTCTGTAGAAAATCAATTTAAGAAAAGTAAAATGTATATAAATTTTTTTTGGTACGTTAGAATAAACTTTATGCAAACAAAACAAACTATAGTGTAAACGATGTTGGCATATCAAATAGAAGACTCTTACATTCAAAGTGTGGTTTATGTAGATTTAAGCTAAGAACTTTTGAAATTTGAATTCCATATTTTTATTTACTCTTCATTTAGTCTCTATTCTAACAGACAAAAAAATAAATTTACATATTTTTTACATTGAATCGAACAAAAAAAATTTTTTTTACTGAAAAAAAAGATAAAAGTCTTTTATATGTTATGTTGGGATGTTTTTGACAGGATTTGAATGACATTTTGTGTAGGGAAAAATAACTCTGTCATATTCCAACAAAACTACTAAAACAAACAATAACAGAAAGCTTTTATTTTTCCCAAGCATTGATTAGCTGAGCTTCGTTAATTTTTAAGGGCCATTTCAACAACGTTTTTTCACTTTATTCTGTATCTGGCCAGAAAGTCTTAAAACCGGTCTAATAAAAGCCGGTCTAGGACTGCATCGCAGTACTAAACTCTATTTCGACGAGAAATGCTCTTGAAATTTGTTGGCAAGGGCCCTAAGGTAACGAAGGCAATGAGATGGCAGATGAGCTGGCAAGGCAGGGCTTGGGCTCTTACCCGATTGCGCCAGAGCCCACCCTTACTCTGGCAGTTAGAGCTCTCGCAATATCTCTGCGACTATGGGCGCCTACTTCAAGCAACCGCTTAACCACGTTTTATATCTACTTCGGACACATGATCGATCTAAAAATATTAAACTGCTTTTAAGTTTGCATGATCTTTATCGTGTATCATTTTTAGCACAATATTTCGTTTGAGACCGGCATAAAACGTGGTTAAATGCTAGCTTGAAGTAGGCGGTCATAGTCGCGGAGATATTGCGAGAGCTCTAGCACTCTCAACAGCCTCATAAAACAAAAAACACTAAGCTCACATAGATTATGTGGTCGAAAGGAAGGAGCTGTAGACAAGGCAAAGCGGCAATTGCTGCTCCTTCGACACAACGCACAAAATACTACCTCAATTTGTCTCGATTACATCTGCGCATACTCACGGGCATCGTTACAGGACATTGTAAGCTAAACCAACACCTTCACACTCACGAACTAATCGATAGCCTTAGATGCAGGGGTTGTAATGAAAAAGATAAAACTTTAGAGCACGTGCTTTGCTCGCGTCCTGTGGCAGCATCAAATAGAGGATCCATACTTGGTGGCTACTGGCTGGATTTGGTCAGAATCAGAGAAACCTCACCCGCCAAGCTGCTCGAGTTCACAATGGTACAATGGGCCTGATCAAGCAGCTTACGTATAAGCTGGCCAAAAGCCAGTCCTTCCGCTGTCAATCTAATGCAATCCAATCCAATCCAATCCAAAACGGTCTAATTAATTTTCTTTTGAGGTTTTCAACCGGTCTCCTTGTCCATCTGCCTGTTTAGGTGTTTGTCTACCTGTGACCTGCCTTTCTGCCCGTCTGTCACGTTAACTTGCTTTCTTTCTGGCTACCACATTCTGTTTCATTGCCTTCTAAAATTAATAATAAAAATTTTTCATCAATGAAAAAATTGCATGATGATCTCTTTTTGTTTTTCTAATTTCAGTCGCCTTTTGTTTCCCTCGGTACCTTCGAAAACAAAAGTTGTTTGTCAATCTTTCGCGAAAAATCGTTGTTTGGGAAAAGGAAGAAAAACAGCCTGTTACAAAACAAAATTATTGCATAACTTTTCCACCGTGTCCATAAATTAACGGTTTATCCAAAAATAACCAACTTTTCTCACAGTTTCGCCAATACCGAAAGAAAATTCGTTTCTTTTGTTTGATTGTTTTTTAAGTATTTTAATTATTAGTTATACAAGTTTATTCAAACGTCAGTGGTTTTTACGAAAAAGAAAATAAATCCGGGAGATTAAAAAGTTTTGTTTAGTGTTTTGTTGTTAAGTATTAAATTGCCATTTTAGTTTTCCTTCTAATCCGTTCTTATTTATTTATAGAGTACAATATTAAATAAAAGAAGAAGAATTAAAATCCATTAAATACCATCTTTGAAAGAACATTTATTGACGAGCGATTCGGTATTAATTGCCAAGCCGAGGATTAAAGAAGTGATTTCGAGAAAACGCCACACAGTTTGTTTCCATTTCACGATCCTTCATACGAAAGCATCTAAATTGGTGAGTTTGAATTTATTTTTCTTAAGTGTCGAGTTGAACTCGTCTCTCTCTATGACTATTTCAGATTAACTATTAGACCCTTGTCCTTTTCAAGCGTCTTGAGAGCCTGCATTCAGTAACTTAGAAGATTTATGTAAGTTTCTATAAAATACTTCACACTTTTAAATCTAGTTTCGGGTAATAGTTACTCATAACTTGACTAAAGAGAGCTTTACACGAACTAAAACTGTAAGGGTTAGTAATCTGTTGGTAGTTCCCTTAAGGCAACCTCGTAACATTACCATCATCTAACATAATCTATATTATTCAAAAGGCTAATGAATTTAAATTGAAGTTCGTATTTAATGGTATATCAATTTGTAATTATTTATTATTCCATAAAAGAGAATTGTATATGACATTTATGCTCATATTGAGTTCATAAAGCATACGATGTTAAACCCAATTTATGGATATTTGAAAAAGCTTAAATCAATCGCAATAACATGTTTTAAACAAGACATTTGAAATATTAGGCTTTTCTCCGATAAGCTACGATTTTACATAAAAAATTTTCGTTTTTGCTAACTGGTGCTTTGAGCTTAAATTAAAAAGTAGACGCGTTTTAAGGGAGGCAGCTAAAAGCTAAGATGATTTGATTACCTACATTCACATTCTCTTCTTTTCCCAACTGGGATTGTGACTCGTTAAAGTACAACTAGGAAGAATGAAAGAAGAGGAAAAAGACTAATAAATACAATATTATTAGTAACAATGTTCAAGGAATTTTCAAAAAGCTGTAAGTCTTTCTACAAGCCCCTACAAAGCACCCTCCAAAGGCAATAGCACAAACAGTTGAAAGTTGTTAGTCTTGTTAGAATCTCAATGTCTTCCTTAGCAGCTCTCATGTCCCAGTTATTGTTCTACGACACTTAAAAAGCTTTCTAAAAGAAGCTGAAAAAATATATTTGGCAATTTTAGAACCACGACGTCTTCCTTAGAACATTCAAAGCTTGCTTAATAGCCTTTACTTGAGTCTCAGGTTATTGTTATTCTTCTACGATACTTTAAGGCTTCTAAAATGTCATTAATCCCATTCAGATAAATACAACAGTCCTGTAAAGTTTCCTGTAATCATGAGAATCTGAGAAAATATATTTGACCTTTTTAGGACCTCGACGTCTTCCTTAGTACCCTCAAAGCTTGCTTATAGGCTTTACTTAAGTCTCAGATAATTGTTGTTCTTCTGCGATACTTTCTAAAAGTCCGTAAAGCCTATTCAGATAAATACAAACGTCTTATGAAGTTTCGTGTTTCTTATGAAAAGCTGAGAAAATATATTTGGCATTTTTAGAACTTCGACGTCCTTCTTAGTACCTTCAAAACTTGTTTATAGGCTTTACTTGAGTCTCAGGTTATTGTTGTTCTTCTACAATACTTGAAGGCTTCTAAAAGTCGCTAAAGGCCATTCAGATAAATATAATAGTCCTGTGAAGTTTTCTGTAATCATGAGAAGCTAAGAAAATATATTTGAGTACTTGAGGACTTATATTAGGGTCTCAAGTTATTCTTCTACGACACTTTAAGGCTATTTAAAAGTGCCTAAAACCTATTTAGATAAATACGTACGTCCTGTGAAGTTTCGCGTTGTGATAAGTATTTGAGAACATCTATTTGACATTTTTTAAATTGTCTTGAGTGTCTTAAAAGCTGCAAAACTTAAAGTCTTCCTTAGTTTCAGGTGATTGTTATTGCTCTACGACGCTTTAAGACTTAAAGCTTAACCCTTATAGTTTTAGGGTAGATAAAAGTCTATACATTTTATTCAGATAAATACAAACGTATTTCTAAGGAATTTCATGCTGTCACAAGAAGCCGATAACATCTCTTTGACGTTCTAAGAATTTTAAACTCTTTCCCAAGGAATATTGAAGTCTTTAGGTAAACATGGTACTCTCTTAGGTGTCAAAATATTTCTAAATGTTTTTTATCTCTTTTACAGGGTAGGTTATGTTAACTTATATGTGTTTACTTTTTCACAAAGCTTTAAAGTCTTTCCAATCATTTTGCAAGCCCTTAAAACGAATTACGTAATTCTAAACAAGTTTATCTTTTAATAAGAAGTTTCAAGAACTCTAAGACGGTTTTAAGATGTCTCACTGTATTGGCTAAAAGGTTTACAAGCTTTAACGCTAACTATCAAAACCATCATACTCTATTTAAAAACTTTTAACACGTTTAAAAGGTTTTCCAATGCATTTAGTGCGAATCAAGTTAGAATAGTTTCTTATTTTCATAGAAAATGGTTCGGGATTTAAGACATTCTAAAAAGATATTTAAAATAGTCGTTCTAAAAGTCTTTTAAGTCGTCTGAAGTAAATCAAGTGATACTGGGAAATTTGATGTTGTCATTAAAAGCTTAAACTCTGAAACGTTTTTAGAATCTCTGTTTTTAAAGGTTTTTAAAGTGTCGGTCGTTGAGAAATCATTGTCATTTATAGATCCGGTAAAGTTAAAAAAAAGAGTTCTTAGTTATTTCTAATCAGACAAGACTGCCTTGCTGTACTACAGACTTTGAAGTATGAATGAAATGCTGAAACTTAAATGCAAAGAGAGAAAATAGAAAAATATCTCCTCACAATCGAGCAGTACAGCAGATGTTCAATTAAACAGTCAAGACGAGAAAACAAATTAACAAGAAGTTCTAGAATTCTTGCAGTAGATCTATAGACTTTATAATGTTTTCTTGTAGTGAATTTCCAGGACATGAAAAATCTAGAATAAATTTTCAAAGATAATTTTTTAATTTTGACTGTTGACTTTTGGGTGAAATATTGAATCACTAAAGTGGATGTTGGAATGAGTAGCTACTTACAAGCAATTTCAACAATCGGCAAGACTTGAGTACTCTGTTTAGACTGTAAACAGTTAACATTTGCTTTGGTCTGCTAATAACTCGTTGCAATATAAATGTACGCCTGCTCGTATAGTCTAGCGGTTAATTGTCTGCAGAAGATTTATACACCATTGTGTGGCATTTCAAAGGCATGTTCGCGATCTAACTTAATTTTGCTCTTTATATCAAAATGAGCTTCTTTAAATGAAGCTCATGTAATCTAAGTAGGCATATTACACATTTTGAAAACACCCTGTAAGTGTAAACTCGAGATTTTAAGATTTATAACATCTAATTGCATAAGCAAAGAGATTAAATTACAAAGTAAATCGTTTCGTGTTTCAAGCAAGTAGATTCAAATTGCAAGTTACCTAAAACAACAACCCTTCATAGACATAGAAGATAGTTTTGAATATAGGTTAGATATAAATAATGCATGTAGATCAAGTAAAGTGTTGTTTTTTATTTGAGTTTGTCGCTAAATCAATAGTTTAGAGGGTTGACATTTTATCATCTGAATTTCAAATTAGAATTACTTTTAAAAAAACACTTTCAAACTCTCCCTCTCGCTCTACGAGTGTGTGTTAAGAAATGTGTCTCTCAAAGATAAACTTTAAGTAACAAAGTAGTACTAGTGGAGGAGTGAATCCATTAAAACTTAATTACCCCCCTTTTGTGCGTTAAATTTCGAGCCCTTTTGCAGAATAAGCATTTATCAAAAAAGGCTGAAAGGCAAAAGTTTATAACGCGAGTAGTGGAGGGTGTTGCGTGTGTATAAATATGGTAAATCGATATTTGAATGAGGGACATAGTAAATGAGCATTAAACTCACTAATATAAAACAACCGTGTGTGTGTTGTGTATGGCCTACAAACATACAAACATGATGGGGGATGCTTTACTACACTGACAGCAATCAACAAAACTATTATAAATATAGAAAAGCGCACGTTCATTGATATATTACACGCAAACTTCTTTTATGTAAAAAACCAAGCACGTTTTTTTCCAACAACTTTTCTGGTTAATCGAATAAAAAAATTAATTGTTTTATGTGAAAAAATCCCTTGTAAAACGAGTCAAAAAATTAATGTTGTAGAAAAAATTTGGCGTTCACCTTAAAACAAAAAGTTTCTCACGACCAAATTTCTTGTAATTTTACAGCTCACGGCTAGATTACTTTAAATCTTTATCAAGGGTTAATTTTGCTTGGCCAAAAAGGGTAGTTACTTTTGTACGACGTTGTAAAACGGCGCAATTTTCGCCACCATTAAAATAACTTTACAGTTAATTATTTTCAACCATCGATAATAAAATCCCAATTCAATTTAATAAATTTCAAACGAAAAATTGTTTTAAGCCTCAAAGAAGTTTTGGATGGAAAATTTGTTAATGTTGGATCGTCCATAAAATTTGAGTCGTAAAAATAGAGTTTTATTGTTGAATGACTGTTTAGAAATTCTAATCAAAATATATCTGACGGATAAAAGGTTGGTCAAACATTAATAACAATTTAGTGCAGATGTTATCGTTTTTAGAAAATATGATTGAAGCAACTTTTAGGTAGATGTAATTTATGTGCTTTTTCAAATGTAGACAAACTCACGTTAATCTCGGGAATTAATCTTGGTTTTGTGTGGATACTTTAGTTATTGATGTGGCTCCGTACTCTCGCAGTAATAAAACATTGAGAAAATTGTTAGTATGAACCTAATTTTATGTAACTTATGAGTCCATTTTCATTTGATTTGTATTTCACGTCGTTTGTTCTTTTGATCGGAACGACTTTGGCTAAGACCTGGCTCATGAATTACCAATTTCAGACGTTTTAGGAACAGTGCGAGAGGTTCGCGCAAAAGAAGAGTAGTTTATTGTAGCATTGGAAAATTCCTCAAAAGCAGTACGAATAGACTGACGAGATTTCTTACAGTCATTTATCACGACATACTCAAATACAGGGTTGGGAAAAAGTAACTCAACAAGGCTATAACTATTTTATTATCGATTTTTCGAAGAAATGGTTTAAACAAAAGTTATTAGGCTAAAAATGCTTCACTTGCTCGTGGTCTTTACCTGCTCATGCGTAATCGTGCATGGGCACAGGAGCACGCAACTCTGATTTTTTAAATGGCAACCTATGATTTTTTCTACATGGAAAAAAATAGAATTAAAGGACGGTATTCCACAAAGTTGTGGTATTGCAGCATATGTAATATTATTAGACTAGCGAGATATCTTATTAGTCATATCACGACTTGCTCAAATATTTAACTTTCGAATTGCAAGAGGAAAAGGAAATTATTGGAATGATATTCCACGAAATTCTGGGATTACAGCATTTGGAATATTATTAGGCTGACGTGATATCTTATTAGTCATATCATGACTTCTTCAAATATCCAATTTTCGAATTAAATGGGGAATTACTAGATTGATATTCCACAAAATTCTGGAACTGCAGTATCTGGCATATCAATAGACTAAAGAGATTTTTTACAGTCATATCATAACTTTCTCAGTTATCCAAATTTCGACTTATTTTGTTAAAGCGATTCAAATTAAAATCGAATCAGTTCTGTAGTTTTAGCTTGACTTCTTCTAAGGTTTGTTTTTACATTTTTGTCTTTAATGAGGGGAGTTGAGCTAAAAACATAGAAAAATGTCATTATAAGCATCTTTCCCTGCATATTACCCTTTGAAAGTATACGAAATATAGGACAAAGTAAAAATTGATTTAATAGAATTCAGTGATACATCTGAACTTCTGGACATTTTGACAGTTTTGATATGGCCTCCATCATGATAAACAAACACTAAAATGTTGTAATTAAAAATAAATTGATAGAAAAGCATGGTTCGTTTGTATCACTGTCAAGTCTACCTTGATAAATTATTGTTTAAACCTATATTACGAATGTATTACACTATCGATTGATTGTTAATTGTATTACGTTTTTATCCATCCATTTTTATAGATTTGTTAATTAGTACACAACTCGAACAAAAAAACACCCCTTCGAAATCTAATATTAATAAAACATAAAAATAAAAATTGATTTTGAATTATACTACTAAAGAAAAATTGTAAAGAAAAGTCGTTTGCTGTTGTAGTAACACCGGGTGTTTTAAACGTGAACACCACTCTTGCCTTAAATACGTAGCTAAATGCCATATTTCAAATCGTTATATTCTTTCTATCCACTCTCTGTCTCTATGTATGTATTAAAAGTATAACAATAAATAATCAGAGAAAAACTTTTATAACACTATTCATTTAATGGTCTATTTATATTTTCTTTTACAACCAAAGTTATAACGGCGCAACGTGTGAGGAACTTTTAAGCTTGACTTATTCGATCATTTAAATTGAACTGCCAATCGTAAACATAATTTCTTGGCATAATTTCAAATTATTATTGTTTTGTACAAAACACCACCTGAGCTGTATTAAATAAATGATCCGAGGTACTTAAAAAAGTATTTACTATTCGCTCAAAGTTTATTGTCGCATTATCTCTCATTGCTTTACAAATGTACAAATTAATTTGAAATTATTGTGTTCGAAATTAGATAATTTTCTACTCGTTTTATTCATGAGAATTTTAGTAGCTATCGTAATTTCTCATCTTGCCTACTAACTCGAAACCAATAATTCAATTTTAAGTGACTGTTTCTGTAAGAGAGTCCACGATCTTTGCTCTAAACATAAGCATACACAGACCATAAATTTATGTTATTTATTCAAAACCACTTTAGTAATCACTCCTATGAAATTGTTCACCATTCGTTCTATTAAATTTTCGTTTTCCAACAAGTCCAAGTATTTTCCCAAAATGGATTATGAAAACAGACATTATATTTGATGCTATTTGGTATTTGATATGCCATTTCGTAGACGTAACGCTGTAATTACAGCTAAGCCTTAATGTACGATTTAACGTACCCTAGGAAGCACACTCAGTTACGTGATAGTCGTCCATTCAAATCTATTTGGATACATCAGTGCTAAGTTCACAAGTCGCTGACCTAGCATCAGAGACTGTGTGCTACTCAGATTTTTTCTTTCCCTTATACCAAGAAGGAGTCGTCCAAAGAACCTTTGAATATCGTCCACTCCATCTGCTGATAGCCACTTGCGGCTGGGGTCTTTCTCGATTAAAGGTGTAGACATACGTATGGGCTTTTACTCCAGCTTGCCTGCGCAGTTTTTTCTGCACCTGCACAAGCCTTTACATATGCAG
The DNA here is from genome assembly GCA_963924605.1 of Malthinus seriepunctatus. NCBI lineage: Eukaryota > Metazoa > Arthropoda > Insecta > Coleoptera > Cantharidae > Malthinus > Malthinus seriepunctatus. The sequence continues at coordinate 2,765,666 of OZ004603.1, forward strand.
GTTTGCTTATGAAGGCCGCCTAAACGATGTACAAACCGGAGCGTCTGTACATCGTTCAGACGCTCCGCTTTTCCGGCCTGCACAGTGCACAATGCACATGCCAAGCAGGAGTAACAGCCTGTGCGTGTGTCTCAGCCTTAAGCTGTGTTTGTATTTCAAGCTTTCGTTATAACTGGTGATAGTCTCTGGTGTTTATAAATGTTCAACTTTTAATACCAAGTGTTAAACTTAGCTATTGATTTTTTTTAGTTGTTGCATGCTTTCAATAATTATAGTTGGACGAATGTACTTTGACATGCAAATGCAAAATACGATAATTGCTCTTACAATCAATCAATATAGTACTTTTGGAGTAGGTACCTAGTTATGTATTAGGGAAAAAAAGGGAACGAATTGGTAATAAAAGAAATCGTATACGCTCACTTTATAAAACATTTGCATTGATTGAAAGCTAATTGACTAACCAGGATTTTTTTATAAAAATTACCAAAATTACGAACAAATCTGATTAATTTGAATTTAATGAAAGGATTACAAAAACCGTAATAGGATGGATTTTTAAAAAAATAAAAAAAGTGTAATAACAGAGATTTACAGTTTTTTTTAGCAAAAAAGTTAGATGTGGGTCCAGTTTCAATTTATATCAATGTGTGAAGATGACTAACATGTAAAAGCAATTTGCAATATTTTCTTTTGCTGTACGTGGTAGAGGTAAAAGCTCTGGAACTATGTACGAACGTTGACAGTATAATGTGCTGGAAATGTGTAAAATGCACCAAGTTCTTACACTGTCTCCGTTTAAAATCAATACACTGGGTGTATGACTCCGCATGTTATATTTCCTTGTTAGTTTCAAACAATAAGAATAAATATAAATTTTACTTTATACGAAAGAGGTTCTAAAACTTTTGATCACACCCAACTTCTAGAATACTCTTTTTATACATACAACTAGTGAATATGAAACAATTTCTTTGTAGTTTTACTCTGACGATGCTAAACTACGAATCGAGAGGTTCCGGGTTCGAATCTCACACTATCAGTCCTCGAAATTCTAATGGCCTCTGGTAATCATGAGGTTGAATAATATCGAGCTCACGTTAGTGATCTGCAGTAATTCAACCTTTCGGACATTTTAAACGAAAGCAACGTCGATTATTATTATATACAGTCAAATACTGTTATAACAACACCGCTTTGTACGACATATCGGATATAACGACGAAATGTAGAAGTCCCTTTTTTGCTATTTGCATAGTTTTGCTTAAAAACATAATTGCTTAGTACGACTATCGGTTATAACGACCGAATTTTGCGGTTCCTTCAAAGTCGTTATAACCGGTTTTGACTGTAAATGTATGTTTATAAGCAAAAATATTCCTAAGCATGCACCGGGTCAAATTTACGATAAACCATACCTTCTTTTCCAACTCAAATATTGATAAAACATATGGAAAAAAACAGACGAATACAAAGAGGAGATATAAATTGCAAGCATAAAGTAAATTTCACGATTAGAGTACATTTTTTTAGAAAGGTTAAAGTGTTAGCAGTCGACATCGACAATTTTACGTCAAAAACGCTCTGTGACACTAACTTGGGGGGATCGTGGAAGACTTTGAAAGTGAGAAAAACACAAGATTTAATAGAAAAATTGATAACGTCGCCATCTTTAGATTGCAAAAGCTCAAATTTTACAGTTACGTAACAGACAGCCCTAGATATCCCCTGCTAAAATTTCAAACCAATCGAAGCGATCAAAAAATTTTTATAGGTTTTGATTAGTCAAAAAATTGAAATCGGCAGATCGACCCCAAAATTTAGATTCGGATACTCTAGGGTAGCTCTATAAACGTCCCGGTTTTAGTTTTAAAAAATCTCGAAAGATGGCCTCACAGCGTTCATCACATAATTAAAAAAAAATTAGTAAAATTATTGTTCAACTTTGAAAAATCCCCTGTAAAATCGCACAGCAAAAACTATGCAAAAACTAACTAAGTTGGAAATCCAAGGGCTAGTCTGATAGCCTGGGATCTTCGACAGTCGCCTGGAGCAAAATTTGGACCGATTCCTTCGGCAAAACTTGAGTGTAAGATGTCTTCGGAATTTCGGATTTTCTTTCGTATTGATTTCAAATTCCGGATCGTGCGTCTCTAGGGGTCTAGATCGTCGTTCTGATATCGGTTCCTCGAAAGCTACCATACCCACCCTACGGAGGGAGGACGAAAAATAACCCTCGCTGCTAGAAACCTGGAATCATTCCGATGGCAGCAATGGCTTTTGTACCGGGCTTGAAAATTACCTCGAACCTTCTCTACGGCGCGGTAATTTTAACGATTCTCGTACAGAGGACGCTGCGATTTTTCCGAAAGTCTCCATTTTTAACCACTATTTGGAGATAGTGAGAGAGCAGTAAATAGATAGTGGGCGAACATGGAGGCCCACGGTATCCGTTTTGTTTTTAGAGGGTGGAGTTAAGTCTCACCAAGAGCACAGAAATTTTAATTCCTATAAACTTTACTGATATGCTCTGATGGTTCAGTAGCAAGGTTAGAATAAAAACATCCGGAAGGAAGTTTAGGAACCGTTGCCTATAAGAGAAAATGCGACGTAAACGGGATTTTGAAAAACTATGGATGACTAATTCATTTCGTCGAATTTACATTATTATTGGCTGTCATGATCTTTCCTTATAAGTGGGAGTATAAGCAACCATTTCTATTGGCGAAATTCATCGGAAATCGCTATATTTAGAAAACCATTGCGATCCATATTATTACCTAAATGGCTCTTTCTTGGTAGAGTGGGGGGTAGGTATCTTTATTTAATGCTAGTAGGTCTAGGAAAGTCTTTAGGCAAGGTTCTCTCAACTGCTCATATTTTGACCTCAGCGAGAAATGATAAAAGAAAATTTAGGCGTGTATGAGCCAAATTTTAATTTCTCAAATCTTTAGTCTACTCACCACTTCTCTTTTAGGTAGAACTTCTTATATTGCAATAGTAAACGCTACGCAATCAGTGGCATAGCCAGTAATTTTTATAGGAAGCTCAATAATGTGCAGTCCCATCCACTATTATTAGGATGTAGAAGTTGCTTGTGCAAAAGTACCAACTACCCTGTTTATTGTATGTAAGAGTATAAACAATGAGGAGACGTACAGACGACAAGTTACGTCTTGCAAAGAGTTTTTGCAATATCCAAGAGAAATAGAGTGTAAAATAAATTCTTCTCTCGTATTAAAAATTCCCTCTACTAAACAATTTGTTACTACCCTTTGGGAACGTATAAACTCAAATTCTAACAAATACACCAATTTTATTTAGTAAAGCTACAAAATTAAAGTGAACGTGGCAATTCAACTGCATTGCAATTGATTTACATTCCTTGACATAGTGAGAAAAAATGTAGAGGATTTAAGCTAAAATATCTAACATCACAAAAATTCCATTTCGAAATAGTAAAAACTATTATTTGAATTGTATCCATTACTTCAAATCAGTCTTTAACTACCAGCCAGATACGTATATTTTTCAATTTCTGAAAGCCGCGCGTTAAAATGTCACATTCATTTTTACTAATACAGGGTGGTTTAGAAGTACCAAAATGTTGTTGAACAACAAGGTCTTTCAAAACATTACGAGGAATTAGTCTAGGTCTTCAACTACTTAAGTTGATCCATGGAAACCTAATAAAACATTTTTGAGAGATTTTAAGATTTTCTAGATGAGCTTCTAGATGATCAAAGTTTTCACATTTCTTTTTTTAACTTGAACATCCTTTATTTTGAAAACTAAGCAATAGCAGACCCATTTAGCTCCAATAGGCTAAAAATATCCCCTTTAAATTTTTGTACTTACCTACGAGTCACCCTGTATATTGCTTTGTAAAGGAAGGAAGTATACATAGAGTATTTGATTTAATCTCTTGTAAAATTACTACTTACATTATTAAAGTAACATAGTACCTAGAGCTGCTACACTATCGTAAAATTTAATATAAATTTTATTAAAATAAAATCATTAATAATAAACCATTAATTTTTTTTTTAATTAATTAAAAAATTTTCTCTCGTTTAAATTGTAAAATTTAAAGAAAAATACCAAGCATTTTATAGATTACACAAAAATGAAGAAGATAAATTCTTTGTGCTTAAACGTGGATTGAGACCTAAGACTTTTTTTATACTTTTGGATAATCTTGAAAAATGCGAATTTTCTTTTTTTAATTTATTTTTTCTTCCTCTGTTTTTTTAATACTTTACTTTAAACTACTAAATATAGTGCGGTTCTTATGTAATGAAACACGCGAATGTAGGTTAACTAAAAGATAATTTTGCAAATATTAAGGTACGTACTTATTATAGGGGCGTAACTTTGTCTTTACAACTTGAAATTTATCAAATTGCTTTCGTTTTGTATTTAAATTACATTAATTATAATTTGCAAATTTGCTTAATTTAATCCATATTTTACATATTTTGATGATTCAATCAAAATCTTAGGATGTTATTCAAAAAGACTTGTTTATTGCCAGAAGCGGTTTGCATAAGGGAAGTTGACACTTTCTCGGATTTTCTCATATAAAAAAATAGAAACTTAATTGAGTTACTTAATAAGAAATAATAAAATATTAATAAAATAATAAATTAAATTAGAAATAATAATTTTATTGGAAGAAGGAATTTTTAATGAGAAATCTGCAGTTTGACGAAAAATTTGAGGCAAAAATTTTTTTTCATACATTAATAATTTTTACTAGTAAATATCTCAAAAACTAGAAAAAAAATCAATAAAAGAAATCTTGTAGTAAATTTAATAAGCGTTCATTTTGCTAAGAATAATGTTTTCCCTAGAACTTACTGTTTTTGAAATATAAGCAAAAACTGAAAAAACTGAATCTTTCCGCTCTCTCCTTCTATTAGGGCTGTTTTTACATGGACTAAATTAACCAACTGTTAATACTGAATCAACTCAAGAATCAAAAGCATGGGAATCTAAACTTTAGCTAGGAGCGGGGATTTTTAGTATACTTTTACCTCCCAACTACTCCAAACACATTCCCGAAGAAAAAAGTACATGCTCTTCCATGTCCTCTACACTCCTTTTTTGAGCGTTTGTTGACTGGACTATTGACAAATTTTTGCTTGGAGTGTTGGCAACAAAACTTAATAATATAAGAATTCGTTACTAGTGGTAAGAAATAATTACCATTACCATTCTCTGCAAAGCCTCATTTCTTCCTTTGCGTTTAATGGATCAAAGTCGTTCGCAGTATACAGTTGACATTAAGTTTCATAAAGTAGAACGTTAGCATAGAAGCGTCCCTTCTTATTAATTTATTTATTATAACTTAATTAAAGAAATTTCCTTCACCAGCTTGATTTTTAACTTAATTAATGCATCATCATAGGCTCTCATAAAAAATTAATTAAGTTTTGTCAAAAAAAATTAAAAAAGCAAGAGTTCAAAATTATTACGCTTCTTATCTATATTTTTTTTGCTTTAAATGTGTGACATACATATACGCGGAAAAAAATAATAATTATGAAATTGAATCAAGTTCATCAAGCTTATACACGCTTTTTCCATTATCACAATTTTTCATAATATCCAAACATTCTTATTTACTCGAATTGTGTGCAAGATGAAAAATAAATTTTATTACTCTTTTAGAACTAAAACGTATTTGATTTTTTCAACACAAAATTAAATATTTCTTTTCCAATAGCAAGGTATTGAAGCTATGGGAAAAAATGTCAACAGCCTAATTGTTCAGAAAAATATTTAGAATTAGGGGCGACATTCAAGTTTACTTTTTATTGCTAACGCTGACACTGGAACTATGTCCATTTATCTTCATCGCTTTATCTAAATAACTTTAACAAATAACTTTTGCGGTGGCATCGAAGACTCCTGACTGTTATTACTTTCTTAATATCCACGTAGTAAAGGGCATCCACGGGTGATCTGATTTTGATACATTCTTATGCAAAATTATCTACTCAAGTTCCTTCGTAACGTTAAATTTTGGCTCTAAATCTAAATTTTCCTAATTTATAACTTTGTGCTTCTTTTAGTGTTTGTTTATTGTAAATTATTTCTTGTTAAGTTGTTAGTTTTTTTTATTAATTTTCAACCCATTTAGTAATTTAGGGGTTCATATATATTTTTTTTGGGCTGCAAATTACGTGGCGCCCTGTTTACATCGTTATACGCAGCCCATCTTCGCTGCAGCTGTCGGCCAGCCATTTTTAAAAAACTATCGTTTGTCTTGTTGTCTATTATTACGCCACACTTCCGAGCACCCTGTATGTTATTTATAGGCGATTCACTGGAACGAAATACAAAAATAAACAATTTATTACGCGAAATAAATTTTTCTTGAAAAAAATTATGACAATGATGTAAACGTTCATTTAAAAGATACGTCAAAATGTTTTATTTTTAAAGAATGGTAATGTATATAGCATAAAAGTGGAGGTATACACATAGAGTATTTGATAAATTTTGTTATCTTTTATACTCAACACCTCTTTTAAATAAAATCAAGTTATGTCACCAACAAACTATGAACAATATATTTTTTTAAATTAACTTTTTTTTAAAGTCGAGGTAGTTTTATAAAGAGGAAAACTAACAATTTTTTTTTTGAAAAGAGAAAATAGAAAAGCACATGTCTATAAATATCCCTGAGGGACATCAACTGCGTGACAGAACGAAAACGACAATAAGGGATATCAAGAATGCCTTGATTTATGAGTATTTAATATGAAATTGACTTTATTGAACTCAATTTAGTGTTAGAAAAGGTGTGAAAAATTTGTGATTGGAATAATAATTGTTTCTGGGTAAAATAGTATATTAAATAACAAGTATAACAAGGTAGCATTTGTCGAACAAAGGTAAAGTTTGCAGACCGAGTGGAAACAAATATAGAAGAGGCGTATGAAGTAGTATATAATACCAAGAGCAGGTTTAGGCCCTCAGGAAGTGCTATGAGAAGCCGTCTTCAACCCTTACTCAACAGTTTTAACGAGACCTTATTATAGGAACAACATAAAACGAAGTTCTGCAGCTGTAGTTCAGAAAGAACTGTCTTCGAACAAAGACATTTGGAGAAGGCTGCTTTGGCTTTATAAACTTCTTACTTCGTATCAACGTTACTTAAAACACAAATGCCTGGTGGTTAAAAGACGAAAGGCATTAATCTCAAAGGGAATCTAAATTTAAGATTTTATCAAAACAAAAATATTGATTTTACGTTCAAAGGCACAACTTGAATTGAATTCATTAAAATTAACATTTATAATTTTGGCTACAAATTCAAAAATGTAAAAAATCGTCATTCTTAGACAAAAGAGCAGAATTAAAGTCACCATCTTTGTTTTTTCTAACTGAAGTGCAATGTTTTAATGAGCGTTAATGTGAAAAAAATCTTTTTCTTATACAAAGAAAAACGCGCACAAGATTTTCAAGAGCCGTTACACTTACATTGTGTATCAAGTAGAACAAAATTTTTACGCTTTAAAAACTTGTTTGATGCTCCCTTGGGGATATACATTTTTCAAAGTAGTATTGAAGAAGAAAGTATCTTAATACTAATGAACTTCTATTCTTAGGAAAAAAAGAGAGTCCTCATTAAAATCCACAATTTTATCATCCTCTTCGACTTATTTTTTGTAACTTTTTATTTTATTTTAATACATTTTCTTGAGATTGGTTTCAACTTTTGTTGTAACTTGACAGTATTATATTATATGTGGAAAAGATTTAAAGCTTACAAAAGTGCAATAATATTGAAATCTTATTCTTCGACGAAATGGGGTTGTACGAGTTTTACGTCAGTTATAGCTTATATACTTGACAAGGGATGGAACTTCAATAAACTTTATTATTAAATATAATATTTGGCACATTTTTCACAATTAGAGAAAAGACTTTTTGGGAAAAACATAAACTAGGAGGTAGGAGCCTACGGTAGCGACGGCAGCAACTCACGAGGTGCTACAGATGCCGAGATATTCTAGTTTTCTCTCATAGCTAGACGACTTATAATTATTACTTTAGTCAAAGTCAAAAATTTTCTACGACTGCCTAAAAACTCTTGAAGGACTAGCAAAACACGAATCAATAATACAAGGTTATCCAGCCATAAAGGTATTGAATGCTTCGAAGTAGCAGATAAACGTGTAAAAAGAGACTGAACCGTCTTCGACAGGAACAGAATCTGTGGAAGGGAAACGCCCTCTGCAAGGCTTGAACCTATGAAGGGGGATATGAAATGCCATCGACAGGGCCAGAACCTGTGAAACGGTCCTCAAACGCTATTGATAGGATCATAACCTGCGTAAAGGATCTGAAACACTCTCGACACGCCCAGAATCTGTGCAAAAAATCTGAATCACCTTCTGCAAGGCTGTAACCTGTGGAAGAGATATAAAATGCCATCGACAGGGCAGAACCTGTGAAGGAGTTTTGAAACACCATTGCCAAGATTATAACCTGCCGACAGGATCTGAAACACCACCAGAATCTGTGCAAGGGGTCTGAAGCACCCTCTGCAAGACTGGAACCTGTGGAGGGGATATCAAATGCCATTGTCATGGTCAGAACCTGAAAATGGGTTCTGAAGCACTCTTGACAGAATCATAACCTGCGTAATGGATCTGAAACACTCCAGAATCTGTGCAAAGACTCTGAAACTCTCTCTGTGAGGCTGTAACCCGTGGAGGTGATATGAAATTCCATCGTAAGAGTCAGAACCTGTGTAAAGGATCTGAAACACTCTCGATACCGCCAGAATCTGTGCAAGGACTCTAAAACACAGTTGATATAGCCAGAATCTGTGAATAGTAAAACAGAAAACGCTGTTAAAAGGTTGGTTAAATTCAAATACCTTAAACACTCGAAACTCTTTCAAAAACCGAAACAAAAGGCGTTAATCTCTGGGCGACCATCATTGCAAGCTTACTAAAACTGTCTTACAGCTAAACTGAGGTTAGAACAGACCTTCTTACTGGAGACTGGAACATCCGGAAACATCTACGCAATATGGGAAAATAAGCATTATGAAAACGAGACGTTCTCTCACGTAAATAACAAAGGTGTACCTCTATAGCCCCATTATATAAAAGAGAATTATATTTAAATCCGAGAATTAGATTTGTAATCTTTAGATTAGTAACGTTACACAATAAATAAATAAAAATTTCAAAGTTTGATAAAATAGAGAATCCAGACCCTTGTCAAATCAAATCTAATATTGGTGGGAATGCACACGCGCATGCGTAAATCACGTCACCACATTGGACGTTGGTTATTAGTTTATTTATGATAGGCACAACGTTAACTTCTAATCAACATCCATAGGTAACACCAGTGGGTACTTTTGTGTTCCCACCACGTTCTTTCCACCCTCCACGTTTTGTCACGAGTTTTAGACCACCTAATTCTCGGATTAAAGAATAATTGTATTTTGTGCAACCGGGCATTAATCTAGCAAAATATATGAACTGTTTGGCATTACTAATGCAAATGAGTCACAACCGCAAACTGATCTAATCAGTAAACTTCTCGACCTTGTCAAGGGAACGAATATACCACAAAATAAGTTGCAGGAACCAGAGGTGGAACATAGGGCATATAAGTTCCCTATCAAGAGTCATCATAGCATTCATCTTGGGGGGTTACAATTTAGTTACAAGTTCTTGATAAATGGAGTTCAAATTCAACCACATAAGAAGAGCCCTTTTAGTTAAAATTATGCTCTTATAAAATATTCTCAACGCGTAGACTTAAAGCTTGACTTGATGTTCCATCATTTTACATTTTCAATTCTACCACGACGACGACATCAAATGTATTGTTGTGTTGTCTTTTAATTTAATTTTCAACTTTGAAAAAAAAACATTTTTCGGTTCAACTTAATTTAAAATTGCAGATTTATTCAAGACGAATTTTCCACCATTTTCCTAAACCATAATTTAATTTTCAGGTATAAAGAAACCTTGAGGAGTTTTATAAGGATGAAAGTTTTTTTTTTATTTGTGTATCTTGTATAAGGGTGTAAAAAAGGAAGAAAAAAAAGTGGCTCAAGTTTTGAAAGTTAGATGGGCACTTTAGTGACGCCTTTAAATGAGTTTCTATCTACTAAGTGGTAATACAATTTATCAAAGTAAAACATTTACGCACAGGTGTCGATTTTTAAAGGATAACCTACCTTTGTTTCCACCATTTATGCCCATTTAATTTGGAAGTAATTTAACCATGATTTATACATCCTTTTTATCCAACAATACACACCCACTTTTCTTATACAAAAAATGTCACCACTTTTGAGTCATTTTCAGAACTTTTAATTAATCTTCGAAACAAATTATATTTTTAATTTGAATTTGCTTGAAAAAAATTGGAAAAAAATCGGAAAATTAAAAAAAAATTTTTTTGAAAAATAAAAAAAATTAAAATATTTACAACGTTGCCAAAAAATTTTTTTACAACTTTTTTTTATTTTACTACATTTCAACAGTAATCTGTCAGAAAAACGTACTGTTTACGGAAGGGTAGTTTTGGTAATAGCGTCGCAAAGGCACGGTCACTACTGAGGAGGAAGGAAACTACCGACGCAGACGCCGACGATTTCCCTTCCAAAATACATTAACTCAAAAACACTTTTTTACGTTTTAAATTTTTAATAATTTCTAATTTTAATCACAATTTTTTTAAATCCAATTTTCACCCCTTCTTCACTTGAAGAAAACTTAAATACCTAAAAATCCTTAATCCACTTATTCTTTATTTCCGTTCAGATGTATTTTCTTGTGTCATGTTTTATCTTAACTTCTGTCTTGTTTTGTCTTTAGCTTTCCACATCGTTCTTTTATATTTATTTTTTATATCCCCTTCGTCTTTATTTCTCCAATTTATAACTCGGCTATAGTCAAAATTACAGCAGAGGAATTAGAGAGATCAGTATTTAAACCTCTTCATCATCGTGTGGAGAACCAATTTCCTTTTAGAACGTTTTCAACAGTTGTTGGAATAAATTTTTAATTGCTTAATTTTGTTAAGCAATTTTCGCACCCTCTTCTTCTTAACTAATGTTCATTTTCAAATTTGTGGAGGAAATTTTCCCCTTTTGTTGATAACGACGCTATTGTTAATACGTATCTATTTAAGCTTTCACCTGCTATTTTCTTGTTGCGTATCTTCACTAATAGTTTTTGTTTATTTAACCTCAATTTCGATTTTGCCCTATTTGTTCTCTTAACTGGTAGAATTTGTTTTAGTAGCGTCTAATAAATATTATGACATCTGCTTTACGTTGAAGGTAGTTTTGTTTTTATACGCTTCATTAAGTACTAATATTTGAGTTTTATTTCCTCTTCGAACGAGTCAAGTTGCCTTTAGACGTTTTTATATCTTTAAAATTGTGTCTACTGACCTGTTCTGATAGAGAGTCAAAACATGAAAAAATTTAAGCTGAAAATATTGCTATATTATCTAATTTCCCATTATTTTGGGCGTCAGCCCAAATTAGCCTAACATATATGACCAGTATTAGCGACACTTCCTCCTCGATCATCAATGGATTCATCTAAATATTGGGAACGAGGTCAGGACTAAAGGAAAATGATGAGTGTGTAAAAGCATTTTGAGTTTGATGGTAAAATGGTAAAATATCCAATTGGCTTTACTTTTACTTGGCCCTCAATATGACACTCTACATGAAAGTCAAAACAAAGATTGGATGTGTACTAAAATAAATATTGAAAAGAGAGAATCTTTTCTCCTTTTCTTATTACAAAGTGATATTAAACTTTTTATACGGCCATTAAATGATCCCAAAAATTAGCCTTTAAGTCTTATCCAATCTCAATTTTTTGACGCCGAAATCTAAGCAATTCCGTACGTGTCAAATAAAAAATATATCTATAATAAAGAAAAAAGATAAAACCAATTTAATAGTTATAAAATTTGATTTTTAAATATCGACTTTTCATCCTTTTTTTGATGGCTTCCATTTCCATTTTTATAATTTATATAAACCAATCGTGAGAATGTCGTATTAATTATAACTCACAAAAGTTATTTAATTTTAGATTATAAAAATTTATTTGGAATGATATTCAAGATGTTTTTTTATGAAGTCTTTCCAATTTACTTTATAGTTGAGATGATTGATCGCATCACTTTTCTTAGATGATTTGTGAAAGCATTTGAAATTATAAGATTCCATTCAAATATGTATTAGGTTACGCATTGGGGGAAAATAATGGTAGTTTACTGTTTTAGAGAATTTCATAATTTAAGTCAATAAACTGAATAAATAATTTGATAGGTACATCTTCATTAAGACAATAATCATCTGTCATTTACATAATAATTTATTTTCTTAATAATTTATGAGAATTTGTGTAATAATTCCCTTTTGTTGTTTCAGCTTTTGAAATTCAAAATCAATTGGAAAATATGAATTAAAAAAATTGGAAAAAGTTCGTTAATTATGGGCCTACTTCATTATATGGACTTTGGAGGACTTCCAGGAGGCTTCATCTTTTGATCATTTTATCTAGTGCTTGTCTGCTCCGAAAGCGTCAACAATGGATTTCAAACTTTATCGAAAATTCCAAATATCTATTATACAGGGTGATTTATTAGCTCACCAACAAACTTTGTCATATGAATGCTGATGTAATTTTAAGAGAAAAACATTATTTGCACATATGTCCGATTTTGCTTATTTTAGGAATTGGAAGACTTCAAAGTTGTCCGCGGAAAAAAAATGATCCTTATCTCAGAAAAGTGGGGTCTTATAAATTTTTGCTCATTGAGACTTTTATTCAGGAGGTCAAATTCTACAACTTACCAAACTTTATGAAATTTGACAGAAACCGTTTTTCCATATAAAAAGTGCAGGGTCAGTCTGCTTGCAAGAGTTGGAAAAACTGTTTCTGTCCAATTTAATAAAATTTTAGATTTTGTCCTCCTGAACAAAAGTCTCCATTGTCAATAATTTCTAAGACCTCACCCTCGCCTTCTTTTTTCTGCAGAAACCTGTAATTCCTTAATAAGCAAAATCGGACATTTTTCCAAATAACGTTTTTCTCTTAAAATTACATTAGCTTTCATATGGCAAAGTTTGTTGGTGAGCTAATAAATCACCCTCTATTGATGCAAGCAAAATCTGATACAATTTGATCTGAAGTTGATTTCACTATAAATAGAATTTATTACAAGGCACTGCATTCAAACGTCACCACATAGAAGAAAAGGTAAGGCCACTGACTTGGTAAAAAATATTTGAAGAATTTTATTGAATTTTCAGAGTCATAAATCCATCAAGAGTACTTCCCAGAAATTTCTAAAACTCTACCTACTCATTGTCTCGTCTCAGAACATCAAGATGGGATTACAAACTTTGTCAAAAACTTCATCAAACCCAAACTCTCTAAGTGAAATGATGGAATCAATGAGCATTAGTGCAGAAGCTGAAGCAATTTTATCTCAACAAGAGGTCTTACTATAGGTGGAATTTATACATGATAACGCATTTAGACGTCACCACGTAGAAGAGAGGGGTAAGGCCACTGACTTGGTTAAAAAATAATTGACAAATTTTTCTTTTGCTTTTCAGAGAGCCATAAATCCACTAAGAGTAGTGCAAGAAATTTCCAAAACTTTTACCTACTGCTTGTCTCGTCTCAAAACATCAAAATGAGATTCTAAGCAATGTCAAAAATCTCAACCAACCCAACTTCTCTAGTTAAAATGTAGGAATCAACTAGCATTAGTCCAGAAGCTGAAGCAATTTGATCTTAACAAGGTCTTACCATAAGTAAAATTTATGCATGATAACGCATTTAGACGTCACCACGTAGAAGAGAGAGGTAAGTCCACTGACTTGATAAAAAAAAATAAGAAATTTTTCTTTTGTTTTTCAGAGAAATCACCAAGAGTACTTCCAAGAAACTTCTAAAATTTACACGTGCTGCTGTCTCTTCTCAATACATTAAGATGGGAATGCAAGCTTTGTCAAAAACTCAAAAAAATTCATCAAACTCAACCTATCTAGTTATACAGATGGAATCACAATCAAAGATTAGCCCCGAAGGATACAATTTTTGAGATAAAATTGTATCCTTCGTATCCTTTGATCCTTGTATCCTTGAATTCTGCAAGATCAGACTTCTAAAACTTTTACCTATTGTTAATATCTTCTCAAAACATCAAGATGGGATTCCTTTGTCTAAAACTGCATCAAATCTAACCTCTCTATTTAAAATGGATTCCACCAGCATAAGTAAAAAAACTGATGCAATTTGATCTCAACAAGATCTCACCATAAGTGGCATTTATACATTATGATAAATGATAACGCATTTAAACGTCACCACGTAGAAGAGAAAGGTAAGGCCACTGACTTAGTAAAAAAATAATTGAGAAATTTTCTTTTGGCTTTCAGAGAGTCATAAATCTAACAAGAGAACTTCCAAGAAACTTTTAAAACTTATACGTGCTGCTGTCTTTTCTCAATACATGAAGATGGGAATCCAAGCTTTTTCTAAAACTCAAAAAACTTCATCAAATCCAACATATTTAGTAGATATACAAATGGAATCAAAATCGAAGATTAGTCTCGAAGAATTCAATTTAATCTCAAGTTGAGTTCAGCAAAAGTGAAATTAATTAAACGACAGCATTTATGTAAACGTCACCAGACAAAAGAACGGCTAAGACCATCAACCTGGCGAAAAACGTTTGTGTAATTTTTCTTCCGGTTCAGAGAACTTTTTTAATTGACAATATCTACTTTCTACCTTCACAAAAAGAACAGGACTTTTCTTGAGTAAAATTTGAAGCTATATTCAGCTCGGGAGTAAATTTATGTTTATTCGACTGTATCAAAAACGTTTCGTATATTGGACGTAAAATTGGCCTTTCCATCAACATAATATATCATTATTTCGATTTTTTTACTATGGCAACCACTTTACGATATGGAGGTACTGAAGTAGCAATGGGACACATGGGTTGCCTGTGTCGTAAATAGTGCCCTTAAATAAACTGTGGATGTAGTCATCTTTTCTTGCTTCCAACATTTGGTTACAACATGGAGACGCTAAAAATGTCGGAGCTGAGCAAAACCTTAGCTGGATAAGATTATTTTTTAACGGTAGTGGAGGTTGTTGGACACGTATCAGACAACGAAATGCCTAATTATAGACTTGCACCATTGGGGTTTTATATTCGAGAAAATCATAACCAATAGAGGCGCCACTTACATTCCAAGATGTCGGAAACCGTGGGGATAACATTGGACATATGATTTTTACGTTTACACACCCTGTTTATTTACATTCGTTTAATCAAGTTTATTGTTTACAGGCGGTTGTATTTGTTATTTATAACATATTTTTATTTAAATTTTAATATTTGAAGTACTTTTTGTAGCTCTATTGCTAAAATAAATTTGTATTATTGAGGTTATGTTGACGCCCTCCATAAAATTTAGATAAAAATTGTAAACAAATAACACGTAACAGCCCCTACGGAAAGTATTTCATATTTAACCGATAGGTGTCGCACCCTTTGTGATTTTCGCGAATAGGTAATTAATCTTTATCAATTAAAAAATTACTTTTTATTCTTTTTAAATTTTTATTTTCGTGTTAGGTACCTACTCGTAGTTATTATTGCTTTTGTAAAAACTTTATAATATACTTTTGTAGGTACTGAAGTAACAATGGGACACATTGGTCCATTGTGTTGTAAATTATGCCTGTATATAAGTTGTGGATGTTGTCCTCTTTTTCTTCCCACATTTGGTTACAACATGGAGACACTAAAAATATCTGAGCTAAGCAAAACCTTAGTCCCAAACTGGATAAAATTATTTTTTAAAGGTAGTGGAGGTTGTTAAAACTTATCAGACAACCAAATGCTCATTTACAGACTTACACCATTGAATATTTTACCCAGGTAATCTTTATCAATTGAAAATTTACTTTTTATTTTTTTTAATGTTTATTGTAATAATGGTTTTAATTATTGCTTTTGTAAAAACCTTATAATAAACTACTGTTGTAGGTACTAGTAGCCATGGAACCCATGGATTTACTGCGTCGTAAATAGTGCCTGTAGAATAAGTTATGGATGTCGTCCTCTTTTGCTTTTTTCGATTCTAGCATGGAAACACATAAAATATCTGAGAGAAAGAAAACCTTAGGTATTTTATTTTTATTAAATAAAAATTTAATAATTTTTAAGTAATAATTAATAAAAACCATTTTTAGGTACTGAAGTAAGAATGGAACTCACGGGTTAATTGATGTCGTGACCATGTGTCCCTATTATCATTAGCGGATGTTAACATCTTTTTCTTCTCACTTTTGTGAACAAAATTGAGAAACAAAAATATCCATAATGACAGAGATAATTTTATAGTTGAGCTTGCTCAAAATATAACAAGCAATGCCCATTTATATACTGAAATGTTTTTATTGAGGTAATTCAAATAAATAGCAATATTCAGTTAATTGATTCTAATTAATAACTGCATAACTATAGTAGGTTTCGCAATTAACCCACATTAAGCAGTAATTTTAACAATAATGTTTGAGAAAGTTATTGGAAAAACTTTCCACAATAGAAGTTTGTAAGTTAAAAAGTTTCAGTAATAATGTCTGGATGTTGTTTGGATTAGTAGTTATAAAAGAGTACACATTGGATATGAAATATAACCAAGATTAATTGATGAGGTAAATGTTGTTTTTTTATTACTTTTTGGTGAAATAAATGTAGTGCAAAAATAGCTTTCTTCAATTTAACGAAATAATGCAATGCGCAACTTAAGTGGAATAACGGCTCTTTCAAGTAATAACAGTTCTGGTTTACAAAAATTTACGTGTTTTGAAATGAAGTTAGTTTTATGAAACTTTTTCATTAGTGCTCTAAATATAAATTTGCATAAAATTTCAAGAGATTTTCATACAGGGAGGTTTTGGATAAAATATAAAAACAAGGTGGATGAATCTCAACCGTTTCTGTTGCTTTCAATGAATTATTGTCTCATTTAAACTTAAAAAAATATTAAAGTAGAAAATAGTAATAGAATCATAACCAGAGGGTGTAAAGGTGGGAAAGAGCACTACGTCAACCCTTATTGAGCCTTTTCGTCTCTTGTTAATCGAACTATTATGAAGTCACACAAGAAGTTAATGAGGATAACTTACTATGATTTTTCCTAGAGCCCACCTGTATAATTTTAGCTTTTTGCTTGGTGTTGGTGGCAACTTGTTTATATTAGGAGATTTAGATAAAAATGCTTCCATAATATATCTAACAGAAATGTAGTAATATTTGAAGTTTAATTTATTTTTTTTGTTTTAGAAAGATATTCAAAGAAGTGAGGAATTATACAAAACGTTCAAAATGATCAACACAAAAATTGAAGAATTAGGTAATTTTTGATACCAATGAGCCATTATTACCTAATTATGCCAAATAGGTAAAAAAAGCTTTAAGTAATAATTAATTAATTAGTTCAATTTATAACTTATTGTTAAATAAAATGTAAATATGTAATTTACAAAATTCAGTGTCTCCCAAGAAACCCAATAACAAGTAATATCTTTATTAATTACCTTTTAACTTTTAAGTTAATGCCCTTATAGCAAATAAAACGTCTGAAACATTTTTTGACATCAATAAATTGAAGGGTTTACAATCAACTTGTATAATGTGACACGAATATAAAGTAATGGTGTAGGGAAAATAAACAAGAAAATTAAAAAATGCAGCAATGACGTCATAATAGCAAAACCCTTATCATCACTATGATCTTTATATAATTATAAATTCTTGTAACTTGGATTACTTAATTTATATTTAGATTTTTGCAATTAGGCTAAGAATTTTAAATTCTATTTCAGAAATGTTTAAGGTTTAAGACAACTGTTAGACTGGAGCCATCCTCTGCCACAACTATCGCCAAGTAAAATTTAAACACGCGTAACAAAAATAGTGTTGATCTCACAGTACCCACCAATGAACATATGGCACTTAAATTTTAGTTACTAAAATAGGGGTGCAACACATAGGGTGTAGATGGCTCTTGTCCGACTGTTGACTAAAAGAGCTAAAAATACATGGACTCATCTCAAAAATATTGGTAAAAGAATAAAAACTTAAAGATGTAAAAATCATGTGATAAATGAATTTAAATAAATAAATTTGTACTACCTAAGTCTAGTTAAATAATTTAAAAACCATTAAAATTTCATCACATAACACCCACCCTTCAACCCTTGTATAATAAATTTCATAAATTTTAGTTGAACCTCGAATGTAATTTAAATTTACCCCTAACACAATAGGCAACCCATAACTACTCTTAATACTCGCATCTTATTGGCTGGTATATGTTTAGTGGTAGGGAAATGGGTAGGAGAAAGTTAATATAAGTCCGAGTTTCGCCACAAGTTCAGATTCTTATCAGCAACACAGATCAGCAACTTTTAGAAAAATAAGGGTTACTCTTGTTGAAATCAACTTTCGATTTTCGAATTTTTTTTAATTGGAAGTCGTTCTTTACATTATTCTAAGTACTTTCACCGAGTAATAATGAATTTGCTTCAATATTAACGCTAAGAATTGGAATATTGTAATAAACAATTATTTTGTAATTTAAGTTAATAATAAATTGTAAAGTAATTATAATTTTAATTATAACTCATTTACATTAATATTTGAAATATTATAGGGTGTGCTGAATTTATTAATATTTTTTAATGTAAAATAAATAATTTAAATGTTGTGTCAATACAAGACTTTCGGTTTGAATCAGTATCCACTGGTTTTTATTCAATTAAAACATTTTCCCGAATACCCAACTATAAACAGATTAAATAAATCTCAATGTTATAAAAACGCTATAAAAAATATCTTCATTCATAAAAAAACTTATAAAAAATATCTTTATTTATAAAAAATGTCATAATAAAATCTTTGTTTATAAAAAATGGTACAAAAGACATGTTTCTTCAAACGTCAAAAAAAGTTGACATTTTGTTACTGAACAAGTAAGGTTGAAGTTCTTCTTTTACATCCTAAAAAAGGTAAAAGTTCCTCGTATACGCTCTCTATACCAGAATAATTCCAAGGATCAATAAATCGAGGATTACAAGAAACATTCATTTTTTATCCTTCCAAGCTTTTAGTAATAATAAACAATTAACTTTTACAAGAATAAAAATACTATTTCGTTACATACATTGTTGTGTAAACCTGAAGTTTAAATTTAACGGGTACAACAATAGATAAAGTGTTGAATAGTTTTAATGATTCACTGTGTGACATTTATAGTAAAGTATTATTTCGTATTAATAAATGTTAGTTTCTATCGAACTTTCGAGTTGAAAAGATCGTTCCTATAGTGCCAGTGCTTTTAACGCCAGAACAAAATGATTACAAGAAGAATACTGTCATACTACCCATGACTGTGCGAGTTAGTGGATACTTCAGAAAGAACATCCTGGATATGGAGTTGGAATCGAGGAAATTCAGCTGCCAGTTGCATTCCTAATGAAAGGATTGAAAAAATTGAAAAAAGTCTGTTCAATCATTTTGGTTGCACTCTGTAATTATTTATTAAATCTCGAAAGCTCTTTGAGAAAATTATACTTACATATAATAATGAAATAATCATTGGGCGAAAATTACTAAAATTTAAGTAAGTAATTTTAATTAATTTTAAATAGAGAAAACACCCTAGAAGTTGTTTGCTTTTTGCTATGCTGCATGCTGCATGTATTTTTAATTAATTTATATTGAAAAATCAAAGTTAATTACTCAATCGAAACATATACTAAAACATATCTTATTTCAGTTTGCGTTCTATCGTCGACAGTGAGAGTGTCTTTTGGTCCACATCAAGAGGATTTTTAGAAAACCTAGTGGACCAAGTTGAAGTTATTTTATCTAAGTTGATTTTCTCACAGCGCTTTCAGGATATTTCGAATCAAAACATTTTTAATTATTGGTTAAAAAGTTGGAAATAATCATTGGGCGATAACTACTAAAATTAAAGTAAGTACCTAATTTTAAGTAGAGAACTCACCCTCCTAGAACTTTATTGAAGCACTTTGCTTACACCTTGTATTTTTAATTAGTTAATATTGCTAATTAAAAATTAATTAATTAATTAAAAATAATCATTGGTTGACTCCTGTATCGACACTTGCCTGTTACATACTAAAACGTTTCTTATTTCAGTTTTCGTTCAAATCTACGCCTTTGAAAGATGGTCTTGAGACTAACAGTGCTTTATTTTGCCTAACATCGAGACGATTATAAGAAAACTTAATGGGCCAAGTTGAAGTTACTTTATCTAAGTTTATTTACTGACAGCTCTTTCGAGATATTTTGGGTCCAATTATGTTTAATTATTGCTTATTAAAAGTTAATTAATTGGAAATAATCGTTGGACGAAAATTACTAAAATTTAAGTAAGTTATTTTAATTAATTTTAAATATAGAACATACTCTAGAAGTTTGTTTGCTTTTTGTTATGCTGAATCCTGCGTGTATTTTTATTTAATGTTTATTGCAAATTAAAAATTAATTACTTAATCGAAACATGCCTAAAATACATATTAAAACACATCTTATTTTAGTTTCCGTTCAATCGTCGACAGTGAGAGTGCCCTTTAGTCCACATCAAGAGGATTTTTAGAAAACCTAATGGACCAAGTTGAAGTTATTTTATCTAAGTTGATTTTCTCACAGCGCTTTCATGATTGAATCAAAATATTTTTAATTATTGGTTACTAAAAATTAATTAATTGGAAGTAATGATTGAGCAATAACTACGAAACTTTAAGAAGCAAAAGCCCTTTTAACGATTCAGCTTGTGTCCAAAATGGGTACATCGGACTAACATCTCAATTAGTTTCAGATTACATTCCACCTTTGATTCGGAAAGATGCTTATTCTTACCAAGCCGACAGTATCTTCTGGTTTTGGACCCAACATGAGGACTAAGATTAATTTATTGTTAATTTATTTGGATTGTATTTAAATAGAAGGGTAGCTACACCTCTCGATTAGTTTTTTTTAAATTAATTTTTTTCAATTTAAATTCATTGCTTGCTTAGGAGGGTAGCTACCCCTATTTACTGGTCATTGCTAGCGAAGACGTAGCAGCTAGGTAAGTTGCTTCCAACAGCTCTTCTCCACGTTAAAGAGAGCGCGAGGGGAAGCAACCTCTAAGACCACTGCGAGTTGTCCTCGAATTGGTCGGAGGTTGTTCCTCTTTCGTGGTCTTTAATGTGGCGATGGGCGTGGACTCCATGTTGGAATGTGGGTGTGCGTTGGCGCCGGGCGGGGAGGGGTAGGTGGGAGGGGGGTCGGCGGTCCCCTCCCCCCTACCCCTCCCCGCCCGGCGTCAACGCACATGCGCACTCCTACACGGAGTCCACGCGCATGCGCATTAGAGACTAAGGAGGAGGAGCAACAACCGACAATTTCGAGGACAACCCCCAGTGGTGGACGGGGGTGCCACCCCTCGCACTCTCTCGGACAAGGTGCAGGGTTGAAGCGACGCCACCTACCTAGCAGCTACCCGATAAGCAGCCATTACCAGTTTTAATAATAATTAATATTTTGTAATTATTTATTGTTTTAATTATGTATTATGTCTTGTGGGCCACCGCTTGATGAGCCGAACTCCTCAAGCGATGACTCCTCAAGCTTTATTTGTTACAGTTATTTCTTTCCAAATCTAACGAGGGGTGGACTTGTTGCAGCCCATGCCCTGGGCTGCAACCTTTAATCTTTTTTTTAATGGTATAGCTATTTTTACATTTTTTAATTTCTGCTGCATACATCGATTAGGACACAAGACTGAATCATTAAAGGGACTGTTGTGTCTCTTGAATCTCGCTTGGGTGATTTACTAAGCGTTGGCCCGTCAATCAATAATAAATTATTTACAAATAATTAGTTTTAAATTTGTATAATTAATTAATAGTATATTATTATAATTTTCTTGTATTAAATTATAATTTAATTATATTAAATATGTATAATATTATAGGTAATAGAAGATATTTTTGTGTATTTTTTCATTTTAATAAACAGTAAACTCATGTAGATCTTGACCTTTTTTTTCAGAGATAAAAGCACCCTTAAAGAATTTCTCTCGATAATCTTCTTTTTCAATTACCTTGAAAAAGATATTCCCCCTCCTACTCCTTTATTCTCTTGATTGCCTTACACGTTAAAATCCAAGTCTTTAATTATTATCCACAGTCTCTTTAGTTCTTAAAAAACCCAATTCTAAAGAAATTAGATCAGTACTATTTGGATTTTAAAAGTGAAAAGTAAGTTTATTAAAGACAAACGAAGTCTTAGTACAAAAGAAATAAAGTCCAGCTGGATAACTCCGTAACACAAAGAGTTCTTCTTTAGTCGACAGATGAGATAACAGAGACAGAGGAGATAGACAGGTAAGAAAAAAAGAGGGTAAATTAACAGATGAGTATGGCAGATGAGAAGATCGTTGATATTTACAGAGACAGAGGCATCGTGAGATAGAGAGGGAGAGATAGATATGAGATAGAAATAGAAAAGTAGAGAAAGAAAGATATAGAGATAAGGAGATAGATAAAGAGACAGATATGGCGACTGTTTAAATAAGATATTTTTATAGTAAAATTGAGGGAGATAGAGATAGATATAGAGAGAAGAAGACGGATAAGGAGACTGTTGAAATGAGACACTAATATAAAAAAATGAAGGGAGATAGATATAGAGATAAAGATAGATAGATACATATTAGATATTTTGATAGAACAATTGAGAGAGATAGAGAGAGAAAGAAGACAGTTAGAGAGACTGTTTAAATGAGATATTGAGATAGGAAAATGGAAGGAGATAGAGAGATTTAAGGAGATTGTTGAAATAAGAGAATAAAATAGTAAAATAAATAGAGGGAGTTTAGAGATAGATACAGAGATAAAGAGATAGATACAGAGATAAGGAGATAGATAAAGAGACTGATGAAATAAGAGAAAAATATAGTAAACTAGAGGGAGTTAAGAGATAGATACAGAGATAAGGAGTTAGATAAAGACACTGATGACTGATGAAATAAGAGAAAAACATAGTAAACTAGAGGGAGTTTAGAGATAGATACGGAGATAAGGAGATAGATACAGAGATAAGAAAATAGATAAAAAGACTAATGAAATAAGAGAAAAACATACTAAAATAGAGGTAGTTTAGAGATAGATAGAGAGATAAGGAGATAGATAAAGAGACTGATGAAATGAGATAAAAACATAGTAAAATAGGGGGAGTTAGAGATAGATTCAGAGATAAGGAAATAGATAAAGACACTGATGAAATGAGATAAAAACATAGTAAAATAGAGGGAGTTAGAGATAGATTCAGAGATAAGGAAATAGATAAAGACACTGATGAAATGAGATAAAAACATAGTAAAATAGAGGGAGTTTAGAGATAGATACAGAGATAAGGAGATAGATACTAATAAATGAGATAAAAACATAGTAAAATAGAGGGAGTTAGAGATTGATACACAGAGAGAGATAGAGAGACAGAAACAGAGATAAAGAGAAAGAAACAGAGATAAAGAGAAAGACAAAGAATGGGAAGAAGATAGAGAGAGAAAGAAGCCCCAGGGAAAAAGTCCAAGGGACTTTTATTTCTCAATCTCTCTATCTCCATGGCTGTCTCTTTATCTCTGTTTGTCTCTCTTTATCTCTGTTTCTGTCTCTTTATCTCTCTCTCTGTATCTCTGTATCAATCTCTAACTCCCTCTATTTTACTATGTTTTTCTCTTATTTATTAGTATCTATCTCCTTATCTATCTCTAAACTCCCTCTATTTTACTGTTTTTATCTCATTTCATTGGTCTCTTTATCTATTTCCTTATCTCTGTTTCTGTATCTATCTAGAACTCTCTCTATTTTACTATGCTTTTAGCTCATTTTATCAGTCTCTTTATCTATCTCCTTATCCCTGTATCTATATCTAAACTCCTTCTATTTTACTATGTTTTTATCTCATTTCATCAGTCTCTTTATCTATCTCCTTATCTCTGTATTTATATCTAAACTCCCTCTATTTTACTATGTTTTTATCTCATTTCATCAGTCTCTTTATCTATCTCCTTATCTCTCTATCTATCTCTAAACTACCTCTATTTTACTATGTTTTTCTCTTATTTCATTAGTCTTTTTATCTATTTTCTTATCTCTGTATCTATCTCCTTATCTCCGTATCTATCTCTAACTCCCTCTATTTTACTATGTTTTTATCTCAT